>JADAZS010000092.1:0-175537 GCA_014872975.1 Diaporthe citriasiana | reverse complement strand
CTATCCTATTTTTAGAAAAATAATAATTAGTAAAATCGTCTAAAAATATATAAACCAGGTAGCTATTAATAATACCTAATAGATTAAAAGTATACCTTTATTTAATAATACCATAGTAAAGTAATATAGTATAATATAACTAATTAAATAACTAATAGGGTTTAAGTTTAATTTATAGAATAATTATATTTAGGATTTAGTTTTTAGAGGGTATACTTATAAAATAAAAGATTACCAATATAGTAAGATACCCAACCAGATAGCTGTAAGTTATATAACTTCTTTTATATAACCTCTTTTATTATAGCCTTACTTTGACTATAAGGCTAAGTAGCGTCTTTAGCTGCCACACCTTTTATAGCAAGTAATCTAACCAACTTACACCCAACTAATATGTATATATACGTAACCCAGCCAACACTAACCAAATTTATATGGTATACCGTTTTTTTTACTATACTGGCTATTATAACCGTATATCCTTATTATATATTATTATTACTACGTACTAAAGCTATTACTATAGCCTTTTACTACCTAATTGGCTAAAGGGATGGTATTTCTATGCTTATCTTAAGCCTCTAAGATCTTGATCTTACCCTTACCGTCACCCTTACTGTTACTCTTACCGTCACCCTTACTGGTAATATTGCCGGCCCTTAGATCTACCTGTAGCAACTAGTTAATGGTTCCTCTACTAACTATATACTGCTTTCTGGCTACCGGCTTTATGATTAAGGATAAAGCTACTTGTGATACTATTTCTGGTACCTATTGCTTTTAAGGCTAGGTTTTTACTTGCTTTGTGAGCCCCTCTGTTAGTTACCGGTCTTGCCGGGTACTATAATTGTTAATTACTATAATTTATACCAGTATGGGTTGGCTAGTACCGTTAAATAGTATAATCTGATTGGCTGTAGTGCTGGCGTGGTTATAACTAAGCAAATTCTGCCCTGTAGTATCCAAAATCAGCCCTGTAAATATCTCCTTTCCTTTAATTTATATATACCGCTCCCTATTCGAGAACTACACTATTTCGACTAACGGGATCCTGTCGGAAAATCAGATATGCTGTCCATGTGTCGTGACAGGATCCGCCGTTGGGAGGGGGAAGCTTTTCTGCTGTTCTGGGCTGACTGACTTATCTCGTCCATGCAGGGGTTCGAACGTCCCTCATGCGGCCGTGAAGTATAATACCCACATTCTTCCCTCTTTACTCTCCGAGTCCGGGTGGGAACTTTCGGATATGTCCACTGTCTCGGATTTGGGTTTGATACTGCTAAGATATGGGGTCGTGCTATTGTGGATTTGGATTTGTATGTTGTCTAGTTGTTGCGGGCCGAGCTGGCAGCCAGTTGGGTTTGAGGTGAGATCATCACGTATTATGTGGCATCGTGATGAAGCTGACGATACACGGTTCATCCGGGCAAGGGCTCTTTGACTGTAGGAATTACTTCCACACATGGATTCTGCGCAGTCATCTTACACCGAAGTCCGCTACCATCCTTCTTCTGCCTAGGTACGTTCTCAGACAGTGCGCCGCTCCGAAGTAGTTAATAATACGTGCCAGACAACCTCGTCCAATTGCCCTGCCTCTCGTGCATATCGCTCTTGTGCCGCGCTGTGAGGTAACAAATGAGCGTCATGCAGGAGATCCTGTTGGGAAGAGCGGCGATATCTCATCCTCAGCATTAAGACTTGCACCAAGAGAAGAAGAATTTCTAGTTACCAAAACCTGAACTGCCATTGCAAAACTTGAAAGAAATCTGTTATGCTGATAAAACGTACACTTAAGGTAGAACTTATCTACCGCCTTGTCTTGTTCAACCTTCTGCGATCCTCGTGGCACTTACCTTTCACCGGACCCTTTTCGACCGACGGTTTCGTATGTATTCCCATCGTGTCTTGACAACCTCACCGTCGCGAGGTGGGTCGTATTCTTCGCCGATAGAGTCCCAGTCAACCTCCCTACCATGTTCCTCAACCTGGCTCCGTAGAAAACTGTCATCCTCATCGGTCCAAGCGACACGGAGTGTCTTGACACGGCTTGCCACCACTTTTCGGCTTATTCGTGATGACATTTCCTGAGCTATCTGTGTAGGTCCTTTGCCTGCAGCCACTCCGAGCTCAATGTGTCTGTCGTCTTCCTCCTCGAATTGGTAAGGTACATAGCGTTGCCGGGGCGGCTTCTTCCCACGATGTCGAACATCTTCGAGGTGTTCTACGCGAGCTTCAACCTCCTCTTTGCTTCGCCTCGGACCCGAAAGCAGGCTGCTGATTTGAGCCCAATCACCAGGTGTGTTTCGGTGCAATTCGAGCACCTCATCATCTAGTCCCTCTGACCATACTTCCCAGTTCCTACTATCTTGGGTCAATTTTTTCTTGACAGCCGAAGAGCTGCGACCGGAATCCAACTCTTCAGCGATCTGTCGAAAGCTAAGACCTCTGGCCCATTTCACTTTTGCCAGTTCTTCTTCCTCTGTCGACCAACGGCGACATGTGGAGCTGCGGCCAGCACTAGTGTGACTTGGCTCCTGATCATTAGACACGTCGCCACCTTGCTCCTGGCTGCGCCGGTCGGACTGGCCCTGGATCCGTGATCTGTTACAGGGCAAAGGCCCAGGCATTGCTAGAGGATCGTTGTTGTAATGCCGTTCATTGCTGAAGGCTTGAGGCGGCATCTGAGGGTCGCCGTCATCTTCCCGTTCGGTATCCGAGGAATTCTGAGACCACATATCGGCGTCTATGAAATCGTCCCATCCGTCGTCGCATGAGGACTGAGGCGGCATCTGAGGTTCATTGTAATCCTGCCAATTGGTATTGAGCATCGACTGAGGCAATGTCTGAAGGTCGCCATCACCCTCCAGTTCGGTATCCGAGAAATTCTGAGACCCAATAGGGCGGTTTTCGAAATCATAGTATGCGTCGTCGAAGAAGGAATGATGCGGCATCTTAGGGGCGCCATTATCGTGCCACTCAGTGTCGGAAAGCGTTGGAGACTCCATCTGTGAGTCGTAATCATCCTCATATTCCTCGCTGGGGTAGGTTCCAGGCGCCATATGAGAGACGTTATCACCCTGCCCTTCATAGCCAGGGTAATCATAGTCATAAAAAGCTTCAGGCATTCTCGGGGCGCTCTGATGATGCGCTGGCCACGAGCTGCCAGCACTGGGGCTCCGACTGACTGCCTCAGCGCGGAATGAAGATGAACCAGGAACTGGGTATATTGGATTGGCCGTAGGGAAATCTGAGATGCATGACTGGGAGTCGTGAATGCTTTGGTATCCGTCGTGGAAGGGTGTCCTCGCTCGTGGGTTCCTCAGGTTGTCCTCTTCGGGTTGAATATTGGGTGCGCTTCCGTAGGTCGGCGCGGAAGACCGGGGGATCATGTAGTTATTGTAGTGCTGGCCTTGCGCATGTGAGGTTGACACGGGACCCTGACTTCCAAAGCCCTGGGTCGCTTGCACGACTTGTGGATCTTGGGAGGCACTCGTTGCAGGCCACCTTCTCTGAGCCCTCTGCCCAGCTCCAGGCGGGGGAGCATGCTTCCGAAAGCCTGCTCCTCCGTGATAAGGGTTCATATTGAGCGTGCTGTAGATTAACCGCGATGTGTGATTATGTTCTCAACGATGGTAAAAGCTGAGTCCAGTCCAGACTGTCGTTTCCATGCCGATCTGTCAAAGCGGTGGGTTTGGACTCCTGTAGAGAGGGAGATAGTCGCAGGTCTAGGTTGAAGAAGCCGTGTGTATTTATGTTAAAGCCAGCGTGGATGACATCTTTCGAATTCATAGTCACAGGCATTCCGGACCACTTTGTCACAAAACGTCCCAAGTCTGAATTCGTGACTGAGAGCCCTCCTTTTCTTTCCCTGGATGTCCAGCTTCGCTTACATTCTATGGTGGAAACCACAGCGAAGAATGCACATTGATAATGGGAAAGATACTGTCAATCGTGGCGCCTCGTTGGGGGATATCCGACAATGAGCTTTTTGATCTCTCTCCCTTGTAAAGCCGCTTGTCACTTTGCAAATTACCAGTCACGCCTGGAATCTGTACGGCGCAAGATACGATGTGGTTGTGCTTTGGAACGTCTACCAAGAGACACATGTGCAGATCCTAGGAGCTCAACATCGTCTTACGCTTCAGTCAATCCATTCAATTATCTTGTATGTGTCTACACCTTCTCCCGTCTTTCCCCCAGTTGAAGAAGACGAGCCCTTACCTCTTCCACGCTTCTTGATGAGCGACAAGGTCTTTGTTGATCTGACTCCAATCGTTTCCCTGTCACTGTAGACTCCTTATTCCATCATCTTGGTCCTTCTTCAAGTCTGAAAGTTGCTAGATTTCGAGTTGTGCTCCATAGTGCCTCTCTTGTTCGGAGGATAGTACTTTGTGATCGTTTCCGGTATTGTTCTGCACCTGGCAAAGTTGACTCTGACGGAGGGGAAGTCCCCATACGTCAACCTTCTGGGCTGGCATTATCCGCACCTACTTGATGACTTGCATTGCTGTGGCATCGTTCGGAGTAGTCAGGCACGTTGGGATGGTGGCTGATGCGCCGCCCCAAGCTTTGGTGCCAACCTGGAATCTCTTGATTGATCAAAGGCTAGGAGGTGCCTTTGGCCAAGTTCCGGCAACACCAAGCACAACAACATTATCGGCACTCACCTTGCTACTAGTGTCTCAAGATATCTGCAGTGGCTTTCGGGTTGAGTGGGTGTGGTGGTTTCGCTTTTAATCCGTATACGTACTCTTCTGAGCAGTAGGCGGTCCCTTCACACAGTAGTAAACACTCAAAAACCCAGTGTTAAATGCCATACAGTGCTGATAATAGTACATTCGTGAATACAGTCGACTACTTGGGGTTAAAAAACGTAGTCAGCCTCGTGGCAGCCGCACAGACGAGGCTAGTCGAGTTGATGGCTTCCGCCGGCGTTTCGGGTTGATGTATGCTGTATACAAAATTTTCGTTATGGCCGCTGGAGGCGTCTTGTCCACATCGCAGCAACATTTGCGTCGGAAAAGGCGGTTGTTGCCACAACAAATCTGGGGACCCTCTGCTTATGGCTGCTTGTATCTTCACAAACAGGAATAAGATAGTAAAATGCCACTTAAAGACCAAATCTAGTTCTCCAACCTTCGAGTGACTATCACTCCACCGCCTGCAACGTGCTCGAGATCCACTGCTTCTCAGGCTCCTCGAGCCGGACATTCATGCCCGCGATTCAAAAACATCCGATTCTCGATTATTTCCATAAAAACCCACATATTCACAGATTACCAGATAGAAATGCGGGCCTTGGGAAGAACGTGCATGTAATGTTGATGCAGAGTGGATTGGAGGCTGCAAGAGTCTGCGTGCTGGGTACCGGTATCTTGAAGCAGCGGCCCGCGCGTATGCGCTTGAGATGGTATCACCTATGTTCAGCAAGTACCTTGAAGCCTTGCGCAGAGGTAATTTCTTAGCTGATCTGGTAAGTGCACATGGACGGCGTTTGGCGTGGATATGAATTCAGACTTCATCATTCGTCTTTCTGATGCGATAGGGTCTACGCCACCGCCGAAACAAAAAACCATCGCTTGCAATTACAGCCCCTGAGTAGAACTCTTCCCAAACCACTTGAGGTTCAACATCATGGGTGTGAATGTTGCGTGCGATGTTTTTTATCCGGGTCTCGGCTGTTGAGATATTTCACGCGTGCCTTAACCTCTTCTCGGGTTCGCCGTACACCATCTAGTCCAGAGCTGATTTGAGCCCAATCACCGGATCTCGTGCGGTACAACTCAAGTACCTCTCTGTTTTGTTCGGGTGACCATGCTCTCCATCCTGTTCTGTACATGATACCGCTTAGCGAATTGGTTGTGTATCTGTGATCAGACTGCTGAGCTATCTGTCCAATCGTCAAGCCCTCGGCAGCTTTCACTCTAATGGATTGTAGCTCAGCAAGGGGCAGCGGACACTTATGTCCGGGATCCAACACTTCGAGATCAAGGGATGAGGGCGACAACCTGTTGTCCGGAATGGCTCCTTCTTGAATTCGTTTGCAGTATCCCACACGAGCCCGAATCTCGCCTTCAGTTCGTCGTGTGCCAGAAAGCGAGGTGCGGATTTTGGCCCAATTATTGCCATATTTGGCATGCAAGGTCAACACATCCTTGTCTTGATCAGTTGACCATGGTCTCCATCCGACGTAGTGCATATGTCTTCTTGCAGCCTCAGTTCCTCGCTTGGGGTAGAACCGCTCGTGAATCTCTCTAAATGAGTGACCCTGAGCCAATTTTAATCTGTGGTCGTCTGTCTCCAGGTCCGACCAGCGTTTCTGTCCTTTGTTTCCACCGCTCCGGCTGCCGCCAGCTTGCTCTTGCCCACCCAAATCGTCGCCGCCTCGCTCTTGATCGATCAACTCGTCACCGGTTTGCTCCTCATCGCTCGATTCATCTCCTGAGTCCTCATCGCTCGATTCATCTCCTGAGTCCTCATCGCTCGATTCATCTCCTGAATCCTCGCCGCCCTGTTCACCGCCGAGCATAGGCCTGGGCGCTTCCTCAGGGCCGCCATAATCTTGGCTCGACCAAAAGCTAGGGCCGGCGAGACTCGGATTAGCAGGTCCGGCTTGTGATAAAGGTTGACCGGGACCTGGATAGTTTTGGTAGGCTGTGGGGTACGTCGCGATCCGCGGCGCGCCAAAATGCTGCCCTGATGAAGAGCTGGGGCCCGCAACACTCTGTCTGGCTCTTCTGTCTTGGGCCAGGACATCATGACCCGGAAAAGCCGAGTTGTGTGTAGGATCTAACCCAAGCTCGATCTCTGTCAGGACCATGTTACGTTCTCGGATCTCGTCAATAGTTCGAAAAATCTTCTCAGGATCTCGGGCCCTAAGCTGCCGCTGGACTTCGTGGATGTCAGAGAACTGGTGCACGCCCAGCTTCTCCAACACCTTGTCCTGGGGATCTTTCCACCGCAGAGGGAGGCCGTCAATGAAGTGTCGAACCGATCTCTCGTTGCGGCCCAACCAGGCGGCGATGTCTTTCGACTCCCAATTTCTGGCCACGCCCATACGCATGAACCAATCTTCCGCCATTTCGAATGGCAGATCATTCGGATCGGTGAACTCGGTGGCCTCCTCAAATCTTTGCGCGAGAAACTCGGGTGCAACATATCCATATGGAGTCCACCCAGCCTTAGGAAATGGCGGGCGTGTATAGTAATCGTCGTCAAGTGGTGCGTCAGTCTGAGAAGCTGAAGGTGGCTGGTTGGAACTCGGTCCAGCTTCAAAAGGTGAGGAAGGTGCGGTGAGACTTAGATCCCCGAAGGCCTGTGTGACTTGTGCTGTTCCGGATGTCTGGTATCCTCCAAGGTCTTGATGAACAGCGGGTACTTGCCCCTGGCTGGGGTACTGGCCCGCATATGGATTCTGGATGTCCTGGTGATGGTACTGGGATGGATGTTAGTGTTGATATTGGTCTACTTCATGGAGTCGGGGTGGATAGCATCATGGTGGGCACCTACCGTTTGCACACGTTTAGAACTCTGCTGTGAACTTCCCTCCCCACCAGAATGAGGCGTCTGCTCCCGCGAGTGTTTGCCTTTGCCTCTGTCTTTGCCTTTGCCTTTGTCTTTGTGCCTGTTAAGCATTTTGATGTTTCCCAGGTCGGATGTCGGTATGGGAAATTGTATGAAATTAATGTAATATCTGTGTTTGCTTCTTTGGTAGGTAATGGGTTTGGTGTCGGAATGGAAGTCTTGGGTTGCTTGTGGCATGCCAGGCGGTCAAGGACAGGTCAAGGAAGAAAACTAGGACCATTATATAGAAATGGAATTGGTTGTGACTGTCTGGATCCCCATATTCACAATGCAGCCGATGACATTGTGTACGAGGTCTGGGAGTGACTGAATCGCTTTCCAACAGCCTTACTGCCCAGGGACGGGCCCCCAGCAGGATTAAAGAATATTGGACGGTTTAGCAACCTCGAAAGTGAGTGAAAGACTGCTCTGAGTTGGTTGAGAATATATGCTGGACATCCAGCCCCCATCCTTTTGCAAATACCACTGCGCATTGATGGTGTTGAACTGTGATGCAGGGCAAATGATACTATTGAGGTCTTAGACAGAGTACCTAGTTTTCCCAGCTAAGACCGTATAGAAACTGATGTTATGTGAACCCAAAGCAAGTTGGGAATACCTGCAGTCTTCAAGATCTGATTATTGATATCCAGGCCTATCTGACATTGGCCAACGGTGGGGCCACATATCCTAGATCGAGGAGCCCTCTGAATTTTATGAGGACAACTTCAAGCGCCAATGCCGTCCCCAGGTCAAATCTCTGGTGTTAAGTGGTTTCATTTTGAACCCATCTACTTGCTCTTCTACAGCGATAGGGCGGTCCCTACACACAGTGGTCAACGCTCAAAGACCCAGCGTTAGACCACAATCATTAATTCCTCAACACAGCCACATTCAAAAAGTGCGAAACGTCGCTACGGAACCCTGTGGCTTGGTTGCCTTTGTCACACGGGTTCTCCCAAAGTAGGCTATCCCATAGGAGGGGTCGACGCCCATAGGTTATTCCATAGGAAAGATATCCCACAGGAGGCTGTTCTATAGGAGCACTGAGGTCATTCCATAGGAGGTTTGATAGTGGGCGCTGCCTAGGTCGTGCACTACACATACCTAGGTAGATGCTGTGGCCGCGTGGCGGACACCCGAGCAAGGCTCCCATCATAAAGTGCCGATGAATGTACATTTGTGAAATACGTTTGTCTTCTCTGGTGTTCATGTGTATCCCTCTCAGCCTTGCTGCACCCCACTCCGTATGGGTAACAATAGGGGGAGACTCCCCTTCATGCACGGAATATCACAGTTCAGACAGAGGCGCCAACGAGTCTCCGATCGGAAGGTGCCAACATTCTGCAAGTACCCTCCAGCGAAGGTCATAAGAGCGTCCACCGTAAAGACTGGGTGCTCCCTCTTGAGCTACAAATTTTGTTGCCGGCCCAAGCTACCCGCTGCGGCACCATACGCGAGAGATGATCTTCTTTCATGCCAGGCCGATTCCTTCGGATTCTTTTCCTTTGTGTCCTCACGACTCGCCGTCTTATGGGCATATTCGAGGCAGCACGTGGATTACACAGAAACCTTCTCGAACTTTTCCAAGAAATCAGACAAAGAGGGATGCCGAGCCGGCCGTCACAGGGCACTATGTTTGGGGCTGGTGGTCTAGGAATGTCGCAGACTCGGCGACGGGGCTCCTGGACAGATGCCAGTGGTGGACATATTTGGGCCACTCTCTTTGTTCTGTGGCGGCAGGGCAGGGCACGGGTTGTCTTCAAATGGGCTTCTGGGTTTCCTTGGCTGCTACTTATTTGATGTCAATTACTTCCGAGGTATTGTGCCCCGAAGTTGTTTCTGAGGACTGGAAATTTCTTTGATTTGTACCCTTTCAACTGCTGGAAATCTCTATAATTGCCAGGGTCAGCACTCGGCTTTAGAATTTTGCATCTGCATCTGATCTCCTTAGTGACCGTTGACGTTCGTTGAATTTTCTTGTCACACCTCCTCGTTACCAGTTACCGATATACTCACATCTCTTGAAGAGACCAGACAGCCCCAGCGATTCAACATCAATCTAAACCAACTCATATCCTCCAAACAGCAACGTACAACGCTCTCGATCAGCACATCAGATTTGCCTTTCATGGTGACCTTCCCAGGGCAACCGCCCGGAACAGACTTTGTCATAATACCCTATGACAGCCCCACATCTAAGACACAGAAGTTCCGCATAACATACATCCGCAAACCCTCCTCAACTGAGGCACCGTCACCACCACCACCACCTACCCCATGCCCCTGGCTCTGGCGCTGCCACTCATGCTACACAATCTACCGCCTCGCCGTGACCCGCCGGTGTCTAGACTGCAACCACACCTTCTGCCTGGGCGAGGTCACCACCGGTTCCAGCTCCGCCACAGCACCAAAAGGCAAGAAGCGCAAGCGCGGCGGGCCGTGCAAGGCCGAGTTCGACTACAGCGGCTGGAAGACATGGGGCTCGTGGCGGCGGACGAGGCTGCTGAACGACGGGGACGACACTGACAACCAAAAGAGCTCCTGGGGCGACGAGTACAAGGCCACCACCAAGGGCCCGGGCGACGAGATAGCCCGCTTCGAGGAGAAGCGCGAGCACCTGTTCCTGCGGAAGAAGCACAACTGCTTCCTCCACTGCGACTTCCCGAGCGAGTGCCACCACGCGCTCTTCCGCGCGCAGCAGGACGGCCGGCCCATCCTCCGCGAGGCACTGGCGCTGGACGCCGCCGCCGCGGAGGAGGAGGAGGAGAAGAAGGGCAAGAGGTTCACCAAGAAGATCACCGTCTCGGAGTATAAGCAGCGGCGGGCGAGCACGCGGTTCGTGGAGGACCTGCCCAGTGTGGATGAGGCGGACGAGGAGGACAACGTCTCGCCCGTCTCGCCCTGCTCGCCGACGTCTCCTGACCCGCCGGGGGATCTGATGCGTGAGGTATCGCCCGTCGAGCGCGAGGAGGGCCAGGGCGACGACGAGGTGCCGCTGTCCCCGCGGCGCCGTTCACTCCTGGTCGCGACGGACACCCCCGCCGACTTCGCCACGACCGCGGCGCCGTTCAGCTTTGACGATGAGAACGCCTGCAGCAACGACGGGGACGGCGACGACGAGGACGAGGACGACGAGGAGGAGAAGAGGCGCACCAAGTCCCGCCGCAAGATCGCCCAGCTCACAGGCTGCGACGGGCTCGAGTCCTTCGGCCCCTTCGGGTTTGATACTTCTTCGGCGCCGTCGGCAGCAGCAGCAGGAGGCAACCACAACAACCTCACAGCGCTCGACCTCCAGGCCGCGTACAGCGAACAGGCCTGGTTCAGCAGCACCAGCACGGCCGGTTCGGAGCAGCCGCTGTCACCCAAGAGCCCCGAGCGCATGGGCAAGAGGGACAGGATGCTCGCGCTGCTGGGGCGGCGGGGGCCTCCTTCTTCTCCTCCTTCCAGCCCGACGCGGTCTTCTTCGCCTGGCGTCTTTGACGTGCCCGCAAGAAGGCACAACAACAGCCTCACGCAACAACGGCAACACGACGCCGACGCGACAGCAGCAACGGCGGGCGAAGAGTATGGGTCAAGCTCCGACTCGTCCTCCGCCTCCTCCTCAGCATCAACCACTTCCTCCTATTCAGCGGGCTCCGGGCTGGTGATGATCGAGGACGACGATGACACCGACGCGGACGGGGACGTCCCCATGCGCGATGTCGACGAGGATATGGAGGAGTCCCCCGTGACCCCTACAGCAACAGTCGACCGTGGTGACGAGGGGGAGGAGGACCTTAGGGCGTTGCTGAGGATGAGGAACGCCTTCATGAGGGGCGACATGATATGAGTTGGACCTGGGGGTTTCTCTTCCGGCTTCATGCTGCGACATACAGGTCCCCGTCCCTGCGCTTTGTATTTTCTCTTGTCCTTCCCTTTTCTATGTAGATTTGCAATCCTGCAATATGGGGCGTTCTTTTTTGTTTCCTTTTGTTTTGAGATAAGTGGATGGGATCGAGCGAATCATTGCATTCTTGCATTCACGATAGAACATGTAACTCACCACACGCATGACTGGGAGTCTGAATTTAGCAGCAGAATCGGAAACAATCAAAACTCAGCATTGCTCCTGTTACTGTGTAGAGATATTTTGTCCTCAAGCAGACATACCTCCTACTCCTTCCCCTTTCCCAATGGAGATCCTCAGACCATCCGTGCACCCGCATCGTCCTGTAAACGCGCGAAGATACCGAACAACGTTTGGAGTCGGGTTGGATCAAAAGGAAGAAAAAACTCTGTTGTTACACACCCGACGCACTGCCCTTTCCGCCCACAGCCTGGGAGGCCGGCGAATCCATGCGCCAGGACGACATTTGGCAAAGCCCTGCGCGTCCCCCAGTGGAAAGGTTGACCACCAAGTAGGCATCATCCAATGTGACTGTCCCATGCCCAAGAAACCGCCCTGGCTCTTATTTGCCCAGTCGCAAGACCGCCTTCATCAAGCCAAAAACGCCATTCTTAACGTGAGACGCCCCCTGCTGACAGGGCTCGTAGGACCAGTCGCGTCGGGCAGAAAAGGCGGGAAAGATAAATCATCTTCAGAAATCATCGTCGTCGCGTCCAGACAGCCTCATCCGTATCCTAGCCTCCGGAGAGATTTAAGCCTCCTGAGCCTTGAGCTTCTTCTTCTGCTCGACCTTGAGCAGGAGAGCGCGGTTGATGTGTGGCAGGACACCACCGAAAGCGATCGTGGCGCGAATCAGGGTGTCGAGCTCCTCATCACCACGGATGGCGAGTTGCAAGTGGCGTGGCGTGATGCGCTTGACCTTGAGATCCTTGGCGGCATTCTGCGGAACGAATGATCACGTCAGTATCGACTGTATGGCCGGGGAGAGCCCAGGCAGCAACAGAGCCGCTGTGACTGCAAACTTGGGAGGGACGGGATGACAGAGAGATGACTCACGCCTGCGAGCTCGAGGACCTCGGCGGTCAGGTACTCGAGAACAGCGGTGACATAGACGGCAGCCTTGGCGCCAACACGCATCTTGTTCTGGGTGTTTGCCTTGAGGAAACGCTTGACACGACCGCAGGGGAACTGGAGGCGATGGAAGTCAGTGATCAGATCATGGGGACGCGACAGTGACTGTGCTTCGATCAGACGTCAAGTCGACAGTCGAGTTCGATGCCGCCCACGCGATCCGGCGCATCTTTGATCAACATCACTTTGTTGATCAGAGATGCGATGCCAAGTCCACCGGTGACGTGCCATGAAAAGTCGGTTCGGACTAGGAATAGCCGTAGCATCGATGGGTGCAGCAAGCGCACATAGCGTGTGTGCCGATGAAATGTATGATCGCCTCGATGGGATTTTCTGTTGTTTTTGTTTTGTCGGCAGTGCACAGACGGTGTTGGATAAGCTCGAGACTGGTCAAGCGACGCGTCGGGCAGGATGGATCGAGTTGTGGCATGGCGTGCAGGATCGGTAAACGGCGACGAGGAGTCGGATCGCGTGTGGTGGCATCGAGGGAGGTGACGACGACGACGACGACGACGACGACGATGAGGATCTTACCTGGAGACCAGCGCGGGCAGAGTGGCTCTGCTGCTTCTTTTGGCCCTCAGTGGCCGACGTCTTTCCACCAGAGCTCTTGCCGCCCGAGGACTTGCCCTTTCCACCTGCCATTGTGATGATGTTTGTTTTTTATGGATCGTTTAGAGCGGGGGTGGAGATAAGTTGACGGGTCTTGAGACCTTGGACGCGATATAACTGAGCTCTGTGGTGGGTTGCTGGCGTGCTATTTGTTGTTGATGGTAGGGTGATGATGATAAGAGCTGTGGTGGGGGGTGGATGCGAAAGTTGTTATGCGATGGGGTCGAAGTTTTCGAGGATGATGGGTTTGGATGGAGTCTGTCTGTCCTGGGGCTCGGGTCGCAAAGCGTAGTGCACTGGTTAAGGCGCAGGGCGGGCGTGCCTAGGTAGAGACTGATGAAAAATCGAGGAGGCTGCAAGGCGCAAAGGTGCTGGTTGCGGATGCTGGCTCGGTCGGGTCCTAGTGCGTTCAGTGCTGGAGCTGGGTGTCGCTTGTTGCTTGGTTGCCTGCTGGTTGCTTGCTGATTGTGCTGCTGGTTGCTGTTTGACAGGGCCCAATTGGCTGGCTGCTTGGCTCTGTTGTTGACTCTTCCCCTTCCAAACCAAGGTTCCAATGTCCCAAGGCGCGCACCAAAACCAGTGGTTGGCAGCTAGGACCCTCCGCCAAACAGGAGGAGCACCCCCTAGCTTCCCCCCTCCCCTCTTCCCGTGGCTCTTCACCTTTTCTGTTGGGCTGGGCTGGGCCGGGCGGTGGTCGGTGTCTGTCACTTCCGACGTTACGGCGGACCCACTCGTGCCTGATGTGCAGCTCGAGGAGGTCGGACTGCTCGCAGCAGCTGCAGTCCGATGACGGGAATGAGGCAGACGGCGACGGGACAACCGACCCCATCACCGGGGCTGAAATGCTTCAAAATAGCATGTATCGAGAGGCCAGCTTCTGGTCTTTTCCAGAGATGCCATCTTGAAGTTTGGAAAAAAGAAGAAGGGGAGGAATACGTACCATACTTACCCGGTGTCTGTGGTCATTCGGCTGGCTGCTGGCAGCTCTGCCCGCAAATGCCTTGGATGCCATCAGCGACCGCAGCGATATCCCGCCGCACTGGCGGATGAGGGACAAAAAGGACGATAAATGGACTTCTTTGGTGACCCTTGAGGCCATCCAGATGGAATGGAACCGTGCCACGGCATAGGTGCAGGTTGGGCTGTGGCCTCAACGAAGCCTTTGGGGTCAAGAAGTGCTGCTTCGCTGACCATCATCCAGAATCGCCTACCAGCAAGGAAGTTGTGGCGCAGCTGGCTGGCTGTGGCGTGAGGCTGTGGCTGACATGAGCAATGTACCTAGGTACCCACCATGTACGTAATTGAGCAAGGGCCAATGATGCAGGGAACCTAGCTCTTGCACTTGACGCGCTCTAATAACGCTTTCATCCCCAAATCACATCACCCCGGCATGTCAACAGAAAGACGCCCCAAAAACCTCACCAGCTGGCATCACTTCCAGGAAGCGCCAGGCCGCCCGCCGACCGCGCCAATGCAAAGAGACCCGAAATTATCGAACAACGAATCACACACGACAAAACCTGACGACCTCAAAAATAATGCAGATGTGGAAACCGAAGCACCTTCAAAATCCGCCGCGGCCAAGTCCAAGTCCAAGTCTGCCGCGGTACCACAGACGAGAGCAAAACATCGCCCGTCGATGTCCTTCCCACCATCAATGCAACCCCGAAAAATATCCTGACAGCCCTCGTATTTGGCACTGGAGATTCGAGCGGTGAGCTTGGTCTTGGCCCAGAGTTCAAGGAGGCAAAATGAGCCACCGTCATTCCTAGCCTGGACAGTCGGGAGGCCAAGTCAGACCGGTATCGGATCGTGCAGCTCGACTGTGGTGGGATGCACACGGCAGCCCTGACAGACGATGGCAAGGTCATGACCTGGGGGTGTAACGATAACGGCGCCCTGGGCAGGCCAACAGCGTGGGAGGGTGGTCTTCGCGATATTGATGATGCCAAAGACGACGTCTCCGACTCGGAAGATTCAGATGGACAGTCTGAACCCTCTCGAATCGACCCCCACTCATATTCCAGAGTCATCTATTCCTTCCGGAACAAAGATCACTGCAGTCGCCGCCGGTGATAGCTGTAGCTTCGCATTGACAAGTACTGGCCTCGTGTATTGATGGGGAACCTTTGCGGTAAGCTGCAATACCTCACCTATGTCGAGCCTGCTCTTTTCGAACGTCTATCTCAATATGCTAACTGCTACCCTCGACCTAGAACGCTGAGGGCAAGGACTGCTTCATCTGTTATCCCAAGGGACAAGAAGAAGAACGGATCAAGGCTTAAGAAAAGCCAATGCTCATCCCCGGCCTTCAAAATACAAGGACTATCGCCTGCGGATCTAACCACGCCCTCGCCCTCGACAGCTCTGGCCGCGTCTGGACCTGGGGAGTCAACGAAAAGGGACAGGTCGGACGTCGTACTAGCCCACGCCCACGGGCACAGCATCATTTCATGCATTACTTCTACCCAGGCGTCCTTGACTTAAGCCGGCACGGTGTAAAGTATATTGCTGCCGGTGAATTCCACTCGTTCGCGGTAGACAGTAACGACAGGGTCTTCGCGTGGGGTGCAAACAATTTTGGCCAGACCAGTACGTATCTAGATTTCTCCTGGCCCCGGGCAGCAGCCTGCCGTTTTTAAAATAATCCAGGGTGTTAAGCGCCCTTGACCAGGTTTGTCAGTCGTAGGCAGTACACTCACTCACTTGGACTTGTCACGATCCTCAACTTCGTACCTAGTAACGTAATGAACTCATGAAACCCTGTATAGGCTACGCCCAGAATGCCGGAGTAGGCAACGCAGTCTTGCCCTATCCGACGCAGATTCATAGTCTGAATCACAGCCTTAGTTGCAGCGTCACATCATTTTGCTGCGGTGACAGCTGATGGCCGCTTCCTCGTTTGGGGACGGATTGACGGTGGACATCTTGGGCTGAGTCTGTCACAAGAACAAATTGACGACCCCAAGCTGGTCCGCCGAGACGAGTACGCGAAGCCACGGATTCTTCTGGAGCCACTGGCCGTTCCTGATATTCGCAATGCGATCTACGTCGCCTGCTCCACAGGTCATACGGTCTTTGTAAGCAGTGAGGGCAAAGCTTTCGCAGATGGCTTTGGCTTCCAGTACCAGTTGGGCAACGGCACAACGGACGATGTCCAAGTCGCGGAGGAAGTGAAAGCAAAGGCGTTGAAGAATGTCAAGCTGACATTGTGCGGTACAGCTGGCCAGTACAGTATGGTGTCAGCCCCATGTTGCGGAAACAGGTGTTGGTTATCGGGAGCAATAGCACCAACGGCACCTCATGATGTTCAGCAATCATCAGGTAAGAGGTATAGTAGAAGAAGCATACGAATAGAAGTCTATTCTCGTGGTGTTGTGTGCTTTCTAGGATTTTATGAAACAGAACGCGAGTCTTCCTGATGAATCAAGACTGTCTCTTACACAATAGTGACCACAGCTTCCTCGGCCGAATCATACCAACTCTTAGGCAGATTAAATATCGCTCCGACCCTTTCCATGCATCCAGGAGATCGTGGAGACGTCCCTAATACAAGTCCAACATATTGTTTGCCAATATGGCCCACGAACGGACAACACGCGATGAAGAACACAGCTGCAGTGACCTCCTCCTTGTCCGTGTCCACACCATACGGCCCATCACGGCCCCTTCGCACATTCGCCCCATGCGGCCCCGCCACAGCCTCGCGCGAGAGAGGCCCATCAGTCCGATAATGCTGCAACTTGCTCGTGGACCCATCATCCAGCGTGTAATAAGCGTCATGCCGCAGCCGGCTATCAAACTTCACCCGGCACCGCCTCAGACGCCCCTGGAGCTTGACCACGCCCCCAGACACCTTCCCGTACGGGTTCGCCCCCTCAACCGTGGCCCTCGCGTCCAGGACTCTTGCCACGGGCTGTGGGTGCTTGAGGGGCGACCACACGACGCCCCACCTCATCGACGCCCAAGACCACGTCGGCGGGCCCCCATCCCCGTCGTCGTACGCCAGCGACTGGCTCTCCTGCCCCGCCAGCACCATCCACGGCATCACCTGCCACATCAGGTCGAGCAGCAGCGTGTCTGCCCACAGCCCGGCGAGGTACCGCCCCCCGCCGCTGTGTGCCTGTGCCTGCGGCATCGTCACGGCTGCCCCGCCTATGGCGGGCAGCTTGTCGCCGCCGAAGGTGAGCTGCCGCGACGTGAAGGACTTGACGAGCATGCGCCACTGGTCCGCCGGGTCGGGGCCGCCGCCGCCAACAAGCGTGCCCGGGGCGGTGGAAGGGTACGGCGGCAGCTGGTCCTCCCCCCGCCGGTGCGTCTTGCACTCGAAGACGAGGGAGCCAGGGGTGAAGTGCAGGTTCCGCGTGGCCAGGTAGGACTCCTGGAAGCACCAGCCGCGGTTGTACAGGGGCCCGACGCGCTTGAGGGTCGCCCAGGATGATGTGAAGGGGGGCTCGAGGAGGCCCTGGTCCAGCGGTGCGGCCAGGACGGCTCTCTTGCGGGCCTGGACGGGGATGTTGTACCCCGGGGCGATGGGGAGGTTGAATGTTTTGGTTAGCCACTCGTCTTCCCTGGGGCCGAGGAATGGTGTCTCCGGGTTGGGGGATGAGGATCCTGTGACGACTACGAAGGCCTTGCTGTACACGTCTGCCATCCTTGCTGCCTCCTGCTCCCAGTCTGTTTTGTCATCTTGGATGATGCAGAGTGAGTCGATCCAGAGGTACGGAAGCTGTAGTTCTTGGGTCACGGTGATCGCGTCCTTGAACGTGTTTGGTAGGTCGGCCACGCTGATCTGTTTCTTGAATTCTGGTAGCCGAGCCCTGATCAGCGACAGTGGTTTACTCCCGCCCCAGCAGTGACTGAGGGCCACGTAGGGCGGCTGTTCCTGCCATGTCGTGGTCTCGCAAAGCCTGAGGGCAGCGTTGCCCCCGCCGACGTACAGGAGACGCGTGGGCACGAACGCCTTGGACGAGTTCCTGCAAGCCCCATGCTCTGTGAAACACTGCCGTACGCTGTCCTTGATAAAGTTCAGACAGGCTTCGGATCGGGTGTCTGCTTGTCGGACGCTTGCTGGGCCCAGGGCCGGCATTCCGGGTACTGTGGGAGGTAACGCCGATGGCACAGCGCTTGGGATGGTATTAGCATCGAGATAGATCTCGATATCTGAGCGAGCATCCTTCCAGTACTTGTCGTGTACAAACCCCGTCGTCGTGACGACCAGCGGTGCGCCCTGTCTGATCATCAGACCAAATGAAACCGGCATCGCATTCTTCGTCTCGGTAACCCAGCTCATCCACTCGTCGATATAGAACGCGTCGAAAATCTCACACAGAAGCCGGCAGTACTTGCAGTCCCTGAATGGGATGCCTGTCTGCTTATCAACCTCACGGCTCTTCAAAAGCTCTTTGGTCGACAGTTCCTTCAGGGCGAGTGCAAGCACATTTCCGCTTTGCCTGGTTTGACCGGGTCTGATATTGCGCTGAGCCCCTGATGGTGTCCATGTGAAGGTATTTTCGTGGCCTTCGGGCTGAAGGTTATTGCATAGGAGGCATACTCCATTCTTGCCGCTGTTGTACTGTCGTTTGGCGTAGCGGCCAAGCCAGACTGCGGTGTCGGCTGCAACGCCTGCGCCCTTGGCCAGATCACCAAGAGTTTCGAGGAACTTCGGCATCGCTGAGGCCCTCAAAGGAAGTGATTGTGGTGTTCACAATGCTCGAGGCAAATGATAAAATTGACTAGTCACGGCGAAGGCGGCGCCCGTACTTTTATCGACTATCGCGAGACCCAAATACGGACGCCAAGCCCTCAGCCGCAATGCAAGATCCCAAAACTAGACAAGTGTTGCCGCTGCCACTCAGCTGGAGAACGCGCCGTGGCTAATTCGTGCACTCTGGAGCAGGGCAAAGCTTAGGTGCCTGAACAAAGCTGACTGGTGCATGTCACACGAGGCTCGCATATTCGAACTTTCTAGCCTTTGGAACGAGCCCAATAAGGACTCATGTCTCGGAGGCAGTGTGGCAATGGATACATATGCATGCAGGATGTGGCAGTCCACAATACTCGGGAATGGATTACTAGGATAGACAGAATATATCCAAGTCCAGGTCTCACCTGACAGCGCGGTGACGGGAAAGAGTATGGCGGTGATGAAGCCTACGGTTCGGAGCATTCGTTGCGTCTGCCTAGTTAGGCCATGTGCTCTCAGTCTGGTGGCACCACATTTCTGAATTCGGAGGGTACCTAACACCATCATTCTCCGCGTTTGTCCCATAATATGAAAACCTTTCCCGATGGACAATGATAAATTGATACTGATGAGCAACCAACATTGAACGTGCTCTTGTGTGAGGACTGGATACAAAATATCTTGATGGACGACAGACTTGACCTTCATATGGTAAGGTGCAAGCCTCCAAGAGACCAGTCGGTGCTTCCAGATGCTGTCAGCAGCACAAAACCCTTAGATTATAGAAAGGTCTGAGACCTGTTGGATAGTTCTGACGTTTCTGCGGCTAAGTGTGGTTGCAATGATGTCCAAGTCGAATCACCTCAAGTATTGATCCGGGATGACTTGTTCCAAGTTGTCTATTCAATTTGACTGGCGACTGCAACAGTAGGGTATTATTGTAACTAAATCCAGATGATTTCTCAGGATAACTTCCGCCATTGTGGGGGTACCTATCAACTGGCGACTGGTAACTGCCCAGATCTGTATCTTCTCGCATTGCAAGCTCCTGTAAAAATCAGCTGCTATGCACTCATCACCTTGCTTCGGAGAGACCAACATCTATCACGTGTAAAGAAGCACGAGCTAAGTGATCTATCCAAACGCCGGTATGCGATCATGGACAGAGACGTGCCCGAGTCCCTTCTCACTGACAGTCCGGGAGTCACCATCGACGCGATGCTCTGTGGCCGATACAACAGAAACCTGCGTCCCTCCAGCGTCCAGGTCACGCTGTATTCTCCTCGAGGCCATGGTGACAGCGACATCAAACGCATTCTGCGTGCTAACAGGACTCGCGATGTTCCTGCCCACGATATCAAACGCAGTCCCGTGCGCAGGCGTCGCGATCACCACCGGCAGCCCGCCCTGGACGGTGACGCCGCCGTCGAAGCCGAGCAGCTTCATGGCTATCTGCCCCTGGTCGTGGTACATGGTGACGATGCCGTCGTAGTGCTCCCGCTTCAGGAAGATGGTGTCGCAGGGGAATGGGCCCTCGACCGCGATCCCTTGCTCTTTGGCCGCTTCCACCGCGGGTCTGATGTGGTCGATCTCGTGGCGCCCGAAGTTGCCGCACTCCCCGTTGTGTGGGTTTAGTGCGCAGACTGCGAGGCGAGGGGTCTCGATGCCGGATTCCCAGCTGAGATGGCCATCAGTTCAGGGGGGGGGGCTTTTTTCTTGTTTGTTTGAATCGTGGCGTGGCAAACTTACCGCAACCTGTGAAGGAGCTCGATGGCCTTTAAAGCCGACCCCATGGTGACCAAGCCAGCTACTTTCTCGATGCCGACGTGGCTGGTCACGCGAGCCGTCCAGAGATCCCCGCATATGTTGATCTCGCTCGTGGTCCCTGTGAATGAAAGTTGTTTCGCAAACCAGCGGAGCTCATCCTCCTCGTGCATCCCGGCAGCCTTGAGTGAAGACTTATTTAGAGGGGCAAAGACGATGGCGTCTACTTGGCCATTCCGGGCCAGCTCAACAGCGCGTCTGAGCTGGTGTTTTGTCCTCTGGCCGGCTGATTTGCTGGCCTGTCGGGCGGCTATTGTGCCGAAAGATGAGGCGCTATTGTCATCTAGGAGCTGTACTCCGGCTGGGCCCGCTGTGGGAGATACTGGCACCTCAATACCACCGGCCGCCTGTTGGGCGGCTTCGAGCTCGACCTGGTCGGCCAACAGGAAGATATCGGCATTTTGGATATTCTTGATGTTGCTGAGAAGCTTCACAATGACCTCTGGCCCTATGCCTGCTGGATCTCCGAGAGTGACTGCCACACGGGGTCTTCTGCTTTGTGTTTGGGAAGGGTCTGCCATGATGAAAAGACGTTTGTATGTCGAAGCTTATTCTGCAGCGCAACGTCAATGAGACTGTCTGTGCACAATCCAACTTTGTTCCAGACGAACGGTTCCCTAAACGGCTTCTTATTTCTCGGTTGGCTCTTTTGACATGCTTCGCATCGCTTCGGCCCGTGATCGATCTCGATGGACTTTCCCCGACCACGACGAGTGTCGGCGTTTTACCGGTGCGGTCCGACCGGTGCGACGTCGTGGAATTGTTGGCGTGAGATGATGCCAATCGGGTGCTCCCTTCTCTGCCCGCTAGAATCCCCACTTCCCCATGGGGGACCCTGGAGTTCATCAGTGGAGTAAGTAAGCCACTGCACCAGTTGACGATGTAGCCCACGAAAATCCGCAGCGAATGGGCGTCGGTGGATCGCCGAGCAGGCGAGAGTCTAAATCAGGTCCAACATTCAAGTACAAGTAGCTCATCACGACAACGCGTTATTGATCAAGGTTTGACACGAAAGACCCGTGTGCCTCGAGACTGCTTTTGTTGTCCAGGTGTATCTATCATCATGTCGACTTCAACGCAAATCTTCGTCCAAAAGGACAGGACTGAAACAGTCGAGTGGGCCGACAACAGTAAGCACCAGCTGGATCAGCAGGAGGCACAGCGTCTCGGACTAGAATTCGACCCCAACTCGCCAGAGAACAAGAAGCTAGTTCGCAAGCTCGACTGGCGGCTCGTGGTGAGTATCCGTGGACCTGCTCACGCGTGGTCGAAACACCGAGACTGATCTTGAGACCGTTGCTTTGCTATGCCTAGCCAAGCTGTTGGGCCCTTTACCTCCTGTCCAATGTCGACCGCGCCAACATAGGGAACGCAAAGACAGGCGGGCTCGAGGATGACTTCCAGCTGAGCTCGACCCAATACTCCATCATCGTCCTCGTCTTCTTCACGTCCTACATCGTCTGCGAGGTCCCGTCCAACATGATACTAGGACGAGTGCGGCCCAGCATCTATCTTCCGACCCTCGCTATCCTCTGGGGCATGGCCGCGGCCTGTCAAGGGGCGTGCCAGAACTGGCACCAGCTTGTTGGTCTGAGATTCTTGATTGGCTTCTTTGAGTCCGGTTTTGCCCCCGGGTGCGCGTTCTACCTCTCCTCTTGGTACAGGAAATATGAGCTCGCGTCACGGTACGCTTGGCTGTACACCTCCGTTGCCGTTGCCGGTGCGGTTTCTGGGCTGCTGGCCGGTGTGATAACAGAGTTTATGGACGGAGCTGGCGGAATAGCGGGTTGGAGATGGCTATTTGTGAGCATCCTCGTCACACGCACATGGAAAGATCAAACAAGTTCTCGATTTCTAACAGGAAGTGCCCACACAGATCATCGAGGGCGTAGCCTCTTGTGTCCTTGGCGTGATTGTCATGTTTGTCATGCCTGACTACCCAACATCCATGAACAGCAAGTTCCTTACCAAGGAAGAGCGCATTCTGGCGTGTAATCGACTTGCTGTCGACGGCATGGGCCTCGCCCAGGGCGCACAGAAAAGAGTTGGCGAGTGGACGGCTTTGAAGATGACCGTTAAGGACTGGCGAACTTGGTGCCTCTGTTTCCTGTTTGTCATGGGAACTGGCAGCCAGACCATCCAATACTTCATGCCTTCGTTGGTGGAGACCTTTGGCTGGAAAGGCCACTACGCTCAATGTGTGTACCCTTCGAGATGGGTATGCTCTGAATATCACTCACTTACTGTATGCTAGATATGACCATCCCAGGGTACGCCTTTGCTGTGGTCTGCATTCTGGTCGGCTGTTTCACGGCGGACTGGCTCAAGAAAATATGGCCAGTACTTACGGTCATGTCGGGCTCAGGCTTTATCTTCTTCGTCGCCACCACAGCTGCGACAGATGGAATGGTCCGATACGTGCTGGGCATATTCGCATTCGGGACTATCTACGGTTGTTCTCCACTTACTAAAACGTGGATCTCCCACGTGCTCTCGCATCCATCTGAGAAGCGAGCCGTTGCGATTGCACTGATCAACGCCCTTGGCAATGGTTCCTCCATCTACGGATCGTTCCTGTGGCCAGACAAGGACTCACCCAGGTTCACTCCTGGTTTTGCGTAAGTGATATCCACTAGACTAGAAGTGAGAAAATTGCAGAGGGCTGATTTAATTACAGAACAACGACGGCATGGATGGGAGCTCTCGCGGTCGGTACGGTTATCTCAGCTTGGCTGTTCAAGAAATACCCATCTCAGGCCCAGGACCATGAGACAGTCATGGCCAGCCAGTTGCGAGCAGAGCGTGAGGAGCAACAAAGTAAATCAGGGCCTGTCTAGGAATAGTCGCAGCTATCAAGACACGAATCTATTTTCTTCTCTCTGCTATCAAAATGAGCGATATGAGTCTCTGCTTTGCATCTCGTAGCCCTGAAACTGCGAAAGATCTGTGCCCGGAGGAGAGTCAAACTGATTGCTGTGGTCGAGGAGGTCGTAGCCCATTCCCGTTGACCAAAGCCCGTCGTTCTGAAAGCCCCACCCTGCAAAGAGACCCGGAGAGTCTGCCGACACAGCTGAGGAGCGATCGAAATTAGCTCGGACGCGGCCGTCTCCAGACATTGACGCAGAAATCACTCTTTGAGGCGGTGCAGTTGGAGTTCCAACAGCAGAACTTCGCTGTGCATCCGGGCCCCCTAGACTTTGTTGTCGCCTCGCCTGCGTCTTTCTCATCTGTCTCAGCAGCTTCTCGAAACCATCTGCCATGCTGTATACCATGTGGTTCTTCCCTGCTGTACACGATCTGAGGAGCTTGATGATATTCTTGATCAATGGCTCTGTGCAGGTCGTCGGGTCCACTGTGATCCCGATGGCATGCCACCGGTGTGCCAATTTGGTAAGGAAGGCAACGGCAAATGCGATTATTGAGTGCATGTACAATGGCATACCCACTATGCCGTCTTGGTAGCTCGGTTCGTCGAGGAAATGTTGCAAGATCGCATGTCCCGTGTCTACTGCTCTCAGCGCCAGAGGTCGGAGAGGCACAGGTAGCTCAAAGAGTCTGTCAAGAGGCCTGCCACGGAGAACAAGAGAATTGAGGACAAGGTTGCTGAAGAGGAAGTGGAGAGTGACATCTCTTGAGTAACCACCGCTGGCAGCAGACCGAGACGAAGAGCTGCTCTCGTTTTGGTCGAGGACTTGGGACACCATGAGCCACTTGTCTTTCCAGGCCCGGACTTCTTCCGTGAACCGGAGATGGTTTAGCACATTTTCATCAGAACATGCCATGATCCGTTTGGGCTCCAGGCCGAAATGGTCGAATGCCCTGCTCAGGATTGCAAGGCCGGTGACCTGTGCCAAAAGTGCCGTATCCGAGCTGGTGCAGTCCGCTGAGCTGAGGAGCAACTCGTAGTCTTTGATGGGCCTCAGAGCTGACTTCATCGGGGGTCGTCCATGGGCAATTCCGGACTGGTGATCGAGCACATAGAGCAAGTACCAAAGACGAGCCTTCTCTAAACACTCTTTGCGAGATTCTGCGGTCATGGCGTGGCTGTTTTGATCGTCGTTGAAGGCTTCATAGAAAGCATGGTGCAGGTTCAGCTCGGTCGCCATCCTTATGCTCAGACCCGATAGCTTCCAGCTAAGATCAGGCTGCCAGAGCGCAGCAATGCAGAGGCCGCGGATATCATCGAGTGTCAGGAACCTGTCAAACATGACGGAAGAGACCAGTCCCATGAAGCGTGAATGGCACATCTCGTGGACCGATTCCTTGCCTGGGACGTGGAGCGAAGTGACAAGCATCAGCGACGTGAAGAGCACCGTGGATGAGCTGCGAATGGACTCGAGAGTCGCCTGAGGTGATATGCTCGCGGAGAATAGGTGGCGAGACTGCATCCTCCTGAACAAAGCGAGCATCTCCTCGGCCTCCTCGAAAGAGATGACCTTCTCCGAGACCAGGTCGGAGTCCATCCTGCGCATGCCACCTTTCTTCCGGAGCTTGCTGGACCGCAGCTGGCTCCGGAGTCCGTTGAGCCTGGTGACCTCGATCAGACTTTTCATCGGGTCCGGGGAGACATTGCGCTCGCGGGTGTCCTTGTCTGCAGCTGGCTCTTCCGAATGCTGCCGCGTCTCCTGCGGAGGCTGGTGCGCTTCCACGACCGTGGGCTGGGTGTACATGTCGACGTGGGGCATCCCGAGCTTGTCTAGGATGTCCTCCACGGCCCTGTGAAGCTTGACTATCGTCATCTGTGTCTGCCTGAGTAGCAGGTATCAGCGATTGAAAGTCGGCTGAGATGTAGTCAGCGACAAAGACTCAGAATTGGAGCAACTCACATGGTGTTGCCACATTCGTATCGATCCGCTATCTTGCTAATCTGTGAGGTTTCATCCTCGATCGTGTCACCTGCCGTCCACGACTTCTTTTGGCGCAGACAGACGATGTCCAGGCGGAGGCATCGTGCGCATCGGCCCGAGGCGCGACCGTCCCGGTCCTCAGCTGTGACGCACTTCACCTTGACCCTGCGGCAGTTCGCGCATGCCTTGCCCTGCCGTACCGTATTTATAAACTGTGTGCTGTCTTCGTCTCCACTGAGGGCGGACCCCGTTGTCTTTTGCCGCTTCCTGGGGTGGTCGGACTGCTCGGGCGAGGACCCTCGATCTTTGTGCCGATGGTTCATTGTCTACCGGGTTGCCGTGCGCTGGACGACTCACTTAAGCCTGGTCCTTCGGAAAGCTACAACTTGGCTCCACTGATATCGTCTGTGGTATCGAGAAGGTCAACTGGTGCTTGGGTGTGCTGCTTGGAGGTCGGTGTTTTGCCGAGCTGCAGTGCCCAGCCCGCGCGGATGGCACTCGACGTTGGTAGATGCGGGGGCGCCGGTTGCAAGTCCATTAGACTTTTCGTTCACCCATAGCGCGTCGCTTGGAGTATGGGCTGAGTTACGAGTGGATAAAGTTTTGGCGAGTCGGTCATCGATACTTATATATTGAGTTGGGTCCTTCATAATCATCCAGGTAGACGAGAATCTGAACCACTTGCATGATGTTACACGAGAAGACATGCTGAATCCGACGGTTCAACATCGTGGACGGTGAAGCTGTCGCCTCTTGACCATCAAGCGTGGATGCAATAATAGGTCACACGAACTATTCAAAAGCAGGACTCAATTACCCAAATATGAAAATGATGAATCAAGTGGTCGCAGTTGTGCGGTGCTTCACCAAATTGACCATTTTGACGACTCTTCTATGCGGGATTTTGATACCTCTAGAGTCCAGGCCACCCCCACTTCCTTACTTGCAGGGTGAATCATTTCGGAACGGCCTGAATTATGGAGTCTTGTCGTCGTGGTTGGTAAGTGTAAACGTGAAGAGCCCTAAGACCAGCCTGATCAAGCAGGGCCCGCCACTCGCTGAGGGTTCGCTCTCGTGAGCCGAGTGCAGCCATCATAGTAAGATCCAACGTTGCGGCCACCTAAGGAACCCCAGAGTCGGGCAGCACCATGTCATCGATCAGTATCTGAGACTCAGGACCTGATGCAGCCACCAGATGCTTGAGAATCTCAACGCATTTGTCGTCAGGCCAGTCGTGGAGGATCTGACGCAAGTAGTAAAAGCGCGCGCCCTTTACCGGCTGCTCCGTGAAGAAGTCGTGCGGCTGCTTTTCGATACCGTCGGGGACCACCACACCGGGCGGGAGGTGTTCGAGTGTCTGGGGGCGATCTTGGAGCGTAATCTTCCCGTTCAGACGCGGAAAAGCCTCCAGCAGGGCTGCTGACTGATGTCCAAACCCGCCACCAACTTTGGCACGTCGACGAGTACCGATTTGCCCCTATAGTTGCCGACTTCTGCTTCAAATGGGAATACTGTGAACTAGGGAGTGCCGACAGCACCCTGCACAGTCAGGACCTGCTACAGGGGGCCGAACCGCTCAGGCTGCGTCGGCAGCCACATGAACGCGGGAAGGTCGGTAGGGGACTGCCTTCTGGAAAGCCGTGTTGGAGGCATTGGTGATGTCGTGATACTTTGTCTCCGCGAGGAAGGACGGTAACGCTTGGAATACGGGTCCGCAGTTGTCAAAGAAGTGGTACACGCCTCCGCGGTAAACGGGCTGCGCCAGTTTGAGGGTGACTTCGTTGGCCGTGAAGGCGTCTGGCCCCGACTCCCGGATCATTCCGACTGCTACTAGATATCGTAGAATTCGGCCTTTGATGATGAGGTTAGTCCCGAGGCCTGCCACATCAAGGATGTAGGTAAGTGTGTTTCATGTCATGTACAGAGGCCACTTACCGACCAACAAAGGGGATGCATTCTTCTTCGAGGCCAGCTCCGCGGCCGTCATTGGGCTTTTTGCCTCTGCTAGAGTCTGAAATATCTCTAGATCTTGAGCGATTCGCGCCGCGGTGATCTCAACATGCTGCATCCCAGGTTAGCTGGTCGGCCGGAAGGAAATGAGTTGAAGGAGACTTGAGGCTCCTGACCATTCCCGAGAACCTGGAGAGTGTATCATGCGGCGTTTCCAGCTTCAGCTGCACATTGCGCAGAGAGTCGAGCATTTTGTGGCGTCCTGTAGTATCTGCCTGTGAGGCAAGTGCCTCGACCTGGGCGAAAAGAGCCTCCATTCTTGCCCTGAAAGTGTTTTAGAGATCGCTCTGTCTCTATCCAGGTATGCTGTAAGGTGCTAAAGGTAATACTGGGTTTCAAGACACATTTGATGGCAAGACAATCTAGAATCTTGGTATAGATTTGACGACTAGAGGGAAGCCTGAGAAACAATATTAGGGATACATACGGCTGTTACCATCGACGTGAAACTGCCATTTCTCAGTTTGTGAGGCCGACCGCTTTTTTATAGGGAAGAGAATTCGGATTCTGGCTTTGAGCATTGACAGGGTGTTTATTCCAATTTGGCTGCCGCTGAAGCCGGTAGGCATGCATGCGCAGCCTGCTGTAGATGCCCATCGGTGTGCCCAGGGTGGTTAGACCCAATCACATTCTAGTTTCACGCGTCCCTGGATCCTCAGCGACGACCAACAGCTCGCCCGTTGACCAAGAAGGTGAGCCGATGGGCAATTAAACCCGAATAACATCCTGATTATGAGGACCTTACGCAAAGCCGAAGGATTACGCTCATGTCAGGGCCGTGGGCTACAGACTGCTGGGGACGGGTCCGGTCATTTGTCTTGTCTTATCAGCCCAACTGCTCTAAAACCACCGCAAGGCCAAATCGTAGCTCTGATACCTTCTTCCCTTCTTTCAGTTGGGCAACCATAGATGTAAATCAATAATTCCTTACAGTCAGCTTGTGCTTTTGTTGCCGTAGACGTGAGGGCCGTCTCAAAAGCGATAGAATGATTTAGGTCTGCATGCTAGCCAACCCGACGCCGCTTCGGATTTGGTTTTTACACGTCAAGAAAATGGAGGATAGGATCAATGGCTCAACAACATGCTTGCATGATTTAGGGAGGTTCCGATCACAGCAGACTTGAGAATGGCTGGCCACTGAGTTGAGCAATTCACATGCCTTACGGCTCTACATTCCCGTGGAGACTTCTATTTATAGGGTATGAAGGCATTTCTACTGCCTGAAATTCGTCTTCATCCTCACATGGTAGTTGGTTTGGGTTGACACAAACTTTAAATGGCCATGGCCGAGGATCGTAGCAATGCGACTGCGCAGCATGCTACAGTAGCCTCTTGTTATGTTGCATCGGGAGCTCCGCTAAGGGCCAACAGTTCACCTTTGCCACAATTAAAGCCAACAACACGTTCCAGCACACCAATTATAACCATGCCTCGTGCTGTGCCACATGGGAGGATTCCTAATGATTGGCCTGAAACTACGATGTTGCATTCGATTCCGGGTGGTCTGGACAGCCTGCTTCCCGGAACCTAGCCATATAACGCCGATTGCTTCATCATTCACAGTTGGCCGGTCGAATAGGAACGACCAAAAGACTGCCATGTCTGAGACCTTCCGACCAGCATGGCCTACGTGTACGACCAAGGTCTTTCTCGGGCCATCTGGTCAAGGGATCATGAATTTGGAGATGGAAGTGTCATGTTGTACGGCAGACCTCTCTTCGCCCCACTTCCTATGGTTGATTTAATTCACCAACGTCAATTACAGCGTCGAGACAAGTCGTCGTGTGGCCGTTGGTAGTCGATTAGGCGACCTTGCCTCCCGATGGCCTCAGCCTTGACCGGGTCTTTGACCAAGCCTGAGACATTGGGGAGACACTTGGAAGTGATTCACGAGTTCTGGCGGGGCTGCGAAGGGGGCGGCGTTGGCACGCAGCTCTGCTCTGGATGCGTGCATATGTCTCCTTCGTACGCATTGCGATCGAATACCATTAGAACGAGCATCATATTATCTTGTGTCTTGTCGAAATATAAATCTTCTCATCATGTCGCCATCTCTCAAGACATGCGGACATACAAGAACAACGCATTTCAAGTTGGCGAGCTGGTTTCGCCTTCAGACTCGCCCCATTTCTCTTGATCGCCTAGAGGCTCGAATTATCATTTTTAATTGCACCTATCATCACGCTCTAAGTCGAAGATGGTTGGATCGAAAGATAAGGGAAAGGGAAAGGCAAAGGCAAAGGCTCCAAGAGAAACCAAAGCTGTCAGGATCTACCGAATCCATCAAGAAATTCAACAACTTCGAGGAGAGCTCCAGAGCCAAGACCAAATTTGTCACGCTGCTTGGGCGAACTACGAAAAAGCGTTTGAAAAGTATGGAAAACACGGGGCGAAGTTGCATCGTGAGAGATATCAGGATGAAATGGATAAGGCGGACAGCATCGCCGATAAAATTAAGGGCAAGGAAGCCGAGTACTCGCGCCTCTATTACGAGCGTGAATCAAGCAGCGAAGGGAGCAATCGTTCCAGGTCCAGCGAGCGGAGCAAAGGAAGCGGCTCCTCCAAGTCAAGCGCACCCCCATTTGTCGGCTGGGCATGTGGTGAATGCGATAGCGTCATTTACGGCGATCCTGGCGACGGAATTCACGATCGGTGCGCATGCGGTCATTTCTATTGCGAGGCCCCGGTGGATAGAGAAGAGTACGTTGGTACCCGCCACGGCAGGCGTCAATATAGGACCGTGCCGGGACCACACTGTCAACAACAATTTAACCCATCCGCAGAAAGGCCTGGACGTTGAGATACTTAGTCTTCTGCGATAGAATTGTGCGTGGAGCGACAGTCGCAACTGGGCTTGGCTGAATTGTACGCGCAGGCGCCTACAAGTCACAACGTTTGTACAGCATGTCTTTTTTGGTTTTGCTTTCTGTCTTGGGAATCCTGATTTACTGGTAATAGCTCATCATAGAGCGCGCCACTATTTTGCGCGTGTTTTTTGTATAGTTAGCTGGCCTAAAATTAAAATTCGTATCAAGATTGATCTTGCTTTAAAGCATTTTAATGACCAAGGATGGGAGAGCTGTCCATTGGTAGGCACGTGACCAACAGGCCCAGCGACCAGGCCATTTCCCCAACGGCAACTATAAAGCAAGCTTGGGACCCCACCATCGAGCGCATCGCCGCATTTTACTGCTCCATCATCACTTCCAACCTCGCCGTCCAAGAAAAAGAGTTTACCATACACTCTTATACCTTTCAACCGGACACTTGTGCGCATTTATCTTCTAGAATTATTTCCTCTTCTGCTGCTATACTCGTCCAACATAAATTCTCACTATGGCAATGGCGATAATAACTGACCTCGCCGCGAGAAAGGCGTACCTCCTTGGACAGCTTAATGAGATTGATGGCGCCGAATCTAGTATAAACCGCAACCGACAAATGTTAAAACTGTGGAGGGAATTCAAGCAGGTTGACGAGCAATTCAAGGAAGCATATGCAGAAGCTGAAGCCAAAAAGAGTCAGTCGTCAGTGCCCCTAGAATCTGTCCAGGAAGGCATAGATCCAGCCGCCCAAACGGTCTCAGAAGACGACGCAGACAGCGCGGCCTCAGATCATTCGTCTCCGGGCAAGATGGCAGCCTCAAGCTCGGAAACGACGTCTAAGGCTGCACAACGAAAAGTCGCGTTCCAGTTGCCGGAAGCCTCAGACCAGGGCAGCCACAGTGAGACCTCAGAGACCAGTTCAACTAGTAGCGGAATCGAGCTGAACAGAGACCCACCTGAACCAATCGACAGCGACGACGAGGAGGCGTGGTATCAATTTTTGCGTGCACGCATGGCACGCAGGCAGAGATATATGAGGAGGTTGGAAAACGATTGGAACGACGCTTCAGACCACGGCAGCCACAGTGAGATTTCAGAGACGAGTTCAACTCGTAGCAGCATCGAGCTGAACAGAGACCCAAGTGACTCGATCGACATCGACGACGGTGAGGCGTTGTATCAAAGTTTGTTGGCACGCAGGCAGAAATATTTGCTGGAGAACGATGGTAAAGACGCTTCAGACCATTTTGTACCTCCTCCACGTATAGGCAGCCACGACGAGATGGAAGGAAGCCGCATCTCTGCTGAAAGCCAAGAACAGGATTCTAGCTGACAGGACGGCATGTCACATAAGGCTTGTTAGAATTCAATGTAAGTTAGTAACCAACCTTTGTTCTATCTTGATATAATTGGTTGCGATTCTAACGCTTGTCTTGTAGGTGCCGTGCCACAATCATGTTGAGAACCTACTGTTATCGGCATTATGTTTTCTCATTCTTGATTTTTATTATCTTTACGTCTGAGTGTTTGAGCGTTTGCCACTGTATGAAGGGACCGGATGCATACTGCATAAGAACACAAGTAAACGGATTAGAAACGCCACGACTCATGGGTGTAGACTATTTATAGAAGCAGTGACTCCAAAGCCGCCTCGCCCAATAATGACAAAAGAGTATGGGGCAGATGAGTGTCGAGCGAGGATGATAGTGTGGACTTTCATCACCTCACCCTTATTCGGGTACATCAGCTCAGGTGACGTGATCTATTCCTCAAAGTTGAGGTCATATCTCGAGTGCTGAGACCGTTTGGGGGGGGTCTCGAGAACACTGGCTTGCTTGGACTGTGGCGCTTGCGGAATGTCTGAATTCGGTTCATTTCAAACAATCCCCTAATGTACACTGCCAGCCTAGCTGGAGAGGGCTGCACATGACACACTTCCATGATTTCAGCAAGTGAAAAAGGCCAAATCAAAAAGGAACATGATAAATTATAGCCTTCGATTTGATTGAGTAATTTATCGAAATCATCCTCGACCCTTGACACAACAGGCTCCAGATGTGTACACATTGGCAGTCTAGCTACTCGGTTTCTCTACCTTACGGCATTGCACATCTTTGAATTGGCCGCATGTGCCTGAGTCAAATCCCTTCTTTATGTGCTTTAAACCTGTGGCAATGCCATTCTTCCAAGTTATACGCGCAACGTTGTTCTAGGTCCCATGATTAGTGCGGAGGAAGCTCGAGGGATGGGAAGCACATACATGGTCTAGAACGCAATGACGCCCTGATTTGCCGGACCAGAATCGGGGAGTCTCGTCGTACACAATCTTGCCGCAGTCATCAACGCTGCCGGCGATATTCGTCTCGTCAAAGATGTGGTCATTGGGGATTGTCACTCTGCATCTCAGGAGCGCTGCTTTTGGCCAACACTCGCATTTGGCCAGGGAAGCGGTCTCTGTTCAAACTTCTGGATCAGCAGGAGCAGCCAATCGGCCATAGTGTTACCGAAACGGGCGAGGACAGGACAAAGAAGGCTGACATGAATAATATGGGAAGTGTGGCTGGGTTGGGTCATGGGGCGAGGGAATGCTTTTGATCTTACCAAAATCCCACCTCGGATCCTCGGCCACCGGGTGTCCTAGGCGTTTACAGTCTGGCGTGTCCCCTTCTCCACCAGCGATGGCCACATCATCTAAGTCGGATGCCGTGCTGTTCCCAAGAAATCTTGCACCACCATGTGCCTTGAAAGAAGGTTTGGTCAAAATGATGGTTCAAGAGATAGACTCTGGAGTACTTACCAATAACAGGCACCACATGAATAGATGCCAAAGCATGGTATTCATAATTCTTGATGCTATTATGTCTCAATAGGCGATACTGATGAAGTTGAGTATCTGTTTCTTCGAAGAAGGAGTCTCCCTGCACCTTATCTGCGAACAAGTGTTGAGAAAGGGAAGACTTCTGGAGCATGAGGTGCTTGGAGTTCGTTGGACTTTATACCCATTCTTTCCAACAGTTTAAGGCTTCATGTATCTAGAAGTTTTGAACGAAGACGACTCTGGATCTCCTATCTCGATCGTCTAGGCTTCGTGAGATCTCCTTACGATGAATGTACTTTCAGTCTTAGCGCAACCTTCTGGATCAGTGATGACGACTCAAATGAAACAACTCCAGATCACCTGTGATATCGTCGATATGCGAAGCGATTGGGCCAACGTCTGTGTGAAGCCAACCTGCCCGGATATCCTTCGCTGGTGGTGTGGCGCCTGGCGAGGTCTGATGATAGGCGAAGCTAGTCGTCGTCCGGGATCCAGTCCAGCATTGCCATTTGTTCGATGCTTGAGCTCTCGTGTACCAACCTCGGTAAAACTTGGAGGCCCATGTGGCGCCATCCTCAAGCCTTGGGCTGGGCACCAGTTGACGTGGCAACAGGAATCTCTAGGTCACTTCCTTGGGTGGCAAATCATCTAGACCTAAGGACGCCAAACCTGCTACAGATATTGAGAGTATCTCCCCCGCTCGGTCTATGTGATCTTGGAGATTTCACTTAAAATTTAATTGTCCTCACAAAACAAGGCCTTGGACTCTAAATTAAAGTATGTTGAGTAGTCCTCGCTGTACCTTACCTACCGCGACAAATGCGTATGAATCACAATATCAATCTACCCAGGGATTATACCCGGTGAAATTGGAATGCGTCGCGGCTCATTGATGCATTTTTAATTGTATTGCGCACTAATGGACGGGGCTACTCTCCCCGCCATGAATGGAATCGAAGTACTAGCTCGATGTGGACTCGGACAGCTTCATTGGTCGACAACACGAGTTCACTAACAGCGACGAGCCGTTGGCTAGGATGCCCACACAGAACCAACATGCAGGTACCTGCCGGTTTGTCCTTGAATCACTTCATACTGTAACGGATGGCCGTTCGCCCTCCTGCCGGCATTGACGTTGTATTGAATATTTCAGATAGAAGTCCAACGTTATCAGGCCCGCTACCTTAGTCCGTCAACTCAACACTGTCTAACCTCCAAATTCATGGCGGATTGTTTTTAAGTGGTTTCACTTTTAATCCGTATACATGCTCTTCTGAGCAGTAGGCGGTCCCTTCACACAGTAGTAAACGCTCAAAGACCCAGCATTAAATAAAATACAGTGCCGATAACAGTATATTCATGAATACAGTCGACTTGGGGTTAAAAACATAGCCAGCCTCGTGGCAGCCGCACAGACGAGGCTAGTCGAGATAGCTTCCGCCGGCGCAGATTGTTTTTAGTGTGGCCCGAAATACGTAGTTCAAACGTCCTGTGCTCACATGGACTCCAAAAGTCATGAAAGTGTTAGCGGAAGTGCTTTCAATCTGCCTAGGCGGAGAATGGCCACCCCTGTTTGTCACGACTCGTAGATGAATACGATTTGTTGTGAGGGTGGATCTCATTAAATGGTGTTGGACCCAGTTCCAAAAGCATCTGGGGGATCTTGACAAACCAGACCTCTTTCATGAGAAGTGCTCAGACCTTGAGGCTTTGAAACTCTCGGCCCTGATACATCTCCGTAGGGCTACTTCCGACATTCTCAGCATTTCACTGTTCGAACCAGTTGTCAGTATGATCTCCAACTCGACCACTGCCATGGAGGCTCTCAAGGTTGCTCGTGATCCGGGCGCCATCGCCATCATAGGGCTCGTTCTCGGCATCATCGGCCTTCTCCAGAGCGGGCTCTTCACTTATTCGGCTGTAGTGGGCCTGGGAAAGCCAGACGGCTGGATGCCGCCCCCAAAGGAGTGGGGTAAGCCGTGGATGTTTTCCCTTGCGACAGGAATGGATGGCGCCACTAGAAATGGGAGTGAGCCGCTCAAGGGCGCAGCGGGGCCTTTTCCCCACGTGCACCTATTGTGAGTTCTGCACACCTTAGTTCGATTCGTGTTCAGAACAATGCCTACTGTAGAACGGGTGCTACTGAGCGGCCCGCATGGTTTTACACAAAAAAGCCTGGGCAAGGCCTCGGCGTTCTGCGTGCTTTTGTCGAGAGCTTGACTGACCTCATCACCGGCAGCAATGACAGAGGCGACTACTTGGGTACTTCAAAAAACGACAACGCGTACGTGGGGCACAACAAAGGGGTCGCCCTGGAAATCTATCCGAACAATGTTCATAAGCATGAGGGCCAATTTGCGACATTTGCTATTCTCTCGGCCAAAGGCAGAGGTCAAGATCCAATATGCATCGTAGACATGGGACTCAGCCGCCCCAACGTGAGTAGATGACCGGTCACCGCCGCCTATTAGGCCAGGATAGTGATTCCCAATGGGGAGTTTGTCAGAGCAAAACAGTTTCGAATTTCTGACGTTGAGCTATTGCAGGCAATTGATGAGGAAGGCTCAAGGGCATTTGGTGCTGTGACCGCACGCTCCTGTGGAGCCGCCTGGGTTAGTCTTCCATTTTACTCTCTTTTCCGGCTCTGTGGCACTTGCCTCCCCCCCCCCAAGAGAAAAAAAAAAGATCGTTCCGAAGAAAAATCAGAGCTGAGCCTGAGAATAGTACCACAGTGGTGTGCACCGCAAAGACGCCAACGGCACAACGCCCTGTTTTTGGCTCGGTGGGTATGGCACACAAGGCTTGCAGGTCCATCTGCCCTCACACACTTTCGGTCAGACCAACCTACCCATCGAGGACATCAACAAGACGCTCGAAGCCTCTCACGACTGGTTCTGCAACCGCCCTGCCGTCCTGAGCCTCTGGAGCGAAATACCGAATCAGCATGAAGTTCACAAGCTCCTCGTCACCGACCTGGAGAAGCGGGCAGGAAAGTCGCTTAACGAAACCCTCGAATTGCACAAAAACAAGAATCTAATGAAGCCTGGGAGGCCGACTTTGTCGTCGCGCGGTGTCCCGGACCCCTACGAGGATACCGTCACTATCGCGCACGAGCTGGAGGGCCTCTCGGCTGTTGAGCTGTGCGAGGATGCGTTGTCGATGGGGCCGGATTATGTCAACGTCCCCGAGGGCAAGTTCTGCCGCATGTCGGATAAGACGCTGTGGCCTACGTGTGACCGTCAGCGTCAAGTTGGGCCGAGAGATGATTGTTTTGACGTCGATTCGAGGCAGCTGGTCCTAGGGGGTAAAGTAACGCGCAGCAAGCCGTACACTAAGGAGATCAACTATCCTCTATAGAACCAGCCGTCAATGCTCCCAGCTCACTCAGATTGACACTAACTGGCTACAAGTATAGCTATAAGACTATCTCTTTCTCTGTTGTGGTTGTGGCTGCTGGCTTCTTCCAAGTCACAATGTTGCTGTGGTGTCTTCCAAGGTTCTAGCTCATTCAGGCTACGATTCATACTACCTAGTTAAAAACTTCATGTGCACATAATATTTGCAATATCGTTGTCATCAAATGTCATATCTTCTCACCAATTTAGAGTTTACCTCGCTTTTCATTCGGAAGTTGAAGGTTCTCCCGTGCCCATTCGTCCAAATCCCCATACACATGAAGCCAGAGGGATGTGTGGTCGAGATTCTAGTGAAATAAAGCTAGGACAATTGTTCAATATCAATGAAGACAAGAAAACAGAAAGAAGAAGAGCAGAGAAGCACAAAATACTCACTCTCGTAAGAGGATCAGCGTTGACAAACTCAAAAGCAGCCTTGAGCGCAACCTCACCCGCATTAGGATTGATCCCAACATGCCTAGCAGCTTGGATGCCAAGCCTCAAATCGTTGACGCTCAGCCCACGCCCGGAAGCCCTCTTGTGCCTATGACTAGACGGCGAATCAGGCACAAGCCCGGGACAGGCTGCTGCAAGCCCATAACCCACGAGTTCACCGTGCCCTCTCCCGGATGCACTTGAAACAGCGCCTTCTTGTCGATCCCGTACTTCTCGCCGATCGCCATTCCCTCCGTCGCGACGAGGTTGCTGCCTAACGTCATGTAGTTGTGCGCGATCTTGGCCACCTGGCCCATTCCCAGTGCCCCGCCGAAGGTTACGGTGACCTACGTCTATGATTCTCTTGCCGGGCTCTTGTGTGAATTTGATTTGAATGGTGCTGCATTCGATTATGAGGCGGTTGGGGCTCCTAGTCGCAGCGATGACGCCGTCCTTCTCGTCCAGGTAAACCTTCTTTACGTGGGGGTCTGCCGGGAGGCTGGACAGAAGACTGCCAACTTTTTTGGCCATGTATCTGGGTGACGATGAGGCCTCGATCTTGTCGTAACTGTCGAAGTCGTGCTTTAGGCACTGGATGGTGTCGTATTTTATGTCAAAGACATAGAGGGTTGTGTCAGCTGGCAGCTTCTTGCGGAGGTTGCTGGCCATGCCATAGCCAATAATGTCGAGGCCTGTTGCAAGTCAAAATCGTCGTCCCTTCGTATTCTTCTGACAACATACTAATGACTCCAAAGTTGGTAAACATCTTGAGTGAAGTGTTGGGTGTATCTTCAATAAGTTTTCTACTTAGTAAATAAGAAGGGTATAGTGAATGAGAATGAGATGGCAGCTGTTACGGCAAGTGGACGGTGAATTACATAGCAGTGTGAGCCACTGCTACTTGCGAGAGGGGGTGGACCAATAACGGCCTAGATATACACTTTGGAATCATGATCAAGAGGAGGTGTGTTGCTGGCTGAAGAGGAGTAGGATAACGAATATCTCTGTGGCACTTGATGGAATCTCGTTCGCCCTCGAAAAGGTTGCCTCTGGTGTGTACTCTGCAGTCAGATTCTAGCCATGAGCCCACTACATATAGTATACAGACATCCCATATCTGCCAGAGCAAGTGCTGCCTTCCACACGCTCTTCAGGCAAAATGTGCTATACGGTCTGTTGTGCTCCGAGATATATTCCGTCGTAGCAGCAGCGCCGGCGCATGGCGTTTAACGTGGGGAAACCAGTCAGTGTCCTATTCCGCCCCCGCGGTCTGCCTCCGCCTCCGAGTCCGGGTCTGCCGCCCGGAACTCCGTGTCTCAAAGAGGCTCACCCTCGCCAGCACCTTTCAATGGATAAAGTGAGAACTACCAGAAGCTAGTAGAAGTAGTCTTCGTAATGCAATTTTTTTTTAATATCTGTGTACAATCCGTTTCTTTGTGTGCGAATATCCCTTTTCTATTTTTTGGTGCCTGGTCTGTTCTGATAATCACTTCTTGCTTGTTTCTCGCCGCATCGTGTCTAGATACGCTCTACGCCGTCTCCGCCTGTCTCCTGCCTGCCTGACTCCGTGGAAGTTATCAAGAGGCGCCCCAGACTGACGTGACCCCAACGGCTAGATGATGTCCAATCTGCTCGGGCCGCGGTGTGTCTTACCCATCTACCCGTTCGCAGAAATCTCTCTTCCATTTCTCAGATCACCTCGCAAGGCCAAAAAGCGATAGTTCAATGTGCAATGCTCGAATACGCTTAGGTAGACTCTATGTAAGTAAAGTCTACCGTAAAGCACTATATAACCACATTCTCCTCCAAGCGCCTTTCCATCCGGCCGAGGGATGCTGGGTATCGATTTACACCCACCAGTTCGCCCGTTCGCTCAGTCAATCCTCCTAACCCAGTTTAAGGAATCCCTGCCTGCACCGGACTCCACCCAAAATTCCCAGATCCATCCTTCCTTCCATGCAGCTTGATATGCATAGGTCTGTCTCCATATGCCAAATTCATCCGTCTGGCCAACAAACGCCTCGAGAATAACAACACACCCCATCATATGATGCCTGTCGTCATCTGATCACCTGAAGTCCGGGGGGAACTTTCGTTCAGCGTGCTGAGGGTACGTCCAGAAGATCAAGGCTGTAAGTATCGGGTTCATGAACCGGCGCCAGATTGGTATTCGTGGGACGTAATGTCTGGTGCGGTCGTACTCGCTTATGAGGACGATATTTCCGATGATGTTCAGGAGCCTGAAAAGCATGTTTATGCCAATCAAGACCAGGGTAGCTATCGTCGATGGCTTTGCTGAAGGTTTATCGTGTCCGAACTCTTTGGAAAGTGAGTAGACGGGAGCAATCTGTTTGACATGTCAGCTTGACCAGTCTTACCCCTCGATGTATTCGCCCTGGATATTCCGCGATGGGAAACGAAAACAACAAACTCTCAATACTCACCCACAGTCCTATTATGGCCAGCTCCAGAAACAGCGCGATATTGTACGTTCTGATCTTGTTGCCGCGGAACATGATCAGGATGATGCAGGACCACATGAGCAGGAAACCAACTATGGTTGGCGCAAGCACCAGCCTGTCATTCCTAAAGTAGTGCCAGCACAGGCCCGAGCCTGTTATGCCGAGGAAGAACTGGACCCAGCCCAGCAGGAAGAAGGCGAGTAGCACGAAGGCGTAGCGGTCGTAACACGACTTGTGGAACTGCGGGTGACTAGAGCACTGGTCGGCTGTGATGGGCCAGCCGCACCATCGACAGGTCCAGTAGTCGGTAAAGTTGCCGAGGGTCGTCTTCCTGCCGATCCTGACCGTCCCGTCGCGGCTCTGGACGGTACACTTGACACACCGCGACGACAGCGGATATCCGGCGTCCAGAGGGGTGGTGAGGAGCCGTGTGACATCTCGCGGACACCAGGTGAGGCAGACCCTGCAGTGGCGGATGAGAACGGCGCGGAAGGTATCAGGGCCCCATATGCTCCGAACCAGGCGTGGGGTGGCGAAGTTGTACCAGTACTTGCAGGTACGGCGCAGATGTTCGATGTCTCCAAAGTCAAGGTGCTGCAGGACGACGATCTGGATTTCTGCGGGGAGGGTCATGAAATTCCTTGGCTCCTCGGGCGTCGCTGGGCGTGTTATGGAAAGGTTGGAGGCATCTGTGCTTTTACGGATGGTGCTCCATCTTCGGAGCTTCTCGAGCCCCGGGGTAGATGGGGCGGACTCCAGGTCCCACTCGTTGCGTGCGGGTGACAAAGGCTCCGTGATGAAGGTGATAGTCCTACGGATTCCATTTGACAGGCCAGTGGCCACTCGAGCGGGAGAGATGCGATGGGAGGGCCTGATATCGTGGTCATCCTGTTGCTGCTGGTCGGGGTGTACTCCGTTCGGGTCCATCCTGAGGCTGTCCAAGTCCAAGAGGGTGGATGGATAGCTTCACTTGATGGAGCAGCGGATCGGGCTGTGACATCCATGGGCTGCCCAGATGCGGACTGTTGGGCACAAGCAGCAGCGAGAGAATGTGGTGTCGCGAGAGTGGGCTCCCAGGTAGGAAGGCAGGAAGGCAGGATGCTGCGGTCACGATGCAGGAAGAGACGTGCCAGATTCGAGCTGTCCTGCTCCCAGGCAGGTCGTGGAAAGTGAGTGCCTGGACAGTAAGAGGCAAACGCGACGCCGCCGCACGTGCTCTCTGGCCACCACTCGAAAGGAAAATGCTTATTTTAGACCCTCGAGGCTTGAGTGTCGAGGCTTGTGTTGGCCAAGGTTCGAAGGTTCCTGGACCCGAGCGGCGGCTGTCACGATGATGCCTGCTGCTCCCCTGCGGATGGGTTTCCCGTGGTGGGTTGGGGTGGGGTAGTTTCTGTAAAGGGTCAAACCTTGCCCACGTTCAGGCCTGCGAGAGAATGGGACGGGACAAGGAGCGTTGAAACACTGCTTCGGTAAAACTGCGACCTGCAGGAAAAAACTGCAGGCTGAAATACTGTACTCGCAGGATCTTGCGATGTTGATGTTTGGATTTTGGTTCCTGCTGGTGCAGCCTGGACTTGAACTAGATAGAGTAGCTTACTATGAAGTAGGTGGGCTGGTGGGTAGGGTGGGCTATCTGAGGTGGGGTCAAGGCAGACAAGCTGACATGAGGTAAGAGTGGTGAAATCGATTTGGACAGGAGCGGAAACAAACGAGAGCTGGGCAACAGGGATGAGAGACACGCACATGAAGAAGGAACGGCTCTGCCCTTCAGCTCTGGGTGGTGCTCAGCTCCCCTCTACGCCCAAGGGACCCTGCGCAACAACAAATGGACCAGCCAACGAGCCGCCTCCAACCAGCTCCAACGAGCTCCAACCAACAATGCTTATTTAGCCTATGGTCACAAGCGAGAAGGAAGCTTTTTGTCCCAGCTTACCCTGCAGGGTACATTAATTAATACACCAACAACATGCCACATATACGTACCTGTGTACCCATGTACTCTTGAAACCACAAGGCTCGACCTCGATTCACCCTACAGTCAGCGAGATCCGATAGAGACGAATACTGACACTTCCTCAGTAATTAAATCTCTCACCCCCGACGATCTGTATTTGTCGTGCGATCCAGCGTTTCGACGGCCCTTTGTGTGCTGCCACCTGCGACCCCGCCAAGCTGTCTCGGGTCTCGACCATAACAATCCCGCCCTCCCGGTACCACAGCCTGAGGGGACCACCAGCCAAGCCCCGACAGCCGGGCACCAAAGCTTGGGCGAAGCTTCATGTTTTTCTGGGCAACAGATGAGGCCTCTCCCGACCGAGGCCTATAACAGCAATCTTTTATATGGAGGCGGGAGAAAAGTCAATTGCTTGACTGAATCATTGACGGATGCACACCCCGGGGCCCACTCCCCCGAGACCTGTGAAACAGACACATGGGTGACAGCATTTGACCTGTTTCGATTCGCCTTCTTCCTCGCTGGTCAGATCAAATGGACAGTGATCTACATCTATTTCACGAGGAATGCCCCCACAGCTCTATTGCATGGTCTACCACCACATCTGTCGGAAAGGAGTTGGGATTATCTTCATACCGTTCCCATGCTTCACACACCTAAAGCTATTGTTTTTGAGTTTAGACTCACTCCTGAAGTCCAGCATAGAAAACATTGGATTAAGATAGATACATGCAAGTAGTTGCCAATATGCCAGATCGGCCCATGCAATATCCTCGCCTCTAGGGCTGGTATGTCGGGTTGTTATAATCCCTCAGCTTGTCCAGTAGTACTTGATCAACTGCAATTAGCACGCTACCATGCGGAAACTATCTTAATTATATTGTTTTGATGACTGTCAAGTCGTTTTGGAAGAACCTTTCCGACAAGCTGCATTGGATTCCATCCCACAACGCAACCTACACCACATCTAATCAGACACAAATTTAATGATATGGCATTATCCAACACCAGTTATGCAATGCAGCCTCCTATCAATCTGCTCAAGTTTGTGTGATATTACGAAAGGCGCACTTTGGCTTGCCTCATCCTAGGAGTTAGGCCCTGATTGATTGTCACAGTGCTAGAGAGTAGTTTATACTTATCAGCTTATTATTACGCAAAGAACAGAAGACTAGAAACTAGAAGCTATAGCTAAAAGCCATGATGTTCATTAAGCGTAGCGAAGAGTGACCCAAGCTTGCAAGGTGGCGCTCTAAGCGGAGCTTAATCTATAACAGCTAGAAAGTATAATTTATTTTTCCTATAAGGATTAGTCAATTTCCCTAAGGTTACCCAGCTAACCAGCACTATAGGTTAGTACCACAGGCCAATACTATAAGTAAGGGGGGTCCTAAGGGGGCCCCCCCTTAGAAATTTAAAAATCCTTCTTCTAGCTAGTTATTAGATTAAGCTCCTAGCTTAGAGTATCTTTTTATAAGTAATTTAGGTTATTCTTTACTATACTTAATCTCTAGTTTATTTTACTACTAAGTACTATAGGCCCCTTAGGCTGGTAATTAAATATTAAGTGCTATAAGCCTGGTAAAAAATTAAGAAATTAGGCAAAATTAGTATTTCCCCGGAGTAAAGTATAGGGCCGTAGGTGCTAATTTTGGCAAAGCAGACCCGATTTCTTGTATATATAGTGGGCCGTGGTGATTGGTGGGTACCGTGACATTGATCGATTCTAGAATTCCGAACCATGGTCTAGGTCTGGCTAATTTTAGGATCAGCTTTACTGTTACTAGAATTCCGTAGCAAGTGTGGAGATATCTACGAGCGCCTCCAAAGCTACCTTCTCGAGCGCCATACGTGGCTGGAACGGTGTTCATGCCTCTTCACGCTCCTGAGACCCCTTTTAAATCACTTAGACGCTTCCTATTATAACTTCTTGGAGTTGGGCTAATTTGAGAGGGCCGATGTCGTACCGCTTTTGCCTTCCAAGCTCGCCGTTCGTACCCTACGCAGAAGTCTTCGAAGCTCGAGTGACACCCGTCAATCCCGACGAGCTGACAGGGCCGGTGTCATCAGGTTCCATCACTTTAGATGGCCACACGGTGCGTGGAATGGAATGCTTGTCCACACATGGTGTCTTTGAAGACGGCAAGGTGATAGATCTCTGCTGGTTGACAAACGAGATTGAATACGATAGCTACGATTGGTACATCTGGTTCGATCCAGATGACTGCACTGGTTTGATGAGGCGACATGGCCCCCAACTGAGCGGCTTGGTCTTGTTTTTGCTCGGAACAAAAGACTTGAATCCTCCCAAAGAAGAGCAAGGTATTTCTATAAGTGACGCACCACCGGTGGAACTAAGAAGATGTAAGCGGGAAGCACAAGCGGGTGTGCTTGAACCTGGAGTCGACAGCTTGGATCTTGCTAGTCCGCCTCTAGAAGAGCTTTTGGAGGTATTTCGCAGGGATTTGCAAGATGGACCGCTTCATCGGTGGTCTTCGTTTCTTGTCTTGGTCGAATCGGAGCAGCAGAGAGGCAAACATGAACGAATCGGTTGCTTCGATGTTTACAGCAAGGACCAAGCTGAGTTCCTCGGAACGCTCTTCCGCCACTCGAAAAAGGAACAGATTACGATCATTTGATTAATTTCAATAGCTGCCAATATTCTGCCGGCACTCGTGCCAAACTTCAAATCGCCCTCTGTACCTAGGTACGCTAATTGTCACTGACTTATTTTTCAGGCGTCTGCCAATGCTGAGAGCACTATTCGAGTTATGGATGGATTCAGGATCTCAGTTGATTTGGATAACATTGACTGCCAAGATCCCGTAACCATGAACAAGGCAGACGGTGGTAGTCAAATGTAAAACTCGAGCCAGCACTCGAGACCGTAGTAGAAGTCACAGGTGAACCGCTCATCTGTGTGATCGGCACTCCAAGCACGGAATCATGAAGTCGAAATAAGAAGGGAAAGACGTATTTATCTATTAATGATAGCTAATTGACACCAGTTGTGGACTTCGACTGGTCGTGAAGCAGCTAGATCCCATCTGGTTTAATCACTCTTGGTATCACAGGCACCGCACACATATCCACATGCCGCCCTGCACTGGTTTAAGCACAATCCCCCGCGGCAGTAGTTCTGACACCCGGAGCGGCATGCAGTGGAGCACCCAGACGAGCACCCAGAGACGCATCCAGAGGTGCATCGAGTAGAACAAACAGATGGGCCCGCGGGCTTGACGGCAAGGCCCGCTGCGCGGAGGCTGGCGTCGCGAGAGGTCGGGTCCCCAAAGCGCATAGGCCCTGACCAGGGGTCTGCACAGAAGATGGACTGCTTGTACGGCACACCGTACTTGGCAAAATATAGCTTCTCAGCGTTGAGACTTGCTTCGTCAAGGGCGGACTCGTTGATGTTGTCGTCGTGGTGGACGAATCTGCCGTTGGTCATGTACCGAGAGTAGGTACGATACCTCTTGGGTGAGAGTTGATGAGTGTGCCTGTGAAACTCATCAGCTATTTTATGTCTTCTTGCTGACATGGTATCCTTTGTCGGCTTTGACGAAATGACTTACCAGACAAGATCAATAGCCAGCGTTGGAGCAAAGCCGACGCCTGGGTTTTCCGCGATCAGTGCGAAGAACTCTTTGTATCTGCGGATCGCCGAGTTCAGGAAGTTTTTGAGGATCTCCGGCCGTCGCCACTCAGCATTATGCGCTTTCTCCGCAAACTTAAGCTGTCTCTGCACCGCGGCAACCATGTCGAAGTTGGTAGGAGTGTGCAGACTCTCAGGTTTCGGAGTACGTGTCTTATCAGAACCATCCCATGCCTCCAGTATGTCGGTTATGCCATCATAGTCAAAGTCAAGCTTGTGTTTCTGGAATGAGAATGGAGTGGTCAGAAAGCACAGTTCAGACTGTCGGCTTAACACACATGTCAGGACAGATGTCTTACCAAGTCTTGCCAGTCAATACCCTTTCCCGCCATGCGACCTCGGAACGCCTCATTCTGAAATTCGACATAGTCTTTAGTGTTTAACATGTATGAGTGCCAAATCATGAGGATGTCAAGTGGGGGTGTGGGTATGGTCTTCTCGGAAACGTCAACGTTCTCGGACCACTCGAGAAACTTGATAGCGGCGGCCCGGCAAAACTGGTCCCAGGCCTGGCCAGGTTTCATCCCATTCATTTCCCCATCTTCATCGACGGCGTTCTTCAAACAGATGATTGCGTCAACGAGTTTGAGATGTGTAAGCAGTTCGAATGTGTCGGGAAGACGGAGGGCTGCCTCCAGAGAGACCGAGTTGTACTTGGGCTCAGATGGATTGACCATGTCCAGTTCCGTCGGATTATTACTTGAATTCATATTTGCTGTTCTTTGTTACGTAGAGCCAATTTCTTGATGAATCTTTTAATTTGAAAAGTCGCGGTTGCGTGCTTTGTGAATATTCGTTCTTGTGTGGGAACTGTTCCTTGATTCCATCTTCTCACGACCAGAAAAGACGTGCTTAAATATGAATCCAGCTGAGAGCACTGAACATGTTGAAGCCTTGGACAGTTTTCCATTCACTGAGACAGTCATATCCGAGCAGGAACAGAGTATGGGATGTGACTTCCCTCATCGCTCTTCAGACCGAAACGGTGCAAGAGCTGTGCAGAGAGTCGAGCCTGTACGTCACGGGGCAGGAGTGACGGGAACCGTGACGTGAGGTGACCTGGAAGTTTCAAATACAAGATGCAAATCATGAAATTTTCATTTACATGTCGATAAGCCACCATAGTCCTGTTTTGATTGGATTTTACGCTTCCTGGACGTATTTTCTTCTTTTGATGCACGAGCCTTGAGTCTCGAAGGAAGAAGAAAGGTGAGGCTACTAGCACTAGAGCACTTCCATGCTCGTTGCACCCAGTGACGTAGACACAACACATGCAGCCTGAATTATAGACTGAGATCTAAGGGGCCAGCAGAGATGAAAACCACGAAGTTGTTGGTTATTAACTGAAGATAGCCTAGATGCGTGGGTACATCAGATGAGGGTCGCATTTTGTGATGGTTGGAGCAGCACTTGAACGAGTGTCTAAACACTGAATGCATTACGGGAACATTTTGTCCTAAAAGATCCTAATATCATGATGCTCATATGGACAGAAATCATGTTAAGCTTTGTATCTACATCGAAGAGAACTTCGCTGCCCGGTCTCAACGGCCAATTACACCGTCGACAGAACCCATCTAACAGTCGACAGTCTTGCTGTCGATAGCGGTCCAGTCAGTCTTGATGGCCCAAGAGCCCAATTCGTACTTGTTCTCCGTCGTTTGCCACTCGTGGAACCTCCATGCGGTGACGGAGCAGTAGCACCTGGGGTCCGCGGCGCTGGAGGAGTCGCAACCAGTGAACCGGTTTGTGAAGTCCGAGCCGTAGATGTCCTCGTTGGCGGCGCTGAAGTCGGCGATGGTGGTCTTGATCTCGTTGCAGGCCGTGTTGAACTTGGCCTGGTCGTCGATGGTGGCGACCTCAGCCGAGTAGAAGCTGACCGTATAGCGGGTGCTGTAGGCGGTCAGAGGTCAGCGATTTGCTCTTCAACGGTCATAGCCAGTGTACACCAGAGCCATCGGAAGCCCGGCATGATCCCCTGAAATTATGCGGGCGAGATCGAGTCATGACCTGCATAACCCCCTCGGGTGTTGTCCCAGATCATCGGGATGTGGGGGATCGGACCAACAGGATGTTGACGATCAGGAGAGCAAGGAGAATTCATGAGACATACCAGCCGAGAGCGGCGCTCGAGAGCGACAGGATGGAAAGTGTGGTGGTGAGGAACTGCATTTTTGCGTTTGGTTGTCTTGACTGGGATGGGAGTGATGGAAATGTTTGTTGCTGAGTCGAGTGAAGATTCTTGAATCAGTAGAAGGTCGATCTTTGAATGAATCTAGTAATCGGCCGAAAAGAATGACAGAGCCTGATATATAAATGAACGGAAGCGTCGTGTTCGAGTTTTGAACTGATGAACCCCTTTCCAAAGTTGGATGGGACTGCCTGGCGATCTATATACTCTCGCCAACCCTGCCACAGAGGCTTATCATTTTCCAGAGGCCTGGGTCTTTGGTGGATCTCAGCCGCAGCCTTACTATGCTATCGCGTGTAGGAGCGAGTAAGGCGAATTGTTCAGGGGCGCGGGCAGGCTGGGCAGCCCCACGGGCAGCCCACCGACCAAGAGCCCGGGTCGCCTTGTTGGGCTGATTTAGGGATGCGACGGGGAGTTCCCGTTGGCTCACGAGCGCATTCGTTTCAGGTTCATGCACGTGGGTACGGGTGTTCGTCCGCTGTGGTATTGTCTTCGACTTCGTATTCTGGGCACTATAAAAAGCCAAGGCCAAAGATTGCACGAAGGCGCGCATGATGTGCAAATATGATAAATTGGGCGGCTTAGCTGTCCATATAAGCCCACGTTGATGGGCATGAGAAGCATATCAAATCATTTGTGCCCACCACGAAATCAGCGCCGAACCGCTGGACATACGATGAGCAGGTCTTCTTCTCACATACTTACCTCAGCCCAAGTTTGCAAGCAATAGCGCCCGCCGGATCAACATCCAGGTTCCGAGGACTCTTTTGAGCAAATACGCTTGTGAATCCTGAGTCCCGCCGACACTATTTCATTGAAGCAAAACCACGCACATACAGATTTGTCGCGCCATAGATTTTCTAAGTGTTGTGTGCCGTGAAGACAGTAGACCCCGATTTAAAGTAGATGTTGTCCCCAGTGCTGCTGGTCAACACTCACTTTGACTCCATCCTTCTTGAGCCTCGTCAATGAGAAGTGTTCGGACCAATGCTCGCAATGCCAGTGTGGGCGAGGAAAATTGAACCAAATGTACCACCCCGAGTCGAGGACGGCCCCTGGGTATCTAATTCCGATAAGATGTAGCTGCTCCAGACACCAGAAGTATCGCGCTCGGTTTCCACGTTTGCCCCTCTTCCACATCCATGCTAGAGTCCGGCGTATCTCGCTGTCATCATTGACCCAGATTTTACAGGTCAAGCTAAATTTGATGGTAAGGCGCCGGATGTGAGGAATGACCGTCTTTTTGAACCTCTGCCACGCCTTCGATTGGAAGCTACCTTCCCATTGGACGGAGCAAGTCTGCCAGACACCTTTCACAAGCTTCGACCTCAGCTGCGGGTTTTCCAACGCAAGTATGAGGCTGATGATGCCATTTGGTACCAAGCCAGGAAGTTTGATAGGGTTTCCGTTGCATGCAAAGTAGAAGACCATATCTCGGATCTCGGCAGGGAGAGCGAAAAGCCGATAGGCGAACTGGTAGACGCCGTCTGCGTCATAGCCTTGTTCTTGATGGCGAATTGTGTCCGGCGCGTCGTTGTCTTGGTTGGAGCGAGTCTCATCCACATGCATTGCCGTAGACTGTATCGCTCTGTTCAATACATCGTGCGCTAAGTCCGGCGTTAAGGGCATGCTGAGCTCGTGCTTTGGTGAATCGGCAATTTTGCTGTGAGGGAGATGGGAGTTGGGATGGTTGAGATACCTCGCGGTCGGACGAGACGTTGGGCAGTCGCTTTTTGACACCTGCAGTTCATGACCATATAGGTAATTCCGCTACTGAGAGAAGCAAGGGGCGAAATGGTGATGGGATTGGTCGAAACCTGCTCCGAACTCTCAGCTAACAAGTAGATTCGTGGCCGGTCTGGAGTCGTTCGCGACGGCGGCAAAACCATGGGGTACTCGAGTAGATAGTGCATCCACACATACAAGTCCGGATGCTTAGAAAAGAGACTATGACTCACTTGAGCTAAACGCTAGCGAACATCTCATTATCAGATGAGTTAAAATTCTTTCATTTTGACGACGTGTCCATTAGAAACAGGAGACTAGCACGATATGGTGTTGCTAGCCCGTCGTTGAAGAAGATTCTCGTTGAATGCACTCGTCCTTTCACTGCTTGATCCCCGGAGGTGTTGTAGGTACAACATTTGAACATTGCTCGTTATAACATTTTTTTTAACTTACATATTTGTGATAGCTCTTCAAACAAAATTAAGCTATCCAAATACGTACGGCGGCGTCCAGAACCTTCGGCTGCTTTTCCGAGCTGCCCATGCATTTATACTATACACTTCTCTCGAGTTAGGTGATAGTGCCACACTCGAATGGTATATCAATACTTCGTAGGTCTTCAGACTTACATCAACGCACTTTCCCTTCACTGCGTAACTGCCTATTCACATCGCTTTCGCATCAGTATTTGCAATGCTGCGTTGCCGACCACCCATTACTTGCAGAACTCGTCTGTCCACTTAGGTAGCCCTCGCAACGGCCTGGAGTGTTATATTGACTCTTTTATTTGAAACAGAGCATTGTCTCACTTGCAAATGGAGGCACGATGGCCTCCTGGTCATTCAGTCGTGTCATCGACAGATTTTGTGAGGAGTGCAGGCATCAGCCCCAATCATCTTTGATTGACTCTTCATGGTTTAGGTCTAGATACAGCCCGGAGGAGTGTTGCCGATTGGCAAAGTATGTACATCCAATCAAGTGATTACAAAGGCTTTCCATTGCCGGTTCCACCCTTCAAAAAATGTCCCGGAGGCGAATGGATTTACTCCAGCAGGTCGAAAGCGGTGGGGCCAGTGTACTTCTGCTGGGTGGAGGCACCGGTCTGCTCCATCACGAGCTCGGTGGCGGGGATGGTGTGCTTGCCGGTCTCGTTGGAGCTGGGGCTCACCTGCGAGCTGACCTCCAGGACGAGGCCGCCGTCAGCCTTGGTGACGGTCCAGGTGCGGGAGGTCTCCTCGCAAGTGCCGTCGGTGATCTCGGGCAGGGTGCCGTCGGAGACGACCTGGGCACGGCAGTGCTGGGGCGTGGTCTGCATGGTGCCGGGCCTGAGGAGGCCGAACTCATAGCTGGAAGATGTTTGTGTCAGTACCCCGGATCTGGTATGGCATGGCATGGCATACCGGGCGGGTAATGAAGGGGGACAGCTACTTACGCGCACTGAGCGCTGTGGGGGATGCACGAGGCGGAGAAGTCGGAGATCTTGAAGACAACGTCGGCGCTGGCCACGGAGGCGGCGGCGGCAGCGAGGATGGCGGCGGTGAACTGCATCTTGATGGTTGGTGGGGGGGGTTGAGTGGTTGGTGGAGAAAGAGTTGGAGGTTGTGTTGAGTTTTGGTGGTGAAATGTGAGGATGCTGATGCTGAACCAATCGAGGAACGGATGGCGGAAGTGGTGGTGATATTTATGGTCATCAAGTTATGCTGCAGATGCTTTTGTCTCCCAACTGCAAGAGGAATACGAGGATGGCAACATCGAAAGAGGCAAATGATAGTCACCGGTGGATCCGGTTGAGGTCGTTGTCACGTTGCTGGCCATCAGGGTCCGGGGGCTCCGACTTGTTTGTCCCACGGCCCCAATCGTCATGCTTGTTCCTAACCTTAATGGCCGCCCCTTGGAATGGTTCCCCTGACTGCAGTCTGTCATCTGAAAGCTGCGTCTTTTTCCCGTGGACGCAGTATTGTACGCCTTCGCGTCGATCTGGTATTTTGTTTTTGGTACACCTATTCTCGCGCCGGCAGTTGGCATTGACTGCTCGTTTGCAAGCTAATCAGGATCTTTTCCTGACACCTAATACGTGAAGAAACTTCTCCAGCAGTGCTAGGACAAGGCGTTTCGGGCAATATGCCTCAGCGAGCAAGTGGAATTATCCTTGTTTGGACAATGCCAACATCTGCCAACGTATGATACCAGGGCAGTGTACTGCGTCATTGCTACAGGCCTTCTTCGTATAGAACAGGTGGCTGGGCTGACATCACAACGTTCCCTCGGCCCAAGCAGTCCCCAAGAGCGCATCCGTCCCACAGGATTCAGGGGCGGCCCATTTTTGCGGGGAATTTCCAACCAAACTGCCCTACTCGGAGATCTACCGCCAGCTAACCCTGCTAACGTATGCAGCATGCTGGCATGCCGCACTGCCGCATGAATGGGGTTGTTGAGAGACACGATCGAGGCTACAGACGAGTCGTGGGGTCAGGGGAAGTGCTCGTGTTGGCGTGGGGAAAAGGGCTTCCTCCCTTCTCAATAGACGACGTGAGGGCGAGAGAGTGCTGTTGACTTGGCGCAGAGGACCGCCGCTGTTGTGTACAGCATGTCCTGGACCCGAAACCGAGCTCGGGAGTCGGTCGGGTTCCTCAACCCGACCGCATGAAGTTGTTTTCTCCACAATTGTTACTCGGCTCCTTTTCACATATTCCGCGCTCTTCCTCGACGCGTTTCTTTGTGCGGTAGACGCGATCCACGACCTACAACTCAGCTGTCGTCCAACGTTGATTGTTGCCAAAAGACTACGCCGGGTCCGCAAAAGAATACATTGTGATCTTCTGTCCCATCTTCCGTCCTGCCCGGCAACTCGGCATGAGGCAATCGCAATTGAGCTTTATTTTAGGTACACATTAATAACACGCTGGCTTAAGCCTGACTTTGTTGTGGAGCTGGCTGATCACGACTTAAGGTTTCTAGAAAGTCGGGGAGTTTTCTATGGGTCCTGGGTCTATATTTATACGAGCACAGACGACCCCAACGCCTTGAGTACTTGACATCTGAAGTGCTTGTACTAAGTACATTTTCTTGCACTTCCAGAGGACGAAAACGGTGGACTGTCTTTGACTTGTCGAGAGGCGGGGCCGGATGACCAACTGGTCCAGTCCTCTGTCTAGCCGGCACGGATCACACATTACCCCTGAGATGGACATGTTTTTCACTTCGATTCGATAGGTACTCGTTCCGGAAGCGTTGAAAGGACTACCTTCACACCACGAGTCTTATTTTGTGGCCTGAGTCGTTGGGTCCTTGGAGCTGCATTGTGTTCTTAGAACAAGGTTTAACAAATGCTGCAAGAAATTGCAATAAGACAGCAGTGTAGGAATATCCATATGGAGCACATTCGCGGTGCGTGTTTTGACACTTTCATTGGGTCATGGGGGACTGCAGCGTCTTCTGGGGTTGCATCGACCTTGTCCCGAAGAACAGGTGCAGTATGAGCATGCCCGCTGGAGCATCGCCCCAACTCCTAGCCACGAGCTCACCGCCTTACTCAGTACCGTTGTTCGTGTATCGTGGACCCTGCCCCTGTCTGGCGGAATTACCCTCAGCTCGAGACCCAATGCCCCCAGCATTCACCGACTAGGCCATAATACGAGACGATGTCACCGTCGGAACATCCATAGCAAAGTCATGGAATTTCACTTCACTTCCGCAGGACGTCGATCAGTATTGCTCACACTTGATTAAGTCCCCGTTGTTAGCTTCTTTTGCCCGATTTCATATTGGTTACGGTCGGACTTGGCAGCAGGACTGTCTTTTGAACATGAATCTCTGCCCGGCAAACACCTCTGCAGGTGACTGTCATCAAACAAATTAAGCACCGGAGACGCTGACCGGGTGATAGAAGAGGGTGAGTAGGTAAGCCATTCGAGTCGATCACAGCGTATACGAGTGCTCAAGGCCCTTGTTTCTTCATGGACAGTTAATGTCATGTTTAATTACTCCATCTGGACTTCAGAACACACGTTGGTTGTGTCAAGGACCGCATTGCGCAGCAAAGAAACATGATCGCGTCAGGCTTTCACACCCACGCTGAGATGAACTCCCTGTACTTTTATATGAATTAAATTAATCAAGCTCTATAACTACCACACTGAACTTGTTTCTATCTGCAGTGGGTCACCTCAAAAACATTCAGTATCAGAAGCTCGTCTAAACCCCAAATTCGTGTAATAAGATACCATCCCATTCCAGGACGACGACTCCCTTCAGTTTCTTCTATACCCAAGTTCCAACATCCCTCCGATCAAAGATAATCCGACTTCCCGTCTGCAATAAACACCCATTACATCCCTGCTGATCATGTTGCAGTAAGACTTCACGGTGCAACCGACAGGTCCGCCTCGCTGTTCGTCAAGGTCTTCTCGGCACCTTGACCCTCGGTCTCACTTTGCGCCTTGCCGTGTTCAATCTTGAAGTTCTTGAACTTCCTCGAATGTAAATTGATGTTGAACATGTGGTCAAGCTCCTCGAAAGTCCGACCTTTGGTCTCGGGAAGACAGAGGAAGCAGAACAGGGCACACAAGCCACCGATACCCGCGAAGATAAATCCAATCTTGCCCCCGAGGTTCGCCTGGTCCTGGTTGATGAGGAATGGAACTCCAAGGGCCAAGGCGATGGCACAGATCTGGTAAAAGGCGGAGGAGAGGCCGATGTTGAAGCCACGCAGGCGAGCCGAAGACACCTCGGACATGAGGACGAAGCCGTAGGGGCCGACTGTGATGTCGTAGATGAAGTTGCACATGACAATTATCGCGCTCTGTCCCCATGATGACGGGGCTGTGCCGGTCGATGGGCGAGGGACGAGGTCCAAGATGCCGATGCAGCCCTGCAGGAGAGCCAGGATGATGCAACCCCAAAGGTAGGCGTCGCGACGGCCGAGGAACTGTAGGAACCACCATGCGAGGCAGGAACCGATGAAACCAATCGCGTTGACGCCGACGTTCATGGTGAAGGCGTTGTCGGCGCTGAGACCGGACAGCTCGAAGAAGTAGACGGCAAAGTCATGGAATACGACGGCGCCGACCAGGGCTTGGATCGCGTAGACCATAAGGCAGATGATGAGGCGCCGCCTGTCTGTGCCTTTGAAGCACTCGATCATCTTGGGCTTGGCGCCCTCCTTGGCCTCGTTTTCGATGCGGAGGGTCTCGCGGACGAAGCTCAGCTTGAGGGTAGAGTCGACCTCGGCGACCGCGAGACGACTGAGGGAGTGCTCTGCCTCCTTGTACTCCCCACGTTTGCACAGCCAGTATGGAGGATCTGGCAGGAAGTTGCCGAGGGTGAAGAGGAGCATGATGACGGGGAGTGGCCACTGGCTGGCGATAGGAAACTTGTAGGCCCACTCTGAATTAACGTTGTTGGCGATCTTGAGTATGCCTGAGCCCATGAGCTGGCCCGCGACGAGGAGCATGTTGATTGCAGAGGCAGCGAAGCCTCGGAGAACGACAGGGCACACCTCACCCACGTAGGCCGTGGCACAGACGGTGAAGAATGAGATGACACAACCGTTGAGCAGGATGCCGACGACCAACTGTGCTGGGTGCTTGGCGAAGAACTCGATGAAGACGAAGCCGATGGAGAGGGCCGAGCTCAGGGCGATGACCTTTCGGAGGCCGAGGCGGTCGTAGGCCATACCTGCACAGAAGGCGCCAATGATGGAGCCGACCTTATTGGCATAGTTGAAAGCACCGAGCCAGTGGGCTTCAATGATGTACTCGCCTTGGTACTCGACACCGAAGTGATGCTTGAATGGCTCTATGCCCACGAGGGCGCCGATGACCTGCCCATCCAGGCCTTGACAGAGCGTTGCGAGGTTGACGACCAGTGCCCACAAGACAGCCGGGTAGTAGAGTTTGATAGCGCTGCAGAAGGTTAGAGAATGCTCCGTCTCTGTATAACGTGCGGCCTTCTCAGTCTCGCTGTCGAATAGTAGATCGACACTAGATGCTGTCTTGGATATCGTGTTGGGCGTGATATTTGCTGTGGTTCCGGGTGTTGAGTCAGATGTAGTGGTGGACGTCGTGCTGTTGAGGCTGGAAACAGAAACAGATGATGGGGTTGTGCTGGGAGGAAGGGCAGCAGAAGCAGCATCCACCATCTGTTGAGGGGACACAATGTCAGACATGATGCAATGTTGTGGTCGAATTTGTTTGAGAGATTCCGGGGAGATTCTGGCGAGCACAGGGTTTTTCAATATCGAGATGAGAATTTGAGGTTGTGGATATTGGGAACACCGTGTTTGACAAGAGTAGAAAGAAGAGACATTCGTTTATGATGACCAGGGCCAATATATGGGCACCTTTGTGTACTAAAACCGGCAATTAATTTCTGCCAATATTGTGCTGCTCATCAAGGTTGCTGTACACCAAAAATGTTCCATTGTACTCCGGTATATTCTCAATATTGCACCTCCTACGCACCACCAAGACGTCCATGGCCGAGCGCCGCGTCTCCTAGTGCCAACCCTAACACCTCTAGGGAGACACTTCCCCGAAATTCGTCAGATACTCATACAATTAAATTGAAAAATTTCCAAAATCGCATGGCGCCGACCTTTCGTAGTGCTTTCGGGATAAGGGTCAGTTGCTGCATCTTTCTATAACATCACGTCTCAGGTAGTCTCGGTTTTCTGATGCCACGCTGCCAACCAGCAGTAGTAAAGCAAATTTCATGCACAAATACCGAAGTCCCAGAGAAACACAAAAATTTTCAGACGGCCCACTGCATTGATTGAGGCCAGATACTATGACATTTTGACGTGTGGGACAATCAAAGGCTGTGGAAACACGAAGTTGCTGTCCAACACTGGCATGGTGAGACGCTCGCACCCATTCGCCTAGTTGCATAAACATGTTCAAATTGGGAAGATAGAAACGACGATTGGCGGATTGGTAGTGCATGAGTGTGCATATGGTACAAACACCCCGCGAGTAACCTTTCTTCAGATTCATATGCGTACAAATCTGGTGCCGGGTTGAACAAGCCTCTCGGCTCACCTAGCCGCCTCTTGGCCCACCCACAAAACTGTTGTTAAACAAACAAAAGCCTGGATATGTACAACAACTACCTCGTGAAGCTGTGGCATGCGATCAAAGTATGACGACGGTTTTGGTGACTTCGGAAACACTTCAACCCACAGTTACCAGGTGTCGGATCTGGACCTATTTTGACGGAAAGATCCTTTTTTGGATATTCGTGGACTCTGAATGTCTCTACAGGGCCTCGCAGTTGAAGCTCGGTCGACATTTCGACGACTCCACCAAATGTATTCCGAGGGTTGACCAGGATTGGTGTGGGGTACGTCACGATCTCGGTCAGCCATGCGTATTCCCTTGCCTGGCTCGAATCGACGGTCCTTCCAGCCCAGTCGGAAAAGAGGACCCCGTCGACGGCGGCCCAGGACCAGGACGGTACCCTATACTCTTTCCTTCTCATGGGGTTTCCTCTGTCTGACACAGTCATAAGTGGGAAGCTGGGATGATGCCGCCACAAGAAATCCTGCCGCAATATTGGCTTCCAAAGACCCGCCAAGTAATCGGTGCCCGTTGAATGAGAATACCTTTGCGCTATTGCTGCCAGAGCAGGCAGCTTGTCGCACGGGTTTGTCAGGTTCCGCGCCGTGTGCAACTGCAGTATTCTCCCCCAGGAATTCGGTTTCAGAAGTCCATCCTGGGCAACCGAGAAGGTGTAACGTGACGTGTTGCGCAGGAATCGGACATTCTCGGCATTGGGGCCCGATGTTTCTGCCTGCGTTTGTCTGGTGAACTTAATCGCCCTGGACTCACCGGAATAAACCAAGATAAGTTCTCTATTGCACTTCCACATCAACCCGAAGGAAGTGTAGAACAGGACGCGGCTGTGATGGGCTCCGATGTGGATCCTGGAGTACTGTTTCTCCACGTAGCACGCGCCCATCGGACCACCTCCTTAACTCCTGGAGCAGTCCAGCTGCTGTCGAAGAGTAGGTCACCATGACTCCCACAGAACAAGCCGCCTGAGGCATTCTGTGCAGCAGCGGCAGAGATTGTAACGTATGCATCTCTGTGCACGGCGTCCATCTTGGCAACTTCAATATTCCAATCATCGATCGCCTCGGCGTCCTGACCTTGGATAATGCAAAGTGCATCAACCCAGAGATACTTCAACCCAATCTCTCTGGTGACTCTGACCGCATCCTGTATTGTTTGAGGAAGCTGGGAGAGATGGAATCCACTCTGTAGGGTTTTCAGACTAGCAGCTGTGAGGACAAAGTGGTTTGAACGACCCCAATAGTAGCTCAAGGCCGCATATCTTCCCGTAGTCCCTTTCTCCGGCACAAGGACTCGGAGATTTGTCAGCTTATCATCGCTTAGATCAAGCACTCTGGCTGGCAGAGGCGTCTCCAATTTGCCGCGGCAAAGATGAGATCCTGCGCATTTGTCCAGTTGACTTTTTACCCACTCAAAAGACCTCTTCAGAATATCCTCTGTGTTCTCGGATTTTGACGCCTGCGATCGAGGTGCCAAGGAAAGTATGGCTGTTACACCGTGTTAGTTCTGCGTCAGTAAAAGAATTTGTTTTTGTCTTGCCATTTTGCGAGGTTTCTCACTGGTCGTGAAGGATTGTTATATCAAGTGTTTCCCTCACGGGTGGGTCTCTCTCATGGCCGTGTAATGCCGCAGTGAAATGCAGTCTAGCTTCTCGGCTGTAAGAATTCCTTATAAGTCTTCTACTCCGCACCTTCCTGGCATTCTTGGATTTTAACATCGGCACCGGGATGCTCATTAGTATGCTTCGAGAGGCACACGTACGCATTCGAAATGTCTCTGCCATCGACCATGCAGTATTTCAAGTTAAGACATCAAGTCAGCAGGCCGCAGAACGTACACCCGATCTTACAGCTAGCGACAACGTCAGCGATGGGGCGGGGTTCGCATGACAGATTATGACTGTCAAAGTCGACGCAGAAACATGCTGGGCAAAGACCGTAGGTGAGATATTCATCGTCTTCCATCTTTTGATCGGCTGCTTCCCAACAGCCAAATGAAGCTGCGAGCCCTGAGAGTTTGTGCCTGCGATATGCGGGGAAGAGAAAATGATAAAGCGGAACAGAGAACACGGGCGGAGATGGAGTGCCAGATGCAGTGGGACGTAATCATCAGCTTGGAGGTCGTACATGTATGAGAGACGTCGCACCAATCACGTTTGAAAAGATCATACGCAGCATAACTCGGAAACCCTAGCAGAAATGCCACTGGTCGCTCGAGTAGGCCAGCTTTTCATTCACATAATTTGATCGATCGTCAGTTTTGGCTTCAACTTGGTGGGTAGATCGACTCGCCAAATTCCAGTATTGTTTTCTTTTCTTTCCCCCTCTGCATAGTCCTACGGCTTTTACAATATTGGTGTGTAGTATGGTGGCAATATGCATGAGACTCTTCATGTAACAGAAAGCCTATGAGCCTTAACCCCTATTTACATCGTCTTCGTGAAACACAAGCACCCTGACTTCGATACTATGCCTCGGGTCTCTGTCGGCCATGTCAGGGTCAGTGAAAGCGGCGTGTGGAACCCTCCGAGCACGCCCGTCAGTCTTCCAGTCGTAACACTTGATCAGCATGACCTGCTCCGGAGTCTGCTCATTTTTGTAGTACCAGCGATGGTTCTTGTTGGGCAAGATTGTACACGGCTCTCCCACCCATCCGGGGTGGATTAGTTTGACTGGCAAAATATCCTCATCCGGTACCGAGTGCGAGTCGCAGACGGCCAATGGGTCCTTGTGGATGGTCTTGATCGGACGCCACACGTTAATGATCTGAAAACGAGACTCCAGCAGGCGAGGGCCATCCTCGCCAAGATGCCGTGTGACTTGGTTCCTCGCGGCCCATTCGGACTGGTCGATGTGGGCCCGCTTCACTGGCCGGCGTTCATCGTCCGAGCTTGCAGCTGTGGGATTTGGTCGTCGAATTGTGTGGTCAAAGACAAGGAGTCGTGAAGCGCCGGTCCTAAGTGCAGCGAGTCAGCTTGATGTTGTCACATTAGCTGTACAAAACTGTCCGCACTTCTGAGGACCTACACTTTACGGACCAGCTGCTCTACTTCATGATAATACTCCTCCTTGATGCGGTCGTCATTGTCAAACTCTTTCATACGGCTCACATGATCGACGAGTTGAAACCCGTGGCTGTCGAGTGTGAACTGATCCTCACTTCCAGTGATGTCGGTGACGAGGGTGTCTAGATCAATAGAAGGTTGATTGAATGTGCTCCTTTTGCCCGCAATGCTCGGGGCATGCTCTGTTCCGTCGCCAGGGTCTTTGTAATAATTGATTGTGGTTTGAACATGCCGTGGCTTTGCACCAAAAGTTGGCGGCACCATATTGATCTTTTCCACCAGCATTGTAAAGACTTTTGCAATGATTGATATTGTCCTGTATGTACTGAGACCAATTTTGGTAGCTACCATAGGCTCTTCACCGGTGAGATATGAGCATTCTCTGAGGTTTAGCTGGCGACCAAGGCGCTAATTGGCAACGCTCCGGGCGGATGTCTTGGATAGGAAGGACGCCGCCCCAAACTGCACGTAAATGTTTCAGGCGCAAAGCCATGAATTCTGCGAATGGTCCTGGGAGCCCAAGGGGAGGATGTCAGTGTTGAGAATCATCTCACTACCTAGGTACAAGAATATGAGTCAAATTGAAAAGACGAGCCAGAAGCTGTTGAGTGGACCCGGCCATCCTCTGAGGGGAGAGCCGGTTCATACCACAAGAGTCAGTGGGAACACCCGCGGCGGGACGCAACCTGCGCCATGGCGGTAAGAAGTAGAGTCTGTGCACATGTGTCCTGCCTCACACCTTACGTGAATTGCAGTCAGCATCACTTGATAAATTTATAAATACAATATTCAAACATAGTTACTGTCTAAAGCCTTGCATGGCGAAACTCACTGTTATAACCCACAAAATACATTGTCCCTTATCCTATTAGGATAACCACTGTTGTTCCGGCTTAGTAGAGGAACTCAAAGAATACAAATAGTCAATAATATTCAAACATCTTTGATTGGCTAGCTTCATTATCTTGTCTGGATTTCAAAAATGCGTGCATGAATGTCATCCAGTGAGGTATGTGGTCTCCTGAATCGTTCCACGCCGGTGTCATTCCGCTTTCGTCCAAACCCCGAGGCAGGGCAGGGTTGTGGCGACTTCACCACAGCTAACAACCAAGCAACTAGAGCCACATACTGTGCAAGCCAATGCAGAGTCAGGACCAAATCTGAAGAATCACCATCATGGCAATTGCCAGAATGCCTTCCTCCATGGGACTGGCGTGGGAGTCTTCCTCTGCCGTGGCCATCGTGGTCCTAGCATGTGTAAGTCAACCAGACACGCAGCTTTCATTGTCATACTGGTTATGTTCTAACACGTTTGGATAGTGCATAGTGTATACTACCTATCATGTCACATACAACATTTTCTTCCACCCTTTGGCGAGTTATCCAGGCCCGTTGTTGGCTCGATCATCATTAGTGAGTCAAAATAGTCATATTATGTGCTCTCTGGAAACCATTGGAGCTCAGCTGACCAATTAGACATGGAGAATCTATCACTCTATGACCGGAAAGTTCCACCTGGCAATTCAGGAACAACATCAAAAACTCGGTTGGTCTGTGTTTCTTTTCTGGGCAAGAATAAATCATTGACTATCGCAAAGGCCCAGTGGTTAGGATCTCGCCGAATGAGCTGTCCTTCGCATCGGTACAGTCCTGGCGAGACATTTACGGTCATGCTACTGGCGGCAGGCAGATAATGTCGAAAAGCGAGTTTTATGACATGTATGGGTCCGGGTTCGATTCTCTTTGCATCGGTAGCGAGAGAGATCCCAGGAAACATGCCCAAATGAAGAAGTCGCTTTCGGCCGCATTCTCGACCAAGGCCCTAGCAGAGCAAGAAGACATTGTAAGACGTTGTGTGGACGGCTTTGTCCAACGTCTCGGTTCCGATGGCACATCTGAAAAGGGCCTGAACATGACTAAATGGTTTGAAATGATCGCATTTGACATCTTGGGCGAAATGGCTTTCGGGGAAACCTTTCACTGTGTCGAGAATGGTAAACGAGCTCAAGCACGCAGGAGACACTCAGAAGCTGATATTGCGTGTTCAAGGAAAACCACATTTTTGGTCTGAGATGATTGTCAAACATCTGTTCTTTGTCACGGTGTTGGATAATTTGCGGCGTTACCCGCTCATCGCCGCTCTTGGACGCCGATGTCTTCCTCGATTGACAGTTTCCGTGCGAGATCGCCATTCAGGCTATAGCCGAGCAAAAGTGGCAAGGTGAGTAACTTCTCGGGGGCCGCTTCTTGTGTACCAAGCTAACGTTACGACAGGAGATTGAACACTAATTCAGGACGGCAAGACTTCTTGACAAATATCTCTGAAAAGGTCAAGACTGGCGAAGTCAGCCAGGAAGAAATGACTGCGCACGCATCCACACTGGTGTAGGTGTCTGGTATGCTTGTGCCTACCGCAGATTGACTGACAGGTCACAACAGCATTGCCGGTGGAGAGACTGTCTCGACCTTCCTGGCTGCGGTCACATACTTTCTCCTAAAGAACCCTGCAGTTTATCTTAGACTGCAGCAGGAAATTCGTGGCCGATACGAGGACAGTGGCGAAATTACCGCCATGTCTGCACAACAACTTCCGTACTTGCAAGCGGTCATCTCCGAGGGACTAAGAATATACCCTCCTGGATCGCAAGGATTTCCACGTACATGTCCCGGTGCCACGATCGATGGACACTGGGTACCGAAGGGGGTAAGCAATCTATTGGCTTTTCTCATACCTAAACGTTGATTGACACCAGGCGCAGGTCGAGGTATGTACTAGTGCCTGGACCGTCACTCATGACGAGAACAATTTTCACGACCCATACGCATTTAAGCCGGAGCGGTGGCTAGATCCGGCTCGCAAAGATAATCTCGAGGCAAGCCAGCCGTTCTCTTTAGGCCTGCGAGGTTGTCTTGGCAAGAAGTAGGTAGCATTCACTGTTGAAACTCTTCTTCCTGATTCCGCCATGTAGGCTAATTTTTCTGTCTTTTTTTTCGCAGTTTTGCTCTGGTTGAGATCAATTTGATCATGGCGAAAATGCATTTCGCGTACGACTTGGAGCTTCGGGATGCAGATTTGGACTGGCTCCACCAGAGCCAAATGCATGTGATGTGGAGTAAACCCGCCATGCATGTGAGATTTCATCCTGCTAGGAAGTAGCAAGACCCTCTCTCACTTTCACGTCCTCTTTCTTGAAAAGATAAAAGAGGTAGGAATATGCTTCTTGAACAGAGTCGGTGGCCCAGAAGAGCGGCGTTCCTCCGCGTCGCATGTCGTCGTACTCAGGGTTCATGATTCGATCTATGAGATCTGTGGACAGCCCAAGGGTTTTCAAGGAATCCTTCCAGTCATCATTTTCATCGAGCCTCTTGCTTCGCATATAGCGCTTTGCCTCGTCCATCAACGTTCGATCGCGTTCCGGGAACAAGACACTTTGGCGCTCCCATTCTGGTACGATGAATGTCGAAGCTATGTCTTCGTCAAAGCCGCACCATATCAAAGTCTCCAATGAATCGAGAGTCTCTGGTATCTCCAGAATTCTGGGATCATCTGAGGAGGAGCCGTAAATTGCGATTTGGCGCCAGCTTCCGCCGCGCTTTGCTGACTGCAGGCTGGAGTCTGCGGGTTGCTCCCCCAGCGATGTCATGGCTGATCGTGTGTTGGATAAGGACAGTCAAATATACGCGCCCCTGAGTTTGGAATTCGAAGAGGGAGATGGAGCTGTCGAGATTGTAGTTTAGGTTTAAGTTTTGGTTGGATTTGGGCTCTTTATGAGAATTGGTGCAATATCATTTTGTCGACTCGTGGGCACTAAACACGATCTAATGGAGCCGGACCTGGTCTCTACTCACGCACAGAACCTGCCTACTGAAAGCCCCGTTGCTTGCTAGGCTACGCCTACAGGCCAGTAGCACTGCACAACCCACTATATATATGGTCAACCCTCTGTGGAATGCCCTCCTACAGAGTGGCCTTGTATAGAATAAACTACTTCGGGAAAGCTTCCTGTGGGATAATCGCCTACGGTACAGGATAAGGGGGGGGGGAAGCAAGACAACGGGCTCTATAATACCGTTCGGTACATTTTGACAATGTGGCCAGGTTAATGTGATAGTGTATGCGATTGTTAGCGTTCTTGCTGCGCGAAGGAGACCCTATCCTGAAACATCTATCCTCAGTGGCACCTTGTGGTTGAGCCCGGACCCGGGGCAAGAGCGGAACCTCCCAAAATGGAATTGCTCCGAGCCAGATCCGCCAGACCCCGAAAGCGTCAGGGATTGTAATTACATGGCGTCAAAGTGTCCAACGGTTGGTGATGGTAGAAGTATTACAACAAATTTTGAATAACGAGTCGCAGTGACCTAGTTCTATCTAACACAATTCAAGCCAAACAATAGATTTGTTTGGATTTCACCCACGCTGCTCTTGTCTATCAATCGCTGCACGCAATCTGTATACCCATTATCATCATGACTTCTTCAGTTGCGTTGCCGGAGAAAATTGCTAAAGATGATGCTGATCTGAGGGTCGTATCCCTACAAGGTCTCATAGACGGGGAGGGGAGCGCCAAAGAGAACTTGTTGAAAGCCTGCACCGACCTGGGGTTTTTCTATCTCGACTGCCGGGATGTCTACTCTGGGCGCGTAATTGAAGACGTCCAAAACATGTACTCGCTAGCTACAAGCTTCTACGACCTCCCACAGGAAACGAAGAATAAATGGTTCGTGGACAGAGATCACGACGAAGATCTTGTTATGGGGTAAGCTTAACTTCATGAAGGATCTTGGCCCGCCCGAACATGAATCGTGAGCTAACATAATCTTCTAGATACAAGCCAGCAGGTCACGGGAATGGGCCAGTGGAAGGGGTGAAGGATGGTTTCGAGGGACTAATGGTATGTCGACTTGTACTAGCACTCTTCATATCATGACTGATAGATTACAGCTTATGGAACATCCTATCTCCAAAATCAACGACGCCGCCTCGTTTCCAGGACCTGAAGCTATCTCGTCACGACTTGCTCCACTGAAACAGGCCAATTCGACATTCCGTGACATCAGCACCCTCCTACTCACACGTCTCTCTTCGGCCCTGGGGCTGCCAGACAACCTCGCGTACCAACAATACCACCGCAAGAACGCGGTTTGCCCGACCGCTCTGGGTCTTCTCAAGTACACACTTGCTGACATTGAACCGGAAAAGGTGGGCCAGATCGCCCACACTGATGCCGGCAGTCTGTCTATTGTTTTCACTGAAGTTGCCGGCCTTCAAGTTCTGAAGCCAAATGAGGAGCAATGGTACTACATAGCACCCAAGCCAGGTCACGCGGTGGTGAACGTGGGTGATGCTCTCAGGTTCATCTCCGGGGGCGTGTTGGAGTCGAGCTTACATCGCATCATTCCTCATAAAGACGAGAAAGGGAGGCACAAATACTCGATTGTGTATCTTCTGCGCCCTGAAATGGATGCCGAGTTTGTTGATGCTGAGGGCGTGACATGGAAAGGTTTGGAATGGACCAACAAGAAGCATGCAGTGTTCCGTGCTTCGGCAGAGGAGCAAGCACAGGGGACTTATTTGACTGGGAGAGATGGGTACGTGGGACATTGGAACCCGGACCAAGATCCCGAGGGTCAGACTATCACCGTCGGTTGATATGTAGGTTTGAAACATATGCACGGTAAGGGCTTGAATCCTCCTAGCTGCTATTTTAGATTGAAGAGCAAATGTTTTTCTATCATGTTCCAAGACGTGGTGCTCTGTGACGTGACAGAATTGTGGGATGCTACAAATTCATTTATTAAACAGGCGATAAAACTTTGTCAATCGAACATTACACGTCTCTCCTCTTTACCAACTCGACTTTCAATCAGACCTTGGCTTTACTAGGACCTTCATGGTTGGTTTTTGCCAGAGAGTGTGCATCTGGGACTGAGCATGCCAGTCAAGACTCTCGTCAACCAACTCCAAGTCGTACTTGTAATGAATCTTGGCAAGTATTGTGCGCATTTCCATCCAGCCCAGACTGCGCATGTGGACTTCTTGTCAGCCAAGCCGCCTCGCCTCGTACGTGAAATTTTGGTTGGTCGTACCTTTGTCCAAGACAATTTCTGCTGCCAAGAGAGAATGGCTGGCTAGCGTCGAGGACGTCTTTACTCTCAGTAGCCATCCATCTCTTAGGGTCAAATACCCATGGATCGTGGAAGTTCTCCACTGACATGGACGCTGCAAGAGGATTCGTTGAGACAATGGTCTGCGTCACACCACATAATTCAGTATGATCATACGCCCGGAGCCACAGGAGTGAGAAGGGAATGGTCGGAAGGTATGCCAGGACACTTACGCCTCCAGGAACGAAATGTCCGTCAACTATACCACCTTCTGGGGGCACAACTCGCGGCAGTGGAAATGGTAACGGCGGATACATTCGCATTCCTTCCAATATTACGGCCTTCAAGTGTTCTAGTGGCGCTGTCGAGGCATCGTTGATCTGTTCGTACGATTCGAATGAGGTACGGATCTCTTTCTGCAAAGTGTGCAGGATGTCCGGATTCTTTTGAAGATAATATGTAATACACGCGAGAGCTGTGGCAGTGGTTTCACTGCCCGCAATTCTGCATGCGTTGTTAGCGAGTCAAGCCTCTCTAAAGATCGCGTAGCGCCCGTACACAAAGTCCGATGAGTGAGCTGCAATTTGCACATCTGACAAGTTGTCACTCTGTCGATGCTGTAGGATCTTTGTCAGGAAGTCTTTGCGGTCCGTCTTCTGGTTGATCCGCCTTCATTATTTATCAGTTTAAGAGCACGTCTAGGCCGCGGGAGTCGATCAACTAACTTCTGGACAAGATCCATGGTGTAGGCTTCGTGTCGACGCGTGTCTTCGATCAGCTTCTTGAGAAGGCCAGGGAACACGGTTTTAAAAATCTCTCCAATCAGAGGGAATCTCTTGAAGCAATCTGCTAAAGCGCCCATTCGGAGACTCTTGACCACGATTGAAACCCAAGGGTGTTCCGTGCCTGAATACCACAACGTTAGTGATGTTCACAGGACCATGTGCGTTCAGCCCTCCCACTTACCAGATTTGATCCCATCAAAAGATTGGCCGAAAGCCAAACTTCCGATGACTATATTTGCATTTGAGAGTCAGTAAATTCATGGGAACCTCGTGAGGACTGGCTTCATGATTTGTGCATCTTCCATCATGAACACAAGCACACCGGGGTAGTGAGACTGGCATCCAATAACGTACTATCAAATGTTGCGAGATTGTACCACATTACTATGTCGATTCCTGGACCATCTCTGCCCTCTTCACCTATTTTCGCAACGAATCGGTCAATGACTTCAGATATGAGATACTCCTGGTCTCGGAGCGAGCGGTCTGAGAAGGCATCGCGGAGGTATCTTCGCATGTTGGCGTGCTCGTCCGGGTCCCGCACGCTCACAATCGAGTGTGCTTCAGCTGCAAAGTTGCCACCATCGTAGAAGTCGCTTTTGATGAAAGTTGCGTGGCCCTTCTTCTTTTCGTAAATGTCTCTCCATGATTGGGCGGTGTTGAATGACAGCTCGTTAGGGGCAACTCTCACAACGGGGCCTATACACAAATAAGCTCTAAGCCCCAGACGCAGACCTGACTCAGTGCATATCCCAGACCCACCGTATTTCTCGTGGAGCTTCAATATCTCATATGGCTGACGACCGCCTAAGAACCTTTTGCAGTGAGAAAACTGTCAAAGTAGTCTTCGTTAGCATCATTTGCATCATCGTCTTAATTCCACGCCCTTACATCGCTTAGATGGGCCAAGAGTGGGCCCGGGAAGCGGGACAAAGGATGTCTCCACGCGATGATCAACCTGACAATAGTATAAGACACGGATATCTAGAGTTCTGGTGGTTAGTATATAGAAAATATTGCTTCGTCATCTTTAGCACACTCACAAACGCGAGACCCCAGCCAATGATTTGGCCGAGTGGCTGGCTGGAAACATTCATGATAGAGTCTATATCAAGAAGTGTGGTGGTCAATAGAGCGTGTGGACAGTTCCAACTAGATTCGCGTTCGTTTGGCTTTGCTAGAGTCTCCTGTCAGACACATCGATGAAGTCTTCGCGAGCTCTAGAGACTATGGAAGGTGTCAAAAAGCGCGGGGGAAGTTTGCTGTGACCCAAAGCGGCAATACTCCGAGACTGTGCTTGGCGGCGGCTAGTCAACGTCGGTGTGGAGTCGGCCTACCTACATATGAGCCCCGATCGCAAGGGTTGCTATGGTATGGACAAGCGCCGTAGCGCGGCTTGTGTATACATCAATTCATGGCCTCCCAAGTGCATCGTGGGTTAGGTCGGGGAACTCCGCCGGATCATTCGACATAGCACAACATTTGAATTGCACTTTGATATCATAACAGCTGGTTGACTACACGCCGTGCACCCATCACGACTACCCAAAGCGGACACGATATAGTAAACCACCATGACGACACTCAAGATAGAAGAGAGCGACATACCGCAGTTAGATGGCAAGACTGCCATTATTACAGGTATGATCCACGCGTGGCATCGATTTAAAATTAGGATCGCCCTGACTTTCACACAACAGGAGGTTCATCTGGTATTGGATTAGCCACCGCGAAGATTGTAGCTTCAAGAGGAGCCCAGGTCATAGTCCTGGATATCTGTGAGCCCCAGGAAACTTTACCAGCCGGTATCCGATATCAAAAATGCGATATCAGCAACTGGTCTGAGCTCAGTGCGGCTTTTTCAACTGCTGGTACTGTCCACATTGCAGTCGCAAATGCAGGTCAGGGTGAGGACGGATCTTATCTGAATGATGCGTACGACGAGCATGGTAATCTCCTCGAGCCTAATTACAATTTCATCGATACCAACTTCCGAGGAACCCTAAACTTCATCAAGCTTGCATTAAATAGCATGAAGAAGAACAGCATCGAGGGGAGCATTGTCATCACGTCGAGTGCTACTGCGTATTCTGCAGAGCAGTCATTGCCAGTATACAGTGGTACAAAGGCAGCAGTAGGTGGCCAAGCCGGCTCCTTGATTCAAAAGATGGTTTGTTGACCCATGATCATAGTTGATAAATTACATGCGAGCCATGCGTTCGTCTCTCCGTGGTACAGGCATCACCATCAATGCCGTTGCCCCGGCTGCCACCATCACAGGCCTCCTGCCAGCAGACTTGGCTGCACCTATCATGGCAGCGGGTCTACCTGTTAGCACAGCACATTTTGTGGGACTGGCAGTAGCCTATTCGGCTGTTGCATCTGAGCCAGCGAAAGTAGAAACGTATGGCAAGGATACGAATGAATGGAAGAAAGCCTCAGGTCGGTGGAACGGAAGAACTATCCTCACGCTCGGTCAGAGATACACAGAGATGGAGGGGCCCATATCTGACTGCCGTTACAATTGGTTTGGTGAGGAGAATCTGCGAGAAACTAAGCTGCAACAAGCAGCCACAGACTTCAGAGGCCTCAACTGAGACAGTAATTATTTTGACTGTACTAAATAAACGTGATACGACAGTGATTGTTGCGGATCGTCATAGATTTCTCACTGTCGGTCAAAAAGAATCCGCCGCATGTATCACTATAGACCTGCCCTCATCCTCCGAATGTAGATTTCAAAATCTGGATAGTTTATGAGTCCCGATTATGAATACCGGAGAAATCCGACAGTGGGGCCGAAGCCGGCCAGTATTTGCAAGAATCTGTATTTGTCTTTGCACATCCAGCTTATCGACCATCAAAGGTGTGTGGAGTATGCTAGGCTTCCTCCCTCGAACCCCAACACGATTCCATGAATTCAATTAAACTTTCAGAGAAATTATATCTTAGCCCTTACTCTTTGCGGAATGGAGCTCGTCTCGCGGAATCGGTAGTGCGAATGGCGTATTTTAAGTAGTGTGTTTTGCAAAGTTCGGCGACTCGGTGCATTGCTGTTTTGGAACAGCCTTTCGGCTCGTAAATTTTCCCCTTCAGTATGCCCGACAGCCCACACGATCCGAAACTGCCACCACTGTATCATTTGTTTCCATGCATTCCACCATTACAAGTGGGGCCGGTCCAGTTTTCTGGATTTGATCAAAATATATCAAGCAGCCTTACGGGAGCTTTGGAACATCGGACCACGAACCTGCAGGAACCGACTTCTGTTAAACTTTGCTTAAATGATCTCCCTCCAACCTACTGCTTCGGTGGCAATAGCCGTTGGCGGAACACCGCCGGGCGTGTGGGCCGAGGCCGAAACTCAAACTCACCGCCCCAGGGCTGCGGTACCTTCCGTACCTGCGGCTCTCTTCACACCAAAGATTCACCCTCGAGTGGCAGAGGTCACAGCAGAAGTGGATGCATATTTCCTAAAGCATTGGCCATTCGAAAGTGACAAAGCAAGAAAGAAGTTCGTCGCCGCGGGCTTCTCCGCCGTCACCTGCCTCTACTTTCCAGAGGCGTTGGACGACAGGATAGCTTTTGCTTGTCGTCTCCTTGCGTTACTGTTCTTGGTTGATGGTGAGTGTTCTTCATTTTATAGTCACGACCAGACACGACAGCTTAAGCTGACTCAATGTTGTCTTAAAAGACCTCCTCGAGGACATGTCACTCGAAGATGGATCGGCTTACAACGAACGTTTAATTCTCCTCTCCCGGGGAACTACTGCACCCGATCGCAGCATACCGGTGGAGTGGATAACCTACGACCTGTGGAATGAGATGCGCGTCTGCGATAAAGAGCTTGCCGACGAAGTATTGGAACCCGTCTTCACTTTTATGCGGGCACAGACCGACAAGACTCGTCTCGAAATCAAGAAGCTCGGGGAGTACTTTAAGTATCGCGAGAGGGATGTTGGAAAGGCGTAAGTGACCGTCTCCACTACTCTGCAGGAGTCCCAGGGTGCCTTAACTGACAACACTCCAGGCTCTTGTCAGCTCTCATGCGATTCAGCATGAACTTGCATGTCGATGCTGAAGAACTGGAAAGTATCAAAGAAATTGAGATGAATTGTTCCAAACATATCTCTGTCGTCAACGATATCTATAGCTGGGAAAAGGAGTTGAAAGCCTCCCAGAAAGGCCACAAAGAAGGCTCGGCACTATGCTCGTCTGTTTCAGTTCTATCTGAAGAGGCAAACCTGGAATTTTCGGCTTCCAAGCGTGTCCTGTGGGTCATGTGCCGAGAATGGGAATTTGTCCATGAAGAACTCGTTGCAAGGAGACTATCGTCCCCTGAGCCATGCAGCGCTAATCTGAAAGCATTCATGAAGGGTTTGGAATATCAAATGAGTGGTAATGAGGCATGGAGTGAGACCACTCCAAGATATCATTCAGTTTAAATGTGGTGCGGTTCGATAGACTTTTGTACATTTACCATCTAAGACATATGCTCGAAGGGAGCAAGCTAGGGTCTTCCAATTATGTTTCTAGCATTTGAATGAGTCTGAATAACTTATACATACTTACAATTTGCCTCCGTAGTGATTATCAATCACAAACTGTTGTTTGGGGGAACTGGACGAACGCAAGATCTCTTGCTTCTGTTACATGCAGGCCGAGATGTGATCGAATTGCTAGGCACAAATTTGTTGGTGAAATGTTGTCTTACTTGCGTAGAATTGGCTTCTACCACGCGGAGCTAATATTCTGAGCCTCCACGATGAGACTTCACTTTGAATGCCCAGTGGACTTGGGGACTTTCAACAAGCTCGGACCCGATACGCTTGCTTAGCCTGCAAGGTTGTGGTGAGTGAGGTCACAAAAGTCGGAGCAAGTGTTCTGACGGTATTCAGCGTCGCGTATGATGTGCATGCAGTCATTATTTTATACGTGCTAAAGGTTGAGCCCCACTCGGAAATCACGGGAGGATCGCACAGTAGGAACGCTTGGGCTAAAGAGGATAACAATCTCTGGCTTGGCATGCGTAAGCGTAATCCTTCTGCCGTAAGCGACTGCTCATAAATTGACGACACATCCTGCTCCATCACACCCAGAAAGGTGCACAGAAAAGGCGAGGGTGTGCCACACAGGACCACGGAAGCGTTGTGAATGTGTGTACCCGGATAAGTCGACCTAATTGTGCGAAATACTGTTACTCGGACTTGGAAGACCAATCTGGCAAACGCTGAAGCCGGTCAAGATGAAGCAGGCAGCAGAGCTGCCTTTTATCCTGACGACGGGTTTGACAAGGCCAGATTCGAAGACACAAGCATTTATCAGAAGCCATGTTATGAAGGGGAAGAACAAGGGCAAGTCTTACCGCACCAAACGCAAAGATACCGGAGACTCTATGCATGCAGGGATGGCGGTCGAGGTAGTAGAGCCTCCGAAACAGGGCCCGACCATTTGGGATTATCGACCATCGGGCTTCATCCCTAAAAGAGTGGGCTCGGAGCTGTCGTTCGTCCCTTTTGCGGACGAGGTGGAGTCATCATTGGCAGCTCCCGTCGTTAAATGTAAAACTGACCCCTTTCTACACCCCTCCCCCTACCCCCATGCTGATCCGGGGGCATTTATAGTGGATTGGCTAACCATATACAAGTCATGTCCTTGCCCAAAGCCGCTCTGTTTCCATTGGAAGGTTGCATAGACTCGGCCGATCCCACGCGAGCTTCATGGGTTCAGACCCTGTGTACTGATGCGGCCTACCTTAACGCAACAATCTTTTCTGTACAGGTTTACTTCGACCTGTTGGCGGGCCGCGATTTGGAGCCTGTTTCGCCACTGACACCGACGTATACTTCCTTTTCCAACACGCTCCGGCTGCTCAGAGAGAGGCTCGAGGACCCCGACGAGCAGTTGAAATTATCTGATAACACCGTGATGGTAGTTCTGATCCTTGCCTGCCATGCTCATCGGCTTGGCCAGTACAGCATAGCAAGAAACCACATGGTTGGGCTTCGGAAGCTTGTCGACATGAGGGGAGGCATTGCGCTTTTCAAAACCAGAACGAAACTTGTGATAGAAATCTTCAGGTAAAACTTGAGGTCTCCCATTGTACCCAATGTCTTCTACATTTGTGTATGTATATACAACTAACTTGTAAGAAGATGTGACCTAGGCATGGCTCTCCACTCAGGAGGCAGCCCCATATTCTTCAACAATTCGAGCGTTGAGAAGTTCATTCCTTATCCGACGCAAATCTTATTGTCCATTCCGATCGAGTTTCGTGTGCGTGGGGCACAACTTGTCGACAGTGGGGATCTTGGAATAACCCATGTCGCACTCGGCAAGGCTTGGGACACCATACAAGCATTCTGCTCGCTCATCAACTATGCTGCAGAATCAGGGCGAAAGATACCACAACAACTGTTTCTCGATGTTATGGCTTCAGTAATGTATCGCCTGGTCGACATCAAGTTCCCAGTGGACAGCCTACACGAAGCGGCACGCCTCGGTTTGTCGGCCTTTTGCTCGCATGTATTCTTGCAATGGTCGAACGCCCGGCTACCGCATCCTTATCTCCCGGGGGTTTACAAGGAGTGCTTAGCCGAGCACCTCCATTCCAATATGGCCTCATCAATAGTTATGCCGTGGCTCCTAATTATCGGCGCCATTGCGGTATTCCCGAAGGAAGACACCTGGCTGGAGCCTTGGCTGAGGAGGGCGACATGCAGGTCTGATTCTGGCACGTCTCGTTCGTGGGGCGAGGTCCGAGCGAGTATGAAGAGACTTTTGTGGGTCGACTTTGTCCACGACAGATGCGGAGCGGATATCTACAACTCTGTAATCCGTACATCGGCCCAGTCTGCTTGACGCAGGGGATGAATTACACCGCTCAAAATGATGCACGGATATGATCATTCCTCAGCTCAGAAGACCCTGTTCCATCGGGAAATTCCGTCGCTTGCAATATGAAGGGTCTTACGTTCGTGAGCTAAAACGTCTGGCTTGAAACGCGAGATCCGCGAAACGGCTACATGAGGGGTCCAGTCAAGTAGATACTTGAGTCGCCTCAGGGCCTAGACCATGGCACGATAAGTGAGGGTGATAATGCGAGCCCCAGTTGGGCGTCTGTATGCGCCAGCGAGACGGTGTGATTTAAGGTTTCGCGCCATCAATAGAGTTCGAGGGCTGGAGTTCTTGGCTACATGCAGCCACGGTGCGAGCTGGCTTCAGACCGGAATCATGTCAGTAGACAAGGCGCTATGCAGCACGTTTTCGAAAAAGAGTCCACTTCTCGAAAGTATATATAGACGACGCTGACGGAACATTTCTCTCACCATGTGGTACTGATAAACTTTAATCAGCCTGTTTGACACATTCTTGACCATGTTCGCGACCCTTCGTGCACAAGATCGGGATGGAGAAGTCATTTGTATCTCGAGCACGACTCAGTTACCACAGTCAGGCCAAAACCAGAACCACTTTGCATGCGATAGGTGCAGAGTCAAGAAGGTAGGTAGCTACAGACTCTCAACCATAAATTAGGACATTGTTGACATTCTCTGTTTAGTTGAAATGCACAGGGCATAGATTTGGCTGTCAACGTTGCCGGGATCGCAATCTTTCCTGCACATATTCCACTACTTCACAGTCAAGGCAGCGTAAAGCAGACAGACTGTCGAAAGCACACAAGAACACGGCCCAGAACGTGTCTTCGCCCTCCGGCCCTGAAGAATTCTTTATTTTTCAAAACTCACCACCCGGTGACTCTGAGAAAAGGTCGCCTTTACTACATCAGACCCAAAGGCAAAGCGCACAAGGAGGTGCCAAACATGACAAACCTTTCATGCTCACACCTGCGGCGATGGATAGAGAGCCCCAGGCCTCCTCCCCGTCCGCTCAGTTTTTAAAAGACTCCGGCCCAGCATCTTCTGCACGGCAGACGGAGCAAGACTTAACGAAAAGCCCTGAGTTTCATGACTTGGAAATACCAGATTACATCGAGTCAAGTCTGCAAGATTTTGATATTGATGAGCTCCTTCAGGCTGATATATCGCCTCCTGGAATTGAGAGTGATGCATATGCGCTGGAAAGTACACTTGCCTTTAGCACATCTCCAGAAGACGCAGCAGGCTCACACGACGGCACATACGACATTACAAGAAGCAATACATTGTCAGGTGAGCAACTCTACTCTGTCATCCAGTGCCCGTTAATCTACTCTTGCATAATGCAATGGTGTTGCTGTCTGGGGTCACGAGCGTTTCAGTGCTGACATAATTTAAGATGATATGGATTGGACCTCATATCCGCGTCCGAAAAGGAGGCCTGAGCCAGCTGGGGAATACAAGAGAAATGAACCGGAAAAAAGGCCGTCGTCCAAGACTTCATCTCGGGAAACGACTTCTACGGCTGCCTCCTCACCTCGACCAGCGACAATGGGCCGAAATGCGGGATTCTGTACTCCGTCGAGTACACGTCAGGGGCGATCAAGTCCATACCTTCGTACGGGAACACCTTCCAAGAATGCGTCGCCTTGTCGATGTGTAGGTGTCACCCTCTCCCTCCTGGAGAGGATACAAGGGCACAGGAAGTCGACCAGTCTTTTTGCGGCAGAGAAGGCTTTACACTCACTAAAAGGATCAATCTCACAATGCCAGGCACTAGCAAGCTGTCATTCCTGTCCCAGCCCCTCGAGGGTTATGGCGTTTTCGGTGTTGTTAGTAGAGAAAATGGTAGGGGTCCTGGAGGACATGGCTTCCATGTGGGAGGAGACGGCAACGGCTCCAGGCGCGAAAGGGGACGCAGTCCAGGCAGATGCAGACGCGCGCGCGTGCGGGTGGGTTCCGATGCATATTGGCCAATATCGCATAGACACCACCCAAGAGTGGTACGAGGTATTTGGGTTCTTGATCCTCCTGCAGGTGCGACGTCTAAGCAGCTTCTTGGACAGGCTAAGGCGCAATACGGGAAGGGAAGGTTTGGAGTCCCACCGGAGCGCCCTGGGATCCGTGGCACTCAGGGTCCAGGAACTACAGGAGGCACTAAGTGGGATGACAACGGGGCTTCCAAGTTGATAGATAAGGCAGCGTCGCATTCGGTCAACTCGGATGAGCATTTAACGTTTATATTACCGTGGTTTATGCGGCCCAGCCCTGAGGTCCCAGATCAGAGTTGCAACCGGGATCACTGCGGCTGCACGGGTACACACGTGTGAACCAGCAGATATATACCGATGTCCGAGCCCAAGCCAAGAGGAGAAACGGTTGACGCGCTAATGTTAAAATAGCACTTCTGTTATCAACCAGCTAGCAAATTTTTGGCTTGGCAAAGCCCAGCAAGGCGTGCCAATACGATAAATAGACTCTAGTGCTACCTGGAGCGCGCGGCCTAACTTCTCGCCGGTCTGCTTCAGGGCATTTAATCTCTTCGCCTCATCCTCCCCCACCTTCCGACCCCGGTAGGAATTCTTGCCTGAGGCGGGCTAGCCCGCAGGCGAGCCATAGGCCTGGGCCCGAACCCAAGGATTTAAGGTTTTCGGGGGGTTGTTTCAACTTGCTAAACGAGATTCCAGCCGCGCATAACGAAGATATTGGTACAGGATGCAGGCCATCGCCGTATAGTGACTATACCACGCAGATTTCGTGATCACGGAGTCCATGACTCTGTTTTTGTAAGAGTCCTGTTCACCGAAAACTCCGAGTCTATCTTGATCTTGCCACTGTCCAACTTCTGCTTGTTAATGCACCCCAGAGCGCACTTGAGCGCCCGACGTTCACGTGAAACGTATATCAAACCCCACACGGGGTCTTCTCAGTGCGCACACAGTAAAGAGGGACGAACCATCCAAGCATGTGCGGAAGGTTGGGCTGAATTCGACATGTGCCCCTGGATCTGAAAGATCTGTCGTCCAGCCTTACGTACGTCGTTTGAACTCAACTGTCGCACCCGGGTGTGGCAAATACTGTGTTTCGGCTCGCATGCTCTCTGGCCGGCTCTGACCCGCGGGAAACCGGATATCGTAGTGTCGCAGGATGTGAGCCATGATGGCCTTGATCTCCTGGGCAGCAAAGAAGCGGCCCGGACACGCGTGCCGACCGTACCCAAAGCTCAAGGAGGCTGGGTTGGATGCGACGTACTGCGCACGGCCGTCCATCTCCGGCCGCTCTTCTCGTATTTTGGAGAACCGGAAGGGGTCGAATACCTCTGGACTAGGGTACAGGGACTCATCCATCGTTATGGCCTGTGTCGGGATACCAATTGTCGTATGCGCTGGGATAGTGAAACCAGAGGATAACGTGAATGGCTGGTGAATTACTCTTTCAAAAGTGACTGCGACCGATGGGAACCCTAAGTCAGCCTGGTTGTTCTTGTCCCTCGGAATTCGAGTTGCACTCACTCAGTAGCAGTGGGTTGAACCTCTGACTCTCCTTCATGAAGCTGTCCATCTTCGCCATTTCCATGAAACCGGACTTGTCAATCAGGCCATCGGGGCCAATGACATTGTTCACCTCTTCTCGCAGCGGCTCAATGAATTGTGGGTGCTCGCACAGGTCGTATAGCAGCTGTGCAGGAGCTGCTGCACTAGTGTGTATCGCTGCAAAACTGACTTTCAACAGGATGCCAGCCAAGAACTTTAAATCCTGTTCTTCGCCCTTGGCCTGCTCGGCCATCCAATACAGCAGGTCCATGGCCTTTTCCCCTGTTCGCCGGCGGCTCTCCAGCATCGGGATGGCAGCAGCTTCTGCCGCCGCATAATGGTTTGCAATCTTGTGGATCTCTGGGATGAAACGTGCCACCAATGGTTTGATGAATTCCGGGTACTTTTTGATCTTCTGGGCGCCGATAAACCCGTCAATCGCAAAGTCAATCGACGACTTGACCCATTCCTTGTTGTGCGACAGTGTCGTACCGCCAAACATGCAGCTGGACACCCTCGCCACAATCTGGGTCAGTATCCCTACCACCGGCACAGGTGTCCAGTCTGCACATTTCCAACTTTAGCATGCGTCCGCAGTCACGTTAGGGAATAACTCACCGTCGCAGGCGGGAAACAGATCGGCGAATGAGTCGACGATCTCCTGCTGGACTCCTGGCATGACATCGGCTTATGGAGGTCAGCACTGCAACCTCGGGTTATAAATAGCACATAACTACACACCTAGATTATGGTTGAGTTGTGCTTTGACAACCCGCGGGTGCAAGGTTGATCGGCTACCCATGGTGGTGTATTTGCCCTCGAACATCTAGGTTCATTAGCACACCCAATAATCATTGCCTCAAAGTTGTGATGCAGGCTTACCTCTATGAACGTAGCAACGAAGTCAACCTCTTCAACTGGGGCCGTCTTCAATTCTTCGAGATACTTGACCGGTATCATCAGTCGCTCTCCAAGTGGGCTGGGAACGTAGAAGAACCCGCCGTCCGACTACGTTGGTTAGCCCTTTGCACAGCAGCGGAGGCTACCCTAGGGTACATCCCCTCCACGTACTTTCCTGTAGCCCTCCTCAAGCATTTCTTTTGCATTTTCGCGGAAACGCTCCCGATTTGCTCGTAAATTCTGCTTTTCATTGCCACCCACCACCATAACACCAGGTGCTAGCTTCTGGGTGCCATCCCGCTTGAAGCTGAACAGCAGCAAAACTAAGGCAATTGAAACGACCACATACACAGTGGCACGATTAGGATAGTATTGCACGACGTGAATGAGACTTTGCTCTGGTGTGATAAAGGTGCCATTTTCGGCCATAGTCCAGGACCACATCTCTGCAGATCGATTGAATGGAGGACCCACTCGATAGTGAAGAACTACTCGCCCAACGGCACAGAAAAGATATTCAAGAGATATTTTACCTTTGACTTGGTGACAACAATTATGCAAGCAAACCGCTGAGGAATCGAATACGAAGACGCCGACGATATCACCCTGCACGTGTCAATTCTTCACGCCGATTGGTTCGGTCCAACATGGTATCCGTATTTGGAAGTTCGCCGAGTCGCGGACGTGCCGATTTGGGCTAATGGCGGCTCGTCCAAACACTTGTTAGGAAGACTTTCAGTCTTATTTTAGAACCTTATTGCTCTGTTTATGCTGTCTGCTCAAAGGTCCATAAGCCCTATTTCTTCGACACTAAAACAACTTGATATACTTGTTCTATTGAGTGCTCACAGCAACAACGCGAACATTTTCGGGATCATAAACTGAATCCTCAAACCTGGGGCCCCCCGTACCTTAACTATTCGTTCAAGCAGGTCCTTGTTCTAAACTCAAGATGGGTTCACAGCCATTGGAACTTAGTAAACTTCCGGAGAATCATGATCCTTTCCAGCCTTACAAGGTCGAGAAGTTCGACGATGGCCTGAGCTACGATACCCTTCAGGTCCATGCAGGTCACAGGCCCGACAAGGAAACACATGCAAGAGCAGTTCCAATTTATAACAGTGTGGTATGTACAAGTCGGAGGCAGGGTCCCTAGGTATACTAGGCTATTTCACTAACGCTTCTGTTTTCCAGTCGTTCATTTTCACAGACAGTGCTCACGCCAAACGCGTGTGCGCTACCGAGGAGGCCGGATACTTTTACAGCAGAGTTTCTAATGTATGTGAACAACAATGGTACAATCCTTAACGGGCTCAAATCAAGATTGCTGACAACTACAAGCCCACAGTTGCAGTGTTTGAGAAGCGAGCTGCTGCGCTAGAGGGAGGTACTGCGGCTGTAGGCACGTGTTCCGGACAAGCTGCTATATTCAACACCATCATCTGCCTCGCTGGTGCTGGTGACAATGTGGTGGCGTCAATCAACCTGTACGGCGGCACCTACAGTCTCTTCAAGACCCTGCTCCCGCGCCTGGGGATTGAGGTGAGATGGGCCAAGATGGAGACGAGGGAGGAGTATGCCAAGCACATCGACGAGAAGACCAAGCTCTTTTTCGTGGAGAGCATTGGAAATCCTCGCTGCAGCATCCCTGATCTTCAGGGCCTGGCGGACGTCGCCCACGAAAATTACATCCCACTTGTTGTAAGTGCAATCCACAGCCGCACTGCCCGGCATTCGGTGTGTTTTCTCTCTCTAATATCGGTTACAGGTTGACAACACGTTCGGTGCATGCGGCACCTGGTGCAGGCCCAAAGACTTTGGCGCCGATATAATATTGCATTCAGCCACCAAGTGGATGGGCGGTCACGGCACCACAGTCGGTGGCGTGATTATCGACTGCGGCACTTTCGACTGGGGCGCCGCCGGCGACCGGTTCCCGAGGATGATCAAGAAGGAAGGGCCGATGAGCTTTTCATACTGGAAGGCGTTCGGCAACATCTCGTTCGCCATGGCGATGAGGATCGACATCTTGATGGAAGTTGGATCGATACTGAGCCCGGCATCTGCGCAGCAGCTGCTGATCGGGATGGAGACGCTGAGCTTGCGGTGTGAGCGACACGCCAGCAACACAATTGCGGTTGCCCGCTTCTTGGAGTCGCACCCCAGAGTTGCGTGGGTCAACTATCCAGGTATGCACATCCGACACGGGCTCTATTCTCAACGCGGGTCAGGAAAACATACTGATCTGTGCACTTGCAGGTCTCGAGAAGAACATGTACCACGAGAATGCGAAGAAGTACTTGCAGAATGGCTTCGGGGGCGTTCTCTCTTTTGGCCCGAAGGGCGGAGACGCGGCAAGCAAGATGCTTCTGAACTACGTGAAGGTCATCTCTCACCAGACAAAGTAAGTAACCAGAGATTGCAAACGGTCGTTTCACCAATGGCATCTAACAAATATCTGCAGTGTCGGAGACTCCAAGACATTGGCTACACACCCTTGGAACTCGACACATGTTATTATGTCCGAGAAAGACAGGCGGGAGGCCGGCATCACCCCAGTAAGCAAAAACAACGTTAAAAATCTGAGAGCCCAAGAACTGACGGGCTACGCAAGGCATTTATCCGATTCTCAGTTGGCACTGAAGACGTGAGGGATATCATTGGAGATCTCGACCAAGCACTAAATGCGCTCCCTCAGGATATCGTGAACGCGCACGATGATAAACTGGAGAAGCTGGAGGCCAAGTTCACAAATGGCCAAACTACACCTAGCGATTCTGTGCCGACCACTAACGGAAAAGTTGACTACACTGATGCGGATGCATTGTTGGCAAAATCAAGTATTCCTGTTGGCCGGCAGACTGCCGTGGGAAATTGGTGAGGTAGAGTTTATCTGACGGAAGAAGGCACCTGGGAAAAAAAAGAGAACATACTAGTATGGATTACTTGGAGTTTGGAACTTTTGAGCGATCAAATGAGGTCACCTCACATGCATGTGTTGTTCGGCATAACTATCACTCTTTATTGAAAACGCCTTGAATCTGAATCTGAACATGAATCTGAATCTGAACATGAATCTGAATCTGAACATTAATCTGAATCTGAAATTGATTACATATTGTGTTATTGTGTTAAAACGGGAAATTGTCTTGACAGGCCCTGATTACCTCCCAGAAAACTTACGGAGGTCAACGAAAGATGAACGTATACTTCTCACGATACGAAAAAGTCGTAATATCGGGAGCATTGTGAGTCTCCTCCAGGCTAACAGACTGAAAGTATCGATCTAGGAACGACGGTTACCGACCGTAGTTGATAGTTGCGCCGTAACTTATCTTAGCGACACACTACTATACTTGGGACCAGATAAATTACAGCCGATTTGGAACGTTCTGCAGATTCGTTCCCCAATGGCCATCTATTGGAGCCTCTCACGTTTCAGAGCAGTGGCATACCCAGATTCAAGGCTGAGGGTCTAAAGCAATTATACTCAATAGTTGCACACCTATCAGGCTGGCCCAGCAGCAACCTCGGCAACCCAGGTCAATTTTGGTCGGAAACGCGTTGAATGCTTATCCGATAGTTATGGTGCCGCAAGGGATGCATTCGCCCATGACGATTTCAATACTCTGCCCTCTTTCACTGTCCCATTTCCCCTCACTTGAGCTGCTCTACTGCAGGTGCTCCTCACGCCCGTAGCCCAACCCAAGGGTTTGAACCACTGAGGATCGCCAAGAATGCGGAGATGCTCGCCGGCAACGGATTGGTGCTGGAGCGATCACAACGGGCAGCAGTAATCCAGAATACCTCTACCGGGAATTGCACGCGTCATTCGGTCTTCACATATTCCACAGATTCAACTGTGGTATTTGTGTTGAATATCACTGTTCAAACATCGACATTACCGATTTGAATTCTACGGAATCCGCTCGCCTTCTCCCAGTTTGTTCCAGTCTTCACGCGACGCGAGAATGGAGAAGCCCATCGGAGAAAAGCGAAGCGACGGTACATCTGCCGAAGTACGTATCACTGTTTTCTTTGGACGCAGCTTGCAGAGCGTCTTGCTGACATGGGCTCCTAGCCGGCAGAGACGACAGTAACCCACGAAGAGAATGCTCTACACGAAGACGTATATGATGTCTCGCAAAACAAGAGGCTCAACAGAATCCTCGACATCAGGATAATCCCACTATGCTGTTGGCTATACCTTTTGAACTTCCTCGACAGAGGCAACATCGGCAACGCCCGCGTCCTCAACCAGGAGACAGGAGACGACATGCTGCACCAGACACGCATGACCTCGACAGACTACGCGATAACCCTGTCCGTGTTCTCCCTCGCCTACGCCGTGTTCGAGGTACCGTCAAATTGGGTCATGAAGCATTATATCCGCCCGTCTGTATGGCTGGCTCTGCTTCTTGGTTGCTGGGGCGCGGTGACAATAGGGTTCGCCGGCGTTAAGAACTACGCAACTGTCCTGTCTCTGCGCCTACTCATCGGGATTTTCGAGGCCGGGTTCTTCCCTGGCATCGTCTATATCATAACCATCTGGTATCGTCACAACGAACGAGCGTTGCGAATCGCCCTCGTCATTGCTTTCTGTAACCTTGCTGGCGCATTCGGCGGTGCTATTGCGTACGGCATTGGGCACATCAACGGCGCTGCCGGGCTGCAGGGGTTTCGGTGGTTGTTCATCATTGAAGGACTGATCACGGTCGTCAGCGTGCTACCGACTTTACTCGTACTGCCGGACTATCCTGCGCGCGCCAAGTTTCTGACGGCAGACGACAAAAGGCTGGCTGAGGACCGGCTCAAGGAGAGGGGAGGCGGCTACAACAGAGAGCATGCCACGAAGAACGAGATCATGGCGACGTTTTTGAGCCCGCGAATGTTGGCGCACTACGTGGCGTATGTGAGTGAATCCCTGGCAGCGGCCCATATATGGAAGAGCGACAACTCTAGGACAGAGACTGACTACCCTACTCGGATCCAAGATCGCGAACGTCGTTCTCCAAGGATCCTTCACATTCTACTCACCGACCATCGTCACAGGCCTTGGATATAAGGTAAGAGCAAACAACCTCTTTGCGAAACCGCAACAAAAGCCCTCCTGCTTACATGCACGGTGTTCAGTCCATCCAAGCGCAGCTCATGACGGTTCCACCTTGGTGCATCGGCTTCTGCGTCGCCATCAGCCTCTCCTACTCGGCTGACCGCTTCGATGCTCGAGGTTGGCATATCGTCGGGGCATCAGTCGTTGGGGGAGCCGGCTGGCTCACCGCAGGCCTTCTGCCTCACGACGCCTATACACAGCGCTATGGCTGCCTTTGCTTGGCTGCGGTTGGCGCATTCCCATGCGCACCGTCAATGACAAACTGGGTTACGTGCAACACACCTAGCCTGCTGACGTGAGTTCTCGCGGGCTTTTTACTCGCGCCTGGGTCTGGCTAACAACAACTTTTTGTGTCTACTGTAGCATCCCATTCGCCATCGCCGTGCATAACTCATGTGCTGGAATCGGCCAGATCATTGCGCAATGGATTTGGAAACCGGCCGAGGCTTCTCAAGGCTACCCCACCGGGAACTTCACCTGTGCGGCCTGCTGCTTTTTCGTTGCTTTTGTGGCGGCTGGTCTGCGGCTCCTGTATGCCAAGATGAACAGAGATGGGACTCGCGATGCCAGAGGCGAGAAGCGGGTCTGGTCCTACTGAATGAAGCCAAGGTGTCAGCAAAGGCGTGCGGCGGGTGTATGGGCCTCAGCTTGGCGGCCGCAATGGCATAGTTGCATCAACGAGAGGTGGACATGAAACAGAGTTATTTAAGACAATGCTGACTCCCGGGCGGATGGATCCGTGTAACGGTATGGACTCGCTGTAGGGGCAATGCTGAGTCAAGCGCAACATGGACGTACTGGTTTTGATGTCCGAAAAAGCTCTGAGGATGCACCTGATACAGCTGTCCACGGATATCTGAGTGTGGCAGTTGTTTCTGCGAAACACGAGATACATCAGAGTCCAGCTTGGCAGTGGTAGGACGACTGGCAGTGGTAGGACGACTGGCACTGATGAAATTTCAATGTTCGATGCTTGCATTCGAGCGAGCGGCTGCCTCGGGGACGCAAGGCTTCAGCACTTTTCATTCCCAATGTGTGTAAGGATGCGCCACCCGTATTCAATGGCTCAGAAGCTGGCGCAGTGCAGAATCAGGGCATATAATCAGGCCACTGTGCAACGGTGAGCCCTCTCAACCACAGTTGGGGTCCATGTGTGTGTCTGCGAGTACGAGCAACGGAAACGCCCCCTTTTCCCCCTCAGTGCAAGTTCTCATACTTGACCACCGGCGGTGTAGGCAGGGTTGCACCCACCCGCAAGGAGAGAATGGGTGCTGTCAGCTGACATGCGAGGCCTCTCATTTGGTATGTAGTATAGGAGCTCACGCTCGCCGTTGGTGACACGACTCGGTGTAAGCATCAGGATGCCGTCACCGTCGAGGTGCTCCACGCTGGCTATTGATGCAGGTCTTCATCATACACTTCGGGCGCCGAATGAGGCTTCTTTAGTATGCACATGACCGCGCGATTGGTGCTCCGGCCGAGAAAACAAACGTCCGGATAGACTCTCACAAAGCCCAACTCTCCTGGGTTACAGCATGCAATGTACACGCGTGCTGGCTCTTAACTGCTGTGTTACGGCCTCTCGGGTGGCTGCGACTCTTGACAGCGACGGGACTCCCTTGCGTGCCTAAATCATATCTCCGCATCTCAAGTTTGGTTCGCAGTGGAAAGTCGCATCGCCCACGTGTCAGCGCGCTCATCAAGTCTACCCCAGAGTCGCAGACCGTGGGAAGATTTGACGGGAGGGATTGGTTAGCTTGGCACCAGGCTCGCCATAGGTGGACTTGGTCCAGCATTCAATAACCCGGCATTGGCCTTTCCGCTGCCCCGCGATCATCCTGGGGGGGGGGGGGCGGAATGGGTTATGTGGCCTCACGGCACGGTCTTGGAGCAGCGGCGATCAGGCTGGAATGCCTGCGACGGCTGTATGTACAATGCGGTGAGATGCGATGTTGTGCGATCAAATGCACCTTGGATTTGACGAGGGCGGCGAGCCCTGTTGTTGCTGCTCACGTGCTGGTTCGCCAGCGGCGGTAGTAGTTTAGCAGCACGTAGTCAATGACCATGACCGCGGTGAGTAGCCGTAGCCCCGGATGAAGTCATCGTCCCAGGTTGCCCCTGTTACCGAATCGGGGTGTTTTGTGTTCACGTCCAGCCGAGCCGGGCAAGAGTCCCCTGGCCAGAGCATTTCTGTTTGGCTGCCCTGAAAGCGTTGAAACTGACTCGGACGTCTGAGATGTTACATCGACCATTGCGCAGGAACCAAAGAGCAGGAGACAAGTCTGTTGTGCAGCAGGCGGGCCGTCTCTCTAGGGACAAATGAGGCAATGAGATGAGGCTACAGCCATACAAAGTCAGTCTATCCACAGTACACTAGATTATACACTACAGCACAAATGCAGTCTACTCTACATGGAGTGTATGCGGGGGCGAAAGTGGCAGAGTGAGTGGGTGGGTGGGCGCCTGAGCCGCGGTGACAGTGACAGCGGGCAGCAAAAGTGAGGGGAACAAACCCGGCGGGATGTCACCCGATTTAAAACGCAGCGATCCGAGTCGATGGGGCCAGATGGGGCCAGCTGCAGCACGACGTCATGCGGCCCAGGTCACTCCATCCGGTGCCTCCCGTCAGACTCCGTCAGCGGCCAGCATCATCTGGCCTGCTGCTGGCCCACAAGCGAGACGAGAAAGCTGATTTGACTGTGGTGACTTGAGGTTTAAACTTGGACACCGGTGTGAGGCACACACACACACACACACACACACACACACACACACGGCCAGCGGGCCACCGTCCACAGAAGGGAGAAGAAGATGGCACGGATGGCACGGATGGGATGGCACAGAGATGCACACAGCATATGACGTTTGCAGCAGGACAGGTGTCACGTCTTCATTGACAGGTTGTGGTATTGCTAACACCACTGTCTGTCTTTCTGTCTGTCTGTCTGCCAGTCTGCCTGTCCAGCCTGTGTGACCGTGACGGTGCCTGACCTGAATCCGGAACGATCCAGAAACAGACAGCGCCTGCGTGTGCGCCGCGTCCATCTGAAATGCCTCGTCAGTCTGCAGTCTGCGCCTCGGTTAACATGCTGTTCTATTTGCTGCACGGGAAATTAAAGTATGGTACTGTGTAGGAGAGGAGATATGTAGATAGACAAGACAGCCTGCTGCTGTTGAGCCCCATATCCCCGCCCTGCTATAATGTTGCGTTCGTCCCTGGCAGACTGAAGTCTGACCCTCTTCCTCCTCCTCTCTTTGCTTTTTCTTCACTTTCTTACCTGCTACGCGTATTAATAAATACCTATACAACAGAGATCTCCCGAATCCCTTCCCCTTTCCCCCAACACCCTCCCAAGACAATCCCGCACCTACTCTACAACACCAACTTGAACTGGTTGCCGGGACCCCTTACAGGAACAAGTTCTCCTCATCTCTTGCACTTGCGCAGTTCTGCCACCACCCTGCCAACTGCGGCCTGCCACCTCACCTCACCCACACGCCACACTACCGCTGCAAGATCCGGTAGTGGTCGTAGGCTAGTCCGGATCCTTGCTGCCAGCTTTCCCCCTCCCAAGTTTTACCCTACTTACCCCAACGTGCCAACATCCCCCCAACAGGCCCTCCCCCAGCCCTTCCAAGCCCTCCATCCTGACGGTCCAACTATCCGGTCAGGTCTGGGCCCCCAGGCCTCCCGGCCATCGCCACCAAGCGCTGCAGATCTGATTGTGACCCCCGACCGGATACCACATCCGCTACTTGTTATTTCGAACCAGGGGGCTGGGATCATCGACGAGTTTCACCGCTAATTCCGTCCTTCTCCAAGCCAACGTCACCCTCCTAAAGCTTTACCCCATAACATCCGGCAGCGTTGCTTCCCCCACTGATTCCCACCTTCTCCATCTGCGTTTCCCCCAGAAGGAATATTGTCGATTCCCACCCACGTCAAACTCTTATCACTACTTGTAACACGACGAGGACATCTTCGCGGCAGTTGAGCATTAGTCTCAAAAAAAACACTATCATTTCTTAGCCGGTGGTCCCCTACCTCGACAACTATGTGGGCGTATGACGACGGTCGAGGCCGTCGAGCGAGGGATATACCCGGTTCGCGGCCCGCGAATTACTACGATGATGCATATGAACGAGCACCACCGCGGTCTTCACGCCATGCATACCCAGAGCCTCAGCCAAAACACTCTTCGCACGATCGCCACCGCCGCAAGTCTGCGCTAGTTGACCCTGAAGGACCAAGGCCTCGACGCAACACCCACGCTGGAGTCAATGTCGTCGCATCGGACGACGGGTCAGGGTACCCCTACGGAGGAGGAGGAGACGGCTCGCGGGATATTTACGGTTCTTCAACAAATCCAGGAAGGAAATCTCGGCATGATGTGGAGTACAAGAACGACGACAGCAACCGACGGTTTCGGGAGAAGCGGGGCACTTGGGAGACGGACGAGGCCGAGAAGCTGAGGAGAGCAAAGAGCTACAGCCCCAGGCGGGCAGCAAGAGAGGCCGAGGCACCACGGCGTGTCTCGCCGCAGGCTCCCAAGTCGGAATGGCCAGAAGACGAATATGCCACGCAGGCCGGCCTTGGCGGCTCTCAACATCACCGGTCGTCCAAGAAGGGCAGCAAGGGCGCGCAGTACTATGACGAGGACCCCTATGCGAGCTACTACGCGAGCCAGGCACCACCACCGCGTGCCAAGAAGTCCGACCGTGGGAACGCCGCGTACGACTACGCCGCACCAACCGCAAAGGACATGCCTCCTCCCCCGATGGGCGACCACGCCCCGTACAAATCCTCGCCCCTGAGCTCGTACCCCGAGGCGGAAGAGAGGCCCAGCAAGCACCACCGCAAGCGAGACAAGGACTACTACGGAAACGGGTACGAGGACTACACGGCGCCGCCCAAGGCAGGCACCAGCTACGACCGCGGAGGCTACGGTGCTGCAGCAGCAGCCGCGGCGGAGGAGACGCCCCCTCGCCGCTCCAGACACAGCAGCAAACACCACGACGACAGGGCCGGCATGGACGACTACGGTGGCTACCCGCCCCAGCCTCAGGCCCGTGGACGCCACAGGGCGCCACCAGCAGGCGACTACGGCGACACAGACCCCTACGACCGCGCGCCGCCGCCGCCGCGGCCCCGCCACCGCCAGTCGATGCCCCCACAGCCGCGCTCACAATACCCCGACGACCCGTACGACGACCCCTACGGCCAGTCCTCGGCACCGCCGCGCCGCAGGGCCACGTCGGTGAACTACGGGCGCCAGGGTGGTGGTGGTGACCGCTACGGCGGAGGGGCCGACCCGCGGCGGGACCAGTACTACGACGACGGGTACGGCAGGGGCGGCGGCAGCCCCTCTGGGAGCAGTGGTGCCGGTGGCGGTGCTGGCGGTGCCGGTGGCGGTGGCAGGAAGGGCAACAAGAAGAGCAAGGCTTATGCGCAGCAGGCGGGCAAGCTGTTCATGACGCACGCCGTGCCGGTTATCAAGAAGGAGGCTGTGCCCTTTTTGACCAAGGCTGCTCAGGCTTACTTTGAGCAGAAGAGGTGATGATGATGACTGACTGACTGATGAGTGTATGACATGTTGTTGGTGATGGAATGAAATTGATGGTGCTATGGTCTAGAATGCCCATGACTAGAGAGGTGTAAGGTCTATTTATGTCGGATTCACAGGGTGGAGTTATCTACAGGCGGAAGAGGTCGCCACCTCTTTTGGGTCATATTTGGGACTCAACATGAACTGGCAGGATGATGAATGTTTGGGCACGATATCAGGTGAATTTGAATATAACGGTGTTTCTATGGGCGTATTGGAAATGTGGCGTGGACCCAGGTGCCAGACCTGAGATGTATATATGGTGTGATTGACATCAACCTTGCTCACTCAACATTTTGTCGGACAATGCCTAGGTACTTGTAACATAGCAAATTACAACCACTGTTGGAAAATATGGAAGCTTGAGGGTTATGGACTAGGAGGTCGTTGCTGGTGTGACGATCAATAAGCGCTTCAATGCGTTAAATGCAAACCCACGTGCCAACCCCGGCCAGTCCTGCTTATTCACAATTGTGCATATGATGATATCTTTCCTAATCCACTACATCGTTGACATCAATCCAGTGCCACAATGATCTTCCCTTATTTCATGAGAAGCCTCGCAGGTCTATACAAGATCAGCGGAACACACAATGACCCTAACAAGTCACAACCATAATGTAGTCCCTACGATAATCACGGCCAAGAAGACAAGACGCACTTTCTGAGTTTCGTTCTCAAGGGATGGTAAAACTAATTCGCCCACGTGACATAGGCTTCGTTTGCGTTCAGAGTCATCAGTTTCCTCCAACGCCCAAGTGACCCTGGTCTTGCTCGCCGGCAGAGCTCCCCAAGCATGTCATGACTCTGAACTTTTTTATTGTACAATATTTACTTGGAAGTGAAGGGCTTGCCCACGTGGGCAAGTGTCTCGCCTATCGCACAATCATCATTCTCAATCCTTCGGAATCGTAAAACCGGCTGTGGAATGAGTGTGTCCCCTGATGTTGACCGCCGTCAAGACCGGCCGCATAAAAACCACCAACCACGTCCTGGGTTTCACTCAAGTGAAACCCCGTCAATCGTTTGTCACTGCAGTGAACTGTATCACTCCAAGTCAGGACCTCCTCTGTCCTAATACAGAGGGCGTGGCTTACCGATCCATACTCCCCAATTTCCGGCCCGACGATATCGATCTAATGGCGCACTGGCGGCACCACGGTCCCGTTGGCAGCAACGCATGTGCACATCTGCCAGCAGCTAGGGTTGTTGTGGGTGACAGACCCGTGCGCGTCGCAGGCCACGATCGAGTAGCAGCTGCCGTGGCTGCACTTGAGCATCCAGTCGGTGTTGGTGCCAAGGGTCTTGAAGCTGCCTCCCGTGACGATCTTGGTGGGCACGGACAGGACAAGGCCGGAGAGGGCGAAGCCGTAGGTGATGGCTGTGAAGATGGACTAATTGGATCTCTGGTCAGCGACAGCCAGCCGTTTCCAAGGGAAAGGTTATACTCACTGGCATCTGCATTTTGGCGGTCGTGATTATTTTTTGGGGCACTCGGGAAAAGAACAGGATCAACGGTCGTGTTTCTTCTGTCGAGATAATGGTAATTTCAAAGAATGATTCAAGATCAAGAATGATTCGAGATCCAGCGCTGTTCCGTGGAGGGTCGGATGGCTTTGGCTCTAGTGAAGAAAGAACGAGGGTTTTGCAGTAGTAATGAAGGAGGAAGCTGGAGCTGCTCTGAAGCACCTTCCCAATAGTTCGAGTCACCGTATCATTCCCGGGACTCATTGGCGAAGCAAAGCAACAGTGGTATCAGAAGCTGTGACTAGCATCTCCAGCAGCTTCCACAAAAGATAACAAACAGGAAGGAGGAGTGCAGACCGGTGTCTGGGCTCCCACCAACGGCGCGAAGACGTGCTGCTGCCGGTAAAATACTGACCAACATCTTGCCAAAACCGGGCGGTTATTAAAGGACCGCAATGTTTGGATCATGGATATTGTAAGTACGACCTGATTGCTCGATCTGTGCCCAGGACGCGCAGCCTGGTGTAACATCGAGATGCAGCGCTAATCGGCACGGCCTTATCCGGTAGGTGGGAAAGAGTCGGCCGATTTTTTGGTTGACGGGTAATCTGTGCCTCTTGGCGATCCCCGACGTTGGTCTTCGACCTTCTGCTTCTCTGTGCTTCTCTGGAGCGGTTAATTAGTAAAAAGGTGCACACACTATCACCCCCAACTTCTCTATTTGAAACCTTGTTATGTGCAATTACAGCAACATCGCGGCAACGAAGGCGACATCACTAGATAATGCCAGCACAAAGGAAGTCTCCATCTAGTATGTGCTACGTATATATGATGAGTTTAAGACCGTGCATGCATATTGTGGAAATTGAGCGATGTTTGCGCACCACTCATATTCTAACGCCTGCCCATGCCATGCCACGAGGCCTGCGAACCAGTGTCGATTTCTCTCTTCCCTTCTCCTCAGCCGGAGGTTGGGGGAGGCAGCGGATCGTCCACGAACGGTGCTTAATAGTTCCATTAAGACTGCCACTAACATCGACTCTAGATCGATCGAGGGGCGAGAATGATAATCTGGGTCGAGAGTTAACTGAGTGAATGTTGGGGTAGCCACGTGACTGCCCCTTTTTGGGCGCAAGGGCCATAAGCAGGGGTCCCCCAGAGGACACCTTGTCTCAGGCAGTGCTCTAGGTGCTCCGGGACTTCTACAATAGGGGGGAAACTCATGTCGGATTCCTACCTTGTTTGGGCCTCCACACCACCACCGCAGAGTGTACTTTCATTCTACCCAGTCTTTTCTACGCACACCATCCGTCGATCCTTTCTGCAATCGCTCATTAGCCCGCGCCGACATTGCCAGCAGTTCGGTACGACCTGGAGACTTTTATAATACTCCCAGTATAAACCAAACCCACGTCCAGCAACGATGACGACCAAGCCGGTTCGCTGCCAGTTCCTCTGCGAGAAGAGGCAGCTTGAGTTCAAGCATGAGATCCCCTCGTCCCTGGTCGGGCCGGCTGCCCTCGGCAACCCTGCCATGCCCCAGATGTTCACCACCGTGATGCGGCCCATCGTCATGGAGCACGCCGAGGCCTCGCTCAAGGCCTGTGAGGACAAGTGCTCCTCAAAGGACTGCAAACGGGATGCCTCCACCGTCGTTGCCACGCCCATGTCGGTAAGTGAGACCACGTTACAACAACACACCCTGCCCACACAGTCCCCACAGGCGGCATGAGAACCACGGGCCCCTGGTTGACGGTCTTTTGTTGCAGTATCTTCACAAGACCGAGGACCCGTTCGTGATCATCATGGCTGTCGCGTGCTGCGGCAACGAGGAGTGCGACAAGACCCTCAAGCAGGAGGCTGCAGACCTCATGAGGCAGATGACAGGTGGCCTCCCCGGCCAGGCCACCGCTAGCTTTGGCGTAGCGCCGATGGCGCGGAACTCAAAGTGCTACTGCGGCTCGGCCCACAAGTACAAGAAGTGCTGCGGCAGAGAACAAGCCGTGGCTTAGACTTGTTCTTCTCCACGTGTCTGAGCCCAGCCACAGCCCAGCCCAGCCCGGGACGTGCGCTTTCGTGTGTGGCGGGCTAATGTCGCATGGGCCTCGATGACCTGGATCAGAAAGGGTTCAGAATCATCAAGCATCTATTACACCCCAGTCCAAACTGATTTCTTGGATGTGAGAAGGCCAACGGGGATGGACGAGCCGTATAAAAGCCACAAAAGAGCCACGGGCTTTAAGGGTCTAATTCCCTGGCTCGACAACAGGGTGCGAGGAAGATTTATGCGATGTTGATCAAGGGCAATCTGGCTGCCGATTTACAGACGTCTCCCCCAGACGTGTGCAGCCAGAACCCTCTACCTTGGAACTTTACCGACAAGGATTTCTTGGGACCGCTTCGGGGAACAAGTTGCACAAACACGCATAACTAAACATAATTTATACTTCCTCAACATCTCAATATGCTGATGCAGTCCTCAGCTTTTGTTATACAGTCACAAGCGACCGGTCTATTCCATTCCATCTCACTCGTTGAAAATGTATTACTGCCATGAACATGAAGTCTTCAGGCGAATCACTCAATTGCTGATATATCAATTGACACTCATTTCGGGGTATTCGCCCCAGGAAGGCGGGGGTTGTAATTACTTTGTTCCAATGTTTGCGAGACTGACGTGGAGTCTCATTGAAAATGACCAGGAAATCGAGTTACAAGCACTTGAGTGGACCTTGGTATGCTTAAGTCTTTCCATTCCTCTTCAGAACTGACACCATGAATACTCGCCATCTTGCTTTACAGCCCCTCGTGTGCAAAATGAGAGATGTCGCGCCATCTTCTCAATTTGCAAGAGAAAATGTAACTCGAGAAGTCGTGTTGTTCTGCTCAAGATCTCAGCACGTGCTCCTTGCGCCAGGACCTGCAAAGATACCCACTTTGTATTCGCCACGTACCACCAATTTCCCCAAAAAGGGGCGCAGCAGCGACAATTCAGCAAAATGCCCGAGGGGGGAAATTTGCCCTTCAGAACTTGCATGCTAGAGGACGTAGCGGCTGTGACTTGTTAGCCTCTCAATCTTCAATAGGCCCTTTTTGCGACGATGATCGTCAAGGAAAGCGGTTCACTTACAAGGCCAGCTTGAGGTTCTCCCTATCTGTGAGGTCCAGCTGTCTCGCATCAACGACCTCCTCGGTCCGGTTGCCACTCTCATCGACATGTTCGGCCACTCCGGTCTCCCTGATCTCACCCTTCTGGGCAAGTGAACCGCGTCTCTTGTTGTCCTTGTTCAAACAGTACCGCAGGTACAGCACCTAGAGCATGGGGAAAACGCACGCGACTCAGAGGATAACCCACCAGGTCTCGATATACCTGGGCTTGTACTTGCCCTGGAAGAGCTGGGGTGACAGGATATTCCCCAGTCCGTAACCGACATGATATAGCGCGACTCACGAAACCGAGTCGAGAGAACTCACCCGTAGTTTTTTTCGTATGTCCAGCGGAGCAGTTGGCTGCCCATATCATGACAACGCTGTGAGCGATCCCTCCTGGGGCTCGCATATAGATGGCAGCCAGTAGGCCTGCACGATTACTCCAAGGCAGCGCAATCAACATGATGCAAGATATGATTGGCAGGATATATGCACCAGCAGAAAGCCACAACCGCGAATTTCTTGTCTTAGAGAGGATGAAAGCGGCAGCACCAGGAGAAACGAGTGCCTTCAGACCGTTGATGCAGCCTAAAAGAGTAGTGTTGAGCGCGCTGAAACCAAAGGACTTGATGATGAGCGAGTACTGATTTGTGAGCCCGTTGGCCATCTCCTGGGACCAGGCGTGGAGGAAAAAGAGCCACGTCTTAGGATCCCGAAGGGCCTCGATGAATTGGCCATTCTTGAATCGCTTCTGCTCAATGCCGGAGTGGTTCGACGCAATGCGTAGGATGGATTGCGCCCGTTCCTCTCCTTCGTCAAGAAGTGGGCTGACGCTGGATTGTCCGGAAAGAAGAGCCACACGAGGACGCCATAGAGCATCGTAAGGCCTCCGGTGATAACTGTGTGGTTTCATGTGTCTGTTAGCCAGAGGCTGTTACGCATCGACAGTTCAGTAGTAGCGACGTACCCATAAACCACTTCCACGGTGCAAAGCTGCCTGTCTTGATGAAAGAACACCGTACGACAGGAGTCCCGATGTGAAGGGGCTCGAGTTACCACACATGACGCCCACATGATCTGCATCAAGACCCCTTGCTCATCGTATGTGAAGAACATGGATAGAATGATCAAGAACGACGGCACAATGCACGCCTCTGCGACATTCCGAGAAGGATTCGAACGACGAACAATGAGCCGAAGCTATTACATGGGATATGTAACAACAAAATCCCACCCGTGTTTGGGCAAAATTTAGTAAACTTGCTGACAGCCTTCACCGAGGAAGCCTAAGGCTGGCCTCATTTATCAACTCACCAGACAACAACGTTCACTGCCAGATACTTGGCCACAGGGAAACGTTGGAGTGCCATATTCTGCGGTACCTCTGCAACTAAATAGCCCGATAGAAGATGGAGGACAGCCAGTTGTACTGGTCGATGGTCAAATGCGCATCGTCGATGATACCGAGAATCGACGAGTTTTCCAGCTGTAATAATTCACAAAATCAGCCATGGATTTTCTGCGGAGGATAACGGGGTTCACAAAATCACTCACAGTTTGTCTGGCTACATACATCAAGTGATATCCACTGCTGATCCGTCATAACTTGTCGTGGTCTCTTCAACAGGCGCCTTGGGCGTCGTCATGGTGAAATGCTTGGCCGAACTCGCAGTGGCAGCAAAGAGAGACCGCAGAAATAAGAAGTTTGTTTGTTGGCTTGGCAGGCTTGGAAGGCCGTAAGTTCGGGCCAAGGTTGCAGATTCATCTAGAATTACACTACCTAGGCACCCACAGGACTGTGGCCATCTTCCAATCTGATTACAAGGCCTTATATCGAGTGGCATCATCGCTCGCGACGCCCCGCATCGATTGCGAAATGTGCCAGATTTACGCACAGTGGATATGCAGTGTCGCTGCCGGTAACTACTGCATCATGTAGCGCGGGGTCTGAAATTTAAAGCCATCTTTCCATCGCATATATCTTTGTCAAGAGTGTGAGATAACAAATGTTGGTTCTGAGGGATGGGCCGTTGTGGATAGCCTGATAGGCACTCGCCATCCCCATCCCCTCTTACGCCATCGAGGGTTCTGATTTGACATCTGGAAGGGCGCCGATCGCGGGACACTAATGCTACATAGATATGTAAACTGGCAATTATCCCTTGGCTGTACGTGTGATAGATCTTTCCAAAGCCGTTTCCCAGGAGACTAAAATATGACGGAAACGTCCAAGATCCAGGTTGTCATCGTTGGTGCTGGCATAGCCGGCCTTGGCGCAGCCATCGCGCTCAAGGACCACCCGGGCATCGATGTGCAGATTTACGAGCGGGCAACCGAGCTGAGGGAAATCGGGGCTTCGATTGCCCTTGGACCAAATGGAATGAGGACGCTGGATAGGCTTGGAGTGGACAACGCGCTGAGCCCCGATATTGCTTTCCGGAATAAGTCGAGGCATCCCATGATTTATCGGTGAGCTCTGATCGTTTGATGATTGTGAGGTCTGCGCTCTGACGTTTTGGAATAACACAAAAGACACTACAAGACAGGCGAGGTTGTCTCTGTAGATGATCATAAAGGCGAAGTTGAACAGCGCCACTTGACTTCGCGCTTTTACAGAGCACATCTTCAACAGGCACTCGCCGAACACATTGACGCGTCCAGAATACATCTGAACAAGCCCTTCAATTCCGTTACCTTCGACGAGAATCTGAAGAAGCAGGTCTTAACTTTTGGCGATGGCACGACGGCGACTGCGGACATCATCCTGGGGGCGGACGGCATCCACTCCAAGGTCAGAACGCTCTTCGTGCCATCCTCGAGAACCGAGTGGACCGGCTGGGTCGCCTTTAGATCAGTCTTCCCAATCTCACACCTCGCCCATATCCCCGACATCCCAGAGGAAGCCGAACACATCTGGGGCCCCGACAGGACTCTATTTGTCTCTAAACTCGGGAGAGACCTATTCACCGTGGTGGGCTCCCACCAGAGCGACCCAGACGCCCCCGACGCCCCGTACCAAGACGCATCGTGGGACTCAACCGGCGACGTGGGCGTCATCCGGGACTTCTACAAGGACTGGCACCCCAGGTACCGCGCCATAGTAGACGCGACGCCGTGGACCAGCGTCTACCAGAACTCGGCAGCCCACGCCCTCGACACGTGGGTCCTGGGCGACGGCAGGGTGACCCTCGCGGGGGACGCGGCCCATGCCCACGGGGGTGCCTTCGCGGCGGGCGGGAGCCTGGCGCTCGATGACGCCTGGGCGTTTGCGGAGTCGATCCGGCACGTGTTCCCTGTGGAGGCGGAGAGGACCTCGGGCCAGCCTGCGGCGGAGGATGTCGCTAGGGCTCTGAGGATCTACGAGAGGACCAGGAAGGCGCATACTGACCGGGTGATGTCCGTGGTCCACGAGCAGAATAAGAAGAAGGTTGAGAGGCTTGGCAGGGTGCAGACGGATGAGGAGTTGAGGGCCCGGTTGCAGAATCGGTATGATCCGTCGTGGATACATGAGCATGATGTGCAGCTGGCGTTTAAGCAGGCTTTGGATTCTCTGGCCAACTGAAATGCTGCTCGTTCCTCACGGGAATAGTGCAAATTGTCGGAAGCTTCTTAAGACATCAATATCGGTGGTATGGGTATCTTGGGGATTCAACAATGATATCGGCAGTGTAAATATTTGACACACAATGCTGTTCTGGGCGATTGATCTGTTCTACCATGTAAGAAAAGTCTTGGCCTCGATCATCTGATTCAGCGCCTTTCAAACCGATAGATCACGAATTGTCGATAGATGATCGGCACTATATATTCGTGTTGACCAACGAATTCCGGTGGTCTTTGTGTGCCCTGCCTCTGGCCATCTACGCGTGCAAAGGCCAAGCCTCCACGGCCTCGATCCCCTTCGTCGAAGACGAAATGATTGCCGATTGGGAAAGCTAGACATGTCGACACCATGAGCTGGCCCGCTTCGAGTCGTCAAGCTGGAGCTGCAGAGCGATCATGCCAACGGTGGGGACGGATCCCTATAAGAACCCCTTTATGGCATCCCAGAACCCCTGTGGGTTCTCGCACATGGGCAAATGCCCAGCCTCGGGAACAATCTTTAGATCGAGCCCATTCTCACCGACACCGGCCTTGAACCCTTCCATGGCCTTCACCAGGGCGCCTTTCCCATCTCCTTCTCCGACGACCAGGAGACCCGGCACGCGGCAACTCTTCATCTCCTCACGCATGTTGTAATCCCACAGAGCCTGGCAGCCATACCTGAAGCCCTGGACGTCGTTGTCGGCGACCATCTCGGTCATCCAGCTTGCCACGTTGGTCTTGGCCGTCATGGTGTTTGGATGGAACCAGCGCTCAACTGTCGCGGCCGCCAGCTTCTTGATGCCAGGAGTGCCGTCCTCGCCAACGGACTCTGCCACGGCGATGCGGTCCTTCCAGGCTTGCGTGTTGGCATCCGAGCTGGCCACGTTGAAGTCACATGCCACGAACTTGGCAAGCTTGCCTGGGTACTTGAGCGCGAACTTGAGGGTAGTAGCGCCACCCATGCTAACGCCGACCAATGCGTGCAGCTTCTCTATGCGAAGGCCAGATAAGAGGGTGGCAAGATCGTCTGAGAGGGTATCGAGGGTGGACGGGACAGGCGGCTCCGGGACCGAGTGGCGCCCTCGGAAGTCGTAGCGCAGTATGCGGAGATCGGGACGAGCCTCTTTCAAGATATTGATGAAGTCATCCCACATGTGCAGGGAGGTCAGAAGCGAGTTGCAGAAAGCAACAGTGGGGGCCTTGGGGTCGATGTTTCCCTCGAGGCGGTATGGAATGTTGAGGCCGTCCTTGGCAAAGATGTGTGACTGCAGAACCGGCTTCCCGTCGTTGGGCGTCGTTTTCGTCTTTGCGTCCGAGGATATGAAGGCTTTCTCGGCAGGGAGGGCGGCCAGATGGCCCAGGTCTCTGGGGGCGGGACCAAAGACGTAGAACAGAGAGTAGGTCCTCCTGTGCTTATTGCCAATAACCTTGGCGAAGATGTCCTCCCTCCACTTGGTGCTAGTGGCGGCCTTGTATTCTGGCCCTCCCAGCCCATTCTCCTTGGCGTACTCGTGCAAGATGAGGAACTTGAGCGGGGCGTTCTTGTCCAGGCTGGTGGCCGTCCTGAAGCGGCGGGTGCGCAGCCAACCGGGCACCTTGGACAGCATCGGGATATGCTCCTCCTCGTACCACTTGTCCAGGGCCTGCTCGGCGCCCTCGAGGGCGGTGAGGGTGTTCTCGACAGCCACCAAGACCGAACCCTCTGCGTCTGAATCTGTGAGCTGCTCGATGGGCCGGAACTGGGAGGACTTCCGCTCAGAGACCAGGTCGTAGAAGTAGCGCTTGACGTCGACCTGACCGATGGTCTCGGCCTCTCGTGGGCTCCTGTTCTCGCGCAAGGAGGTATATGTCGGTGTGTCGAGGTGGGACATGGATGTTACGTCGTAGGCGGCGAGGAAGTGCGGCTCCTGGGAGTCGGTGGCAGCGTAGCGGAGGCCGTTTGCGAAGATCTGCGGGAGACGAAGACGTGTGGGGCCGTGCTCGTTGTTATACCACTCATGGAATTGATCGAGGGACAGACCCGGCTTGGGCTGCATAGTAACATAGAGAATGCCTGGGTTAGACCCCATCGTGACGTGTGTGCGAGCAGTTGTCGGTTGGTAGAGGAAGATTCGGAGCTATCCGGATGGGGATGGGGATCTCTGGAGTTTTGTCTGCGTCACCCAAGTATCGACTGATGGTTGCTGATGCTGAGAAAAAAGAGCCCAAGAGGAAAGAAAGGTGGAGAGGTTGATGCTCCAAAGGAAAGAAGCAGGAGGAGCAGTACGCAAACTTAGTGTAGGCCGAAGCTCTCAGCCGGCATGGCGACCTCGGAAGTCGTCACGGGAAATCGATCATGGCTCCCCACTCTCCGTTCCCTTGCCTGGGAACAGATGGGTCGCCCACCGGCGTCTGGGGTTTACCATGGAAGCTCTGGATCAAAATGGCCGGAACGGCGGTGCTTGGGAGTCGTCGAGCACACCGGCAAACCGCGGGGTAAGTAACCACCACTGCAAGTACCCACCGACGTACTCCCCACCCAGGTGCTGTGGTGGGGGGTGGAAGAGTGACCCGGCAAGCAACTGCGGGAGTAGGTTCACCCGGCACCGTTGTGGGAGACTGCCTGCTTCAGGCCTCTGCATAGGAGAGCAACCAGGCTAGAACATGCACAGGGCAAAGCAATCTTCCAGCCCTGCGCTCGTTGTCCTATTGTCTTATCCTTTTTAGACTACAGCAGCAGTCTGTTAAACCTCCGAACTCGCCGTCCAGATTGTAATTTGGGAAAAGCTTATAAGCCCCAGCCCAGGTAGGCTGGCAAGCAACCCGACGTGCCACACCGTCGCGCCAGATAACGACCTCCAGCTGGGGAGTGTTGTCTGCCAATTCCCACTACAGCCCTTGACATGCTTCTCTTCCGTTATGAGGCTCTTAACGCCGGGCTCCTGTCTTTGAGTTGCTCACTGACCTCAAGCGGGGCTTTGATCGAGGCGGGAAACCAACACGTGCGACAGACAGAACCACAGAACACAGTACAGTACAATCAATCTCTTTCAATGTCCAAGAACATAGCCAATGGTTGGTATCAAAGAATCCATATGGTATGAGCAGGCTATACCTGCTCTCAAAAAATGGCTGAGGCTATCCCAAAGACCACAAATCCACTCCCAAGCAAAGGCATCCTTCGTGAAGAAACCTCGCGTCTTATCACCACCTGGAAATTCATTGCCTAGCCTTGTTGTCTCTTTTAGTGCTTGCAAGTGTGATAACTGAGCAAGTGCTCCCTTTCTCTTGTCTCCTCAACCAAGAATTTAAGGCAGTGTTTTTGTCTGTCGAGGCTGCACTGCAGGCGTGCTTGTCTGGTTTGTCGCTCGAGCACAAGGATGCCGGCGTCCCCTTCATGCTACTCTCTGTTTGCCCATGGCACCAGGCCTGCGACTCAATTGATCGTCAAAGGCTACATTGTGAGTCTTTGAACCACACAGTCTTGGACCTGGCTTAGTGCCTCAGCATCCTAGATATGGCCCTTTGCCTCATGATAGACGTTGTCTCTCCGGCTCTCTCCACGTCTTGTTTACATGTCTGCTTGCCTGCCTGGGAGCCCCTGATATCGATGCCTTCGCACGCCAACCAGGATGACATCAATTTCCTATATGGTTCCCAGGGCCGCAAGAAAAGGCGCCGACCATCTTTCTGGGGCTGTGGATCCTGCAGACCAGCCTCGCCAGCCCGAGAACGCCATCCAAGACGAGAGGCGCCTGCAAAGCCCACCAAACCCTCTTCAGGGCCCGACGTAGCACGCGAACGCAGCCCTTCTCATCCACCCAGACCAGCACACAGCAGAGCAACTCGACCGGGTCGACACCGTATCGCCGCCCAAGACGACGACACCATGGACCCAGGCAGAGATCGACCAGACTACTGGCCATCCCCCATCGGCCACCAGGACTACTACTCCCCACGGCCTGCATCCCCGGTCCCGACCCGCGATCCGTGGCCTGTCATGCAGCCCTTCCGCACCCTCGTCGCGTTTGTCAAGCGTTGTCCCTGGGCCGTCATCTCAAATTATGGTTTCCCCAGGAGCCAGTCCGCCTCCGACGACGTCTACTACCCGTCAGTGCCGCGCAGCCTCCTCCACGACACGGCCGTCTCCTTCGTCGTCAAGGACCACACCCGCCCAGACCTGCCCGAGTTCGTCATCTCGTGCCCCTTCGAGCACGTCGACCTGGTCCACCAGCTGCTCGCGCCCGATGGCTCGCGCCGCCAGCTCAGCGCCCGGGGGACGAGTGGTCAGCCGCGCGCCGGTGATCAGCTGAGGAGCATGCTGCTGGATGGCACGCCCAGCATCGAGCTGGCTCTGCACACTGACGCGGGAGGAGCTGTCGGCAGGCCCAGCAGCCGACAGCAGAGGCCTTGGTCGGGTGATCATGCAGGTGTTGATGCATCGAGGCCCGGCTCCGGCGGTGGCTTGGACACCGGAGGACGAGACAACAGGGACGCCAAGGACGGCGGAGGTCAGCATACGTGAGTTTATCGAGTGCGTGGGGTTCCAAAGCCCACTCGGCTTGGTCAGTGGCTCACAGCTCATCACTTAGGACAGGTCGCCAATAGATGAGCCGATTGGCGTCACGGAAACACCAGCGTTCATCAACCCCTTTGATTTTTTGCAAGTGGACGAGCCCGAGGTCGAGCTCCCGAGGACGAATGAGGTTCTAACGGAGCCACTATGGGCAGCGACGCCACTACGAGCACCTATGACGCCTCCATCGTCTTCACCACTTCCGCCTGGGTCTGAACGACATAGCGGCACGTCGAGGTATAACTCTCCAAGTCATTTAAAGGCAACCGTCGAGAGCGCTCCTCCTACGCCATCCATGGAGCCTGTGAGGGTAGCCCCAGATGATCCAGCAGCAATTTGGCTTCGGGAGGGACGGGGGGAGGAACAAGGAAACGAGCGTCCAGTGAAAGAAAGTCGAGAACGGCAAAGAAGCCCTGGTAGCGTGGAGGAGCCCCCGGCGTTGGTGTACGTGCAGCCCAGTCCTGAGCAGATGCAACGCGGAGAGCCGCTGACTGGGTGGCTTTGTGATCCCGAGTGGCTTCGCCGCAGGGTCAGGGACTTTGCTCTGAGAAGCACGCAAGGAAATCAGTGATGATGCACAGAAAGAGATCACATTTGTACTTGAATTGGACTATGGATCCGTGGGGACGGAAATCAGTGATGATGCGCAGGAAGAGGTCACTTTTGCACCCCAATTGGACCATAGCTTTGCAGGGCGAGACCTCCTCCACTGCTCTCGCTCCTCTCGCTCTTTCAGAAAGTCGACCCTCGTCTCCCCCACAAAAAGACATGGACGTGAACCGTCACAAATTGATTTGTACCTCACATGAACGGCAGCTTTGCAGGGCGAGACTTCTTCCACTGCTCTCGCTCCTCCTCGAGTTCCTTCAGAAAGTCAACCCGCGTCTCCTCCACACAACACTTGGAGGCGAACCGTCGCATGTTGAAGATGAGCTCCTTCATCAACTGCACCTTCATGCCGCCTAGCTTCGCGTTGAGGAATCTATCGCGGAGTTGCTTGCAGACGGCGAGGGAACTCTGCATCTCCTTGAGGCGATCCTTGAGCTCGTAGAACTTGTAGAGCGTCTCCGGCACCTTGTCGCCGTAGGTGACGTTGACGGTATCCGGCGACTTCCAGGTTGACTTGGGGGTCTTGTTGTCGTGGAGCTTGATGAGGTGCTCGAGGAGGTAGGCGTACGTGCGCACTTTGAGGAAGTTCTTCACGAACTTGTCCACTGCCTGGCTTACCGCGTCGATTAGCGGAAAGTCTTTGCCGTAATTGTCCAGGATGCTCCCGACGGTGGCGTGCATCTCCTCAATGGTGGCTCTCAGGGCACTGGTTCGGGAAAGGGCCTCGTCTTTGCTGAGCCACAGGTCGGGGCCCAAGAACTTCTTGAGAAAGGCCTCCTTGTTCTTCTCGTTCTCCTCCTCGTTCTCTTCCTCGCCCTTGTCGGAGCCATCCTTGTTGTCGTCCTGGGCACCGCTGCTGCTAGGGCTGGGGTCGACCTCCTCCACACCATCGCTGTCGTCGCCATGGCCATTGTCACTCTCAGCACTGACACCGTCAAGCTGTGCCTGCTTGCGATTCTTGTGGATGCGATCAACCTTGTTCATCCGCTCGATATCCTTCTTGTAGGCCTCGTAGGCAGCGATGATCCCGTCGACATCGACATTCAGGCTCTTAACGATGTCCATGCCCAGAGGCGTAAGCGGGCTCTCCCCCTCGGGCTGATTGGGTTTTATGACGAAACTTCTCTGAATGGCGAGCACCTCGAGGCTCTCGTGGCCGGGGCCGAAGATGCGGTAGGCAAGCATCAGCTCTGGCGAGGTGCCAGGGTAGACGACCGCAGCGTCTCGATGTTTCACTTTGTCTTTCTTGGGAGTCATGGTGATCTCGCTTCTCTGACTTGATTTGGAGACTCTCTGAAGTTTTGAATCGGTAAGGGAAAAGGCGAAATCTCGTGTGTTTGTGGTGTGTGACTTCCTTCAAGACGGCAGTAGGGGAGCACTGGGGAGCTTCCAAGGCTTTGAAGGAAAACAGTTCAATGTGGTGCGGCTGCTGCGAACAGGAAGACCGCAAAACTGTGGGATAGATGGCAGATCTGAAGTCTGTTAAATGCAGCGCGCTACTGTCATTCACTTTCCGCATTGTTTCCTCAAAACAATTGCAGGTGGTCGGCGTTGGGCCTCATCCAATCTTTTCGCCTAGCGCCGTCAATGAATAATTCACCCAATTCCTATTGTCTCCTTCAAGGGAAATTCTTAGCAGCTGTCCAGAATCGGCTAAAAGTCATCTGGTATCATGAAGTTCAAACGGTCCCATATTCAGTGCTAGCTTTTGCACGCTCTCTCATTGTTGCGATGTTGCTCGTCCGTCTCTCCTGGATGGAAGATCAAGGTTGAACCTGAGAAACATTGGATAATTACAAGTTCCTGCAGTAAGATTCATTGATTCTCATTGCTAAATCACACATGGTCACAAATTTTCAAACGTCTTTTAAAGTTGTTTCATGCTTGCCAAGTTCCATGCTGAAATGGACAGCGAGTTAATCAAAAGAAGTACGAGTTCCAGGCCTGGTATACCGTACAATGCACAACACCGGCGTCTTATCTCTCAGAAAAACCTGTGGTCATCACTTGCCGAGGAAATAGGTGCTCACTGCAATGATTGTGTAGAATCAAGTATGCCTGACTGGCACTGAGTATGTAGTTGGCTTGTCCAACACTTCACCCATATGAAGGCCAGCATCAACTTTGGAAGCATGGGTGCGCCATAAAAGTTGATTTGGTGCTTTCTATTGGGTGGCCCACAAGAAGGGAATAGAAGTCAACAACGGAACAAATGTGTACTTTGTGGGGAGGCAGTTGTGTCTTACTGCACTTGTCTGCTGTCCTCCCCCCCTCCCCCTCAATCGGTGGTTGTAGGAGACCCCGAACCCTGGTTGGTAGACCAGCCTTGGCGGGTGCCAAGGACCTGCGTGGGGTACGTACCCAGCCAATGCAGGACTACGTCAGGTCCCAGTGTGCCTGGCTTGCGACCGTCGCATGCGGTAGTCACCGGTACCCACAGGATGCAGCTAGGAGCAACAAGGTAGGCTGACTGGCTGGATGGACAGGTGATCCCCCAGGTGAATACGTCGTAGTGGTTCTAGACCCTTCATCGAAGAATTGATCTGCACACGGAGTAACGACTGGAACCGACTGAAGTGCTGGCAGCTGGCAGAGTCAGCAGTGGAGACTTTTGGTCGCCCCCTCCAGACCCTCCAGGCCTTCTCTCACTCACACAGCATCCGTCACACCTGCCTTTGCGGGCATGCTGCAGTTTTCAGGGCAGGGGGGCAGGTAACAGAGCACCTACCGGATACCTAGGTGCCATCCTACCGCGTGGTAGACGGGCGGGCGGGCAGGCAGGGCACGGGGACCCAGGTACCCCCGTACCCGGAAATAAGGTCAATGCAGGCAATTGGTAGAGTACCACGCTGCTTTGTACATCAACTCTGGCACATCAACGCTGTGCATTGGACGAGCCACCGCAGGCCAAAAAAATGATGCTGGTCACTTGCTCATCAATTGCCCCTCTCTCTCACACGCTACTGGAAGGCGCCGCACTACAGGCTACAGCAGTGTATTTTGTACTATAGTTCGGTACCATGATGAAGAGGATGCAGATAGATACAAGAGACGGGAAGGCGCAAACAGGCTGGGCCGAGTGACGTAATGTGCCAGGGCACACACCCAACCTTGCCTCAGGCTTGCTTGTTCAGGGTCCAGTCCAGTCCAGCTTTGGTTCTGGCAGTTGTGGGACGGGTCTGGGATGGGGAGTCAGTCACCAAGGTGACAGACAGACGAGCAGACAGACAGTACCTAGACAGACAGCCTGGGAGCACCCGCCGCAGCCTTAGTCCCAGTCCCAGTCCCAGTCTCAGCCTAGTTATCGTCATTGTCACCATCACCGTCGTCGTCGTCGTCAGACTTGTTCAGCCAGCCAGCCAGCCAGCCAGCCAGCCCCCCCTCAAGTTGTCAGCACATCATCAGACCCCGGATTAGATGCACGCCTGGCCGTCTGTTGCAGCATCAGCCAGAGGCATGGATAGATGAGAAGATAGGATCACGCGGATAGAACAGCTGCTCACCGTCTAAAGGAATCAATACCCATAAACCACCCAGGCACATGTGACCAGACACTTTGCCGCTGCCACTACCACCGCCATCTGTTACCACTTTCGTCGTCAGATCTTTAGGGTCCCGAGGTCACTGCCCGATCGTCGTCCCTGCACTGCACCGCGCTCCGTCAGACTCCGCATCTCATCATCAGGGACTCCCAGGGGCTCCACGGCATCGTGGAGATACCTGCGCAGCAAGCCACCAATGCCAGACCCTGACTTTGAGCGGCTCGCCAACGCTGGACTGTCCGTATTCGACCTCAACTCCGAGTACCTGGACCGGAACGACTGGTGAGTCTGACCTGTCTCGGCCCACCCCTTCCCCTTCTCAATACTAGGTATTAGTCGACTGACCTGACCCTAGGTCAAAGACTCCCCTTGGCCCGCCGGCGGAGTGGCCGCAGTCTCTTTCCTCGTACGTCAGCCTGATCAAGGCCTTGCCGCATCCTGCTGCTGTCTTCTGGGGATCGCAACTCTCTCTCGTACACAACTTCGCTTGGGGCACCGCCTCCAAGTACCATGATGGCCAGGGCCACCCCGCCGCTGAGAAATACCAGGGAGAAGCTCGCCGCGCCCTCCAGTCAGCAGTCACTGGCCGAACCGTCAGGATAGGTACGTTCCCATCTCCAGGTCCGCCGGGTTGCCGTGGCCTCCGGCCCTGGTCCCATGGCTCGCAAGACATCGCTGCCAGTCACGATGTGGTTGACAAGAACACGCACACAGCTGGTGACCTCTTCTCCCAGAACACTCCTGGTGGGAACCTCAGCGCGTCTGTGGTGGTCTGCCCTCTGCTTGACGACAGGGGCCACCGCCAAGGGGCCTTTGCCCAGTCACTCGACGACCCTTCGTCACAACGATCGCTCGACAATGACCTTCTGGGGCACGGGTCCGATGTTGAGTCCCCCGGCGACAGGCACAGGTCTCAAAACGAAGATTTCCTCGACAAGTCACAAGAGGACCAGGATGAGATCCTCAGCAAGGCCGTACCGCCAAGCCCGTCCGACAGGGGTCGTGAAATGGCTGACGCGGTCTCGAGGCATGGTCGAATCGACCTAAAGCAGAGTCAGCTCTTCCAGCGTTTTGCAGAGCTGCTACCCACCGGTCTGGCTATATTGAATCATAACGTAAGTGCTCAGTCTATACGACTCCTACGCACCCCAGGACCTGGCAACATCTCGGTTCGATCCAGGTGGGTGTGCTGACACGGGAGTTTAGGCCCAGGCTATCTTCGTCAACGACCAGTTCTTTAGCTTAACGACCAAGAAGACCTCCCGCGAGTTTCGCTCCTGGCCCGAGAGCATCGACCCCCGCGACTACGAGAGGGTCATGTCAGAATATCGTGAGGCATTCCGGGAACGGAGGGACGTCAAGGTCGATTTCAGATGTGTGGCTGGCGATGAAGGCGAGATAACCGGCCCAGACGAGCCCGAGAATGATGAGTGGCGCATGTTCTTGCTCAGGCCCCTGAACTCCACGCGAAATTCCGGGTACATCTGCGCCGTCGTGGACATCACGGAGCTCAAGACGGCCGAGCTGGCACAAGAGCGTACGGCGCTCGACGCCAAGGACCGCAAGCAGCAACAAGAGCGCTTCATCGACATGGTCTCCCACGAGATCAGGAACCCTCTGAGTGCCGTATTGCACCTCGCCGAAGAAATTAAAGAAACGAGCAAGGCCATGGAGGGGAACGGACCCTCGTCTGACCAGATCGCAGAGATAATTGATGCAGCAGATACCATCTTGGTCTGTGTGTCACATCAGAGTGTTCTTGTCGATGACATCCTGAACTTCTCAAAGCTGGATAGCGCCATGATGTCGCTCGCCCCTAGCATAGCACAGCCGAAATTGGTTCTCTCTGAGCAGCTCAGGGTCTTCCAAGCCGAGCTAAAGAACAATCACATTGGGTTTGAGTACGGCACGGATGTTTCCTTCGCCGAGGTCGGTGTCGACTGGGTGGTGGCAGACCTCGCACGTATCAAGCAGGTGCTTGTGAACCTGATGACCAATGCTATCAAGTTTACTTCGAGAACAACTAGGGAGAGGCGGATAACAGTAACGATGGCCGCTTCCGTTGAGAGGCCAAAGTCGTATCCACCAGAGGTTGTCTTCTTCAACGATTACAAGGAAGAAAGAGACCAGACTAGAAGTCCCGAATGGGGTGATGGTCCAGCTATTTACCTCATGGTCGCCGTCAAGGACACAGGCATCGGCATCTCTGCTCAAGACCAAGCAAAGCTGTTTGAGCGCTTCCGGCAGGCGACGCCCAAGACGTCCGAGAAGTATGGAGGCTCTGGGTTAGGCCTATCAATATCGCGCAAATTATGCCAGCTGCACGGCGGAGACATAGGTGTGGGATCCAACGAAGGACATGGGTCTACCTTTGGCTTCTACTTCAGGGTACGCCGCGCCTCACCGCAGACCGATGGAATCACTACCACGTCCGGGAGGAGTACGCCCATGAGGCAAATTTCTTCTGGAAACGTGCCAACGCGGCCACGTCTGCAAAACCGCCAGCATTCGCAATCACAGAAGCCCGCGGTGGAGAACATCGATGAATCGACCCGGTATGAGGGCTTGGATAGTGCTCGAGATGGCTATGCAACGAATCGCAGCAATATATCAGACAGGCCAGGTCTAGGGCGAGACACGGACACGAAACCTACGTTGGTCGAGCCTGTGCAGCGTGTTTCAAACGTAAATACCGACCCAGCGGGAGAGGCCGAGCCCGCTGATCTGCAGACCGCTGACATCACAGTCGAGCAGCCGAACCAAGATGAACCTACCAAGCCTGACGGAGTAAGCTCCGGGCCGGGTCGGAAGCCAAGTGTCTCGAGCAACAAGAAGGATGAGCAAACGAGTGATCAAGGACAAACCAGAAGAACTCTGCTTCTTGTGGAGGACAATATGATCAACCAGAGGGTGCTGAAAAGGCAACTGCAGGCAAGTGGCTTCTGATCAAGCATGAATTGTTGAATTATTCGTCATTCCCACCAGGCCACACACGCCATCTATCTTGTACTAAAATTCCCCCTACGCAGAACCATGGAGACTTCGAAGTCTTCACTGCCAATAATGGCCAGGAGGCTGTTGACGCCGTCGTCGAACGCGCCAAAAGAAATCCCGACAACACTACCGAAGGTCAATCACGGCACATGAGTGACCATTTCTCATGCATTCTGATGGATCAGGAGATGCCGGTCAAGGATGGTAACACAGCGGCTCGAGAGATCAAAGACTTACAACTCAAGGGTGAGGTTGGCAGGTCACCTATCCTGGGCGTCAGCGCGAACGCCAGAGAGGAGCAGACGAGGGTCATGAAGGAGGCTGGTATGGACGAGGTCATCAGCAAGCCATTTAAGGTCAAAGACCTTGTCAAGATGATTGATTCCTTAGCGGAAAAATCTGGGGGCAGAAACACCAGAAATGGGGGTTGAGGATCGGCGGATTTTTTGGCGCTATAATTCCGCAGATGCAGCATGATCGTAGCCGAAAGTGGCCTTTGGCACGAGATTGTCCCCGTGTGTTATTTCGGCGGCCTTCCAACCAATTATGTTAATGAAGATTCGAATCTCTGTACCATAAATCAGCTACATTATGATGGTCCATAAGCATTACGCGCAAATCAATCTAGCTGAGTAAAAGATGAGACGTTTGAGCACAATCAATTGTCCACATGTGGACTTTGATTCTATGAGTGCGACAATGACAAAGACTTGTTTGTGCGTTAGGAAGGCACAATTCCATCAATTTCGCATCGTGTCTTGTCCATCCTACTTCCAATTGCACCACCAACTTCCAAGTAGTGGAGAGACAGAGGGTGGAAAGATGTCCGATGTTGACTTTAGTATTAGTGCAGTGTGATTTCTGCTAGTTATCACTTCTTGGTCATTACAAACTCTGGCTTTGATCTATGTATGCTACTGAGGATTAAGCCTTAACTTGTCGTATCATGTGACACCTTAGGTTTGGATGTCTTGAACTTTACCGGCAGGTCGGAACTTGGTTGTCATACTTCAAGTTTGGCAGGGCTTACTCCGTATTACTCTGATAACAGATGATGTGTATGCAGTGACCTTCCGTCCTGGATCTAGCCTTGAGGCTCATTCATTGGCTGCTGATCACGGCGTGAACATCGCCGGAGAGATAAGGAATGACATGTCAATGCCATGCCTAGATTACAAGCCCCGGCACCACGATTTTCTCCTTTCGTAATTCTTCCTTTTCACCGTATACTTAACAATTTTCATAATTCCCCGATAATGTTGTTTGGCGCAATTTTACTTTTTCTCATCAGCCTTGGCGATGCTCGTGACATAGTATTCCCTCCAGTCTTCGGAGTAGACCGGTTGCCGGCACAGATACCAATCCGGCCGCAGGGCGAAAGCGATGACGATATCGACCTGACCACGGATGCCATGGGTGGTCTCACATCCTTTGGTCACTTGCCATACGTACCTTGCTTCGATTCCAGGGCCGACGAGGACGTTGGAAAGTATGATATCGCTGTCCTGGGAGCGCCTTTCGATACCGCGACTTCATACAGGCCTGGCGCGAGATTCGGGCCACATGGCATACGCGACGGCTCACGGAGGATACGAGGGCCCCATTCGTGGAACCTGTACTCGGGGCGAAACTCGTTTGAGGAATGGGCCAGGATTGTCGACTGTGGCGATGCTCCGCTGACTTTTGTGGACAACACCGTGGCACTGAAACAGCTTGTCAAGGCCTACAAGGTCAGGTTCCTCTGTGGTACTGTCGTATTCCAGGTATTCACTCACCACCTCGCAGATCACCACCGGGCGCACGGCCAGCAATGCATCTATCGCAAGGACGCCTCGCGTCCTCATGCTGGGCGGCGACCATACCGTCACGCTGGCGGCCCTCCGGTCTACCATTGATCACTGGGGAGTTGTGAATGTTATCCACTTTGACTCGCACATAGACACGTGGAACCCGAGAGTCGTCGGTGGAGGCATCTCGGACTACGCGTCTGTGAACCATGGCACGTTCCTCCACATTGCTCACGAGGAAGGTCTGATATCGAACGACTCGTCCATCCATGCTGGAATTCGGGCACCGTTGGGAAGTCAGCATAGGGATCTGGAGAATGACGCCCAGTGCGGGTTTGAGATTATTACTGCCCGCGACATTGACGAGATTGGCCCGAGGGGAGTCATCAAGAAGCTGAGAGAGAGAGCTGGTGCCGGGAATGTTTACATTACTGTAGACATCGATGTTTTGGATCCGGTGAGAATCCTTCTTTGGCTAACTTTGGCCTGGTCAGTGGCATTGACCTTGTACAGGCATTTGCACCAGCAACCGGCACCGCAGAGCCTGGTGGATGGACGACTCGTGAGCTGTTGACCATCCTGGATGGCCTGGCTGGGATGAATGTCGTTGGGGCCGACGTAGTCGAAGTTGCACCTGTTTATGACAACAACGGGGAAACAACTTGCTTGGCGGCTGCAGAGGTCGCGAGGAGTCTGATTGGGCTCATGGTAGCCAAACCTGTGATCCCCATCCCAGAGTCTTAGCCTGAACATGGGAACGAGGCATGAGCAAGGCTTTAGTGCCTTACTATACCATCACATGGTACTATACCGATTTACTAAGTAAGATCTTCACCTGTAACGTATGGATAGACTTATTGCAGTTCCGAACCTTTTTGCGAGGCATGTAATTATTGGATTCAAGAATCACAGCCGACGAGGCTGAGCCTAGGGTCGCACCAGACCAGCGGCGATTTGAAACTATGTACAGGATGAAAAAACAACCGACCTTTCGGCCGACCTTGAATTATGAAGCATTACACTGAAGGCAGGTACAGCTCATCAACCCAGTCCCTGTAGTCTGAACCCAGGATGAAGTCAATCGGCAGCGGTGAGTTTCTCACGGTAGAGTAAGAAACCCTGTCGCTCGTGTCCGACCCTGCACCGGAGTTGTCCCACTCCTCAAAGGCGACATGGTCCGTCTGGGGCTGATCGGTGGTCCACTCCGCCCAGCCCGTCTCGTTGATGTGGGTGCCCATCTCGCAGCGCTGGAACGTGACCCGGGCGTAGTTCCTCCAGGGGCGGCCCAGGAAGACGCTGCCGTCCTCGACCTCGGCGCCCTCGGCGACCGTGACCTTGCTGTCGGTGATGACGTACCAGCTGGGGTCGTCCTCGTCGACCCTCCCGCTGGCCGTGACCCAGCCGTAGCCGTTGCTGGCGAGGGTCGAGTTGACGATCCAGGCGCGCGCGTGCTCGCCAAAGACGAAGTCGGTCATGCCCTCGATGTAGCTGTTGGCGTAGATCTGGTTGCCCACCTCGGCCAGAAGGGTGTCCTGGGACCCGTAGACGCCCAGGCCGTAGTAGCCCTGGCTGGTGTTGTAGGCGGAGATGGCGACGGCCTGGTAGCCCTCGCCCCAGAGGTTTCGGATGTCCATGTTGTAGACGGCCGTGTTGGGCGACTCGTTGATGAAGGGGGCGGTCCATTCGTCGTTTGGCGCAACGGCAAGGGAGGAGTTGTACTGCAGGGTCACGGTGTTGCCCTGGTATCCGGTGGCGTCGCCTGTCTGTCCATAGATGGTGACCTTGGCGGCCTTGGGGGGCAGGTAGACCTGCTCCGTGTAGGTGCCATTATAGACGAAAATGGTTGTCGGGTCTGTGGACGTGTTGGAGATGCTGTTCACAGCCGACGAGATCTGTGAGGGATGTTAGTGAAGGCTTTATCATATTGAGAGACATTTTATAGGGACTCATGTATAATACTCACGGTAGGCCAGTCACATTCTCCCGTCGCGCACACAGTGATACTGCCGGCCGGCGGAGTGAGCCTTGAGTTGGCCGGGACATCTGGCGTGGACGGTGTGCTGGCGGTGTTACCCATCCTGGCTGACTGCTGAAAACGAATGACAAGGTCGGTGAAGAGGAAGGATGGACAGCCATTGATCTGATCTTCTCGTGCGAGAGATCTGCCCCAGATATTAAGTGAATGCCAGAAACACTCTCAGTTGCTACCGTGAAATGAGATTCACCGGGAAGTGTGGGTATAAATGGGGCCCGTCCGGAGCCCTGAGCAGAGGCTCACTTCGGTAGCCATTCCGGTGCGTTGCTGCTTAAGCTACCTATGTACCTATTGCGACTTCACAGCCCCCGGCCAAGATAAGGGACCATTCGGACATGTGGTACCATCTATACGTGACGAGCAAGGAACTGGCCGACGAGGTGCCGCTGCCAGCTTGAGACAAGTAAGTCACTGGCATCCCGTGCTGTGAATGTGACCGGTGGCCTCGCTGAGTGCCCTGCCCGCCTACCGCTGCGGAAACGGTGAGCCTATGCTGGAGCTTGTGGACCCACAGAACCCGCGCGATACACTTTAATCTAAGGTGCTTTTGGCGAGGGGGGCGTGAGTGATTTGACTCGCCCGAGCTCCCCTGTAATCTTAGAAACAACTCCAGATGTATGTTTCAATCCGGCCCGGATGGATATCGAAGAAATGGCGTTTTTCCCCCGGCCTAGGCCTGAAAGCAGAACACAGCTCCGTCCTGCAGCTAATGTCGGACGGACTTCACGGGCCCGCTCTACTTGGCAGATACCCACATGCATGTCCAGCTGCCGGTAAGTGGCGGGATCCCGTAGGGCAGGGGAGGATCTTCCCCTGCTCGAGATCTTCATCCGCGACGATCCCCCAACATCTGCTACCCGGGCGAGTCAGCCTGTCAGTTTCTTGGGGGCAGCCCTCATTGAGATAAATTGGCACTGCCTATGTTTATACTGGCAGTGAATCAGTGACGCATACGAGAAATGAAGAGTCATCTTCGCAGCCAAGAAGAAATTGTTCGGACGTTTGTGGTTTCATGAATTGCGGAATACATCCCTTGCCCAAGTCACGGGCAGATAGAGGCAAGATGTTCCCCAGAGGCCAAAAGGTAAGTAGTATGTGCCGTCATCAGCTACTAGTAGCATCTCGCGAGGAAGGTTAACACATAGACATAGGTAATTCTTCGAGCAGTTGTCGGCCGCCTCGCTATCAACAATAATCTCAGATGAACTGAGAAATGCTCGGAAGTACTGACGTATACGCAGTGCCTCTCGGTGGTTCCATCGAGAACATGTAGTCCCCCCACCATGGGCCACCTCCCCACCACAGCCAGCCGTTCCACACATCGGTGTTGTCTTCCATGTGCTGCAACATCCCCGTCAGGGCCTTGATGCACTGACTGTTGGCGCCCCCGGCTGTCTCGCCGAGTATTCCCTTCTTTTTGTTCTGCTTCAGCCACTGGGTAGCGGCTTGGATGCGCTCACTCCCGATGGTGGAGGAGACACAGTCTGCGTGCGTGCCGGATCCGTCACTGTCGAGGTACTGGTGCATCTCATATACTATCTTGTTCGAGGGGTCCGTGAGGGAGGCCAGGGCTGCTCCTGTGCCGGAGGAGACCTGTCACTGTGTCAGTATTGTGGCAATTGGGTCAAATTCCAGTGTTTTTTCATGAGCATTGACAAACAACTGTGAGGAGAGGCATACCCAGGTCCAAGCGCCTGTGTAGGAATTACCCTCCACGAAGATGTATTGGCTCGTGGCGCCGGCTGCGCGGATGCCGTTGATAGCAGCTTGGTTGAGCCGTGCGACGAGAGTATTGTCCATGTCGTGGTACTCATTGTTGGTGTCGAAGATGACCTTGCTGTTGCTCGCGAATCGGGCGGCAATGGTCTTCCAGTAGGTTCCGAATCCGCTGGTGTCGGTGATCACGTTGCCGTGGTAGCGCCCAAAGTTCTGTGAGTCGATGATGGCGTGTGCGCCTTTGCTTGTGATGTAGCTGACGATCTGAGGGTCAAGGTCAGTCCCAGGTTCTGTTCATTTCTTATGTGGGATCACTGACGTCGTTCAAGCCGTTGAAGTATGCCTCGTTGATGCTGCCTGTCAAGGTGCTTGGGATAATTCGCTCCCTGTCGAGGTTGTCAGTGGAATTCACATAAAGACGGTCATGGGCAGCGTACATCAAAATTGGCACCCGGAAGATGTTAAAGCCCTTCGCGGTCAAAGTCTGCCAGATGCTAAGTCAATACAGCTGGTCCTTCTTGTGTCTCCATCCCGATATATCAAAGTTGCCATCTCTTACATCAATGGTTGAGTGAACAGGCCATGTGTAGTCCTTGCCGAGCGTGCCCGGCAAGTTGCCCTGACCGAACTCAGCCCCGGACTGGTTGACGCCCGTAAACAAGAACTTGCTCTTGCGCTTTTCCACAGGCACGTCGCTGCTGGTGGTTGGTGCAGCGACCGCCGAAGTGACGGCGACCACCCCAAGGAGAACATCGAGGATCCTCATATTGTCTGGAGTCGAAAGAAATTATGGGCTCTTGGGAGCAGGACAGGACCAATCCGGTCGTTCAGCACATTTACGGGGCAACATGGCAGTTTTACATTCATTCAAAGCCTGACCGCCGATGATACGGCGGAGGCCATTGCTCCGTGGTGGAGGGATGTGAAGGGTCCACGGCTGTCGAGGTACGAACAAGCTCAACCTCAAGTGGCCTAGGACGTTAGCGTCCCGTAATTTTGGCGAGCCGCAAATTGGAGGTCCCCGCAATGCTTGTGGTGGTGAAGCATCGTGAAAGCCCAGCCAGCGTCTGCTCACCCAGCTCCAAACATAAGCCCACCTAGTACCTAAATTTTGGAGAAGACCTCTTGAATTCTAAAGTAGCTTATCCTATAGTACCTTCTAGCTAGGTTATCTAGTTAGGCTACTTTCTAGCCAGTTAGATTACCTTTTAGCTAGCTAGACTACTTTTTAGCTAGTTAAGATTTCTTTCTAATTAATTAAAATTACTTTTTTGTTAATTAAAACAAATTTTGAAATTAAAAAATAAAACACGTAAATAAATAATATAGCACTGGTTTAAGTTATACTGCGGAAGTGGTCCCGGCAGGCCGACTGATTGCTCTTAAATGGTCTGGGGCGACTGATTGTTTGAATGGTCTTAAGGGATAAGGATGTGGTGGATGATTGTGTATTTGTAGAGCAGAGCCAGATCTTCAGTCTGGGCCATTACAGCAGGAAGCTGGACAACGAACCGCATGACGCGACGAATCAACACACGGAGGCACGATTGCCGTTCAAATGGTACAGTTCAAGCACGTCCTTCACAGCTTATGATGAACCCGGGGGAGCAGTAAAGGGGGCAAGGGGGCAATGAATGAACGGTACAGACAACATTGACCCACATTGTGGTCAAGCTAGGGGTCACTGTTGCCGAGCCACATGTGGCCAGGTTCAGGCAGGGCACTCCACAGCCCCCCTGATCTTGTTAATTGTGCTCGCTGGCGGCCGTTGTTGACCGTGCTAAGAAAAGGAGGTCCGGAAGGCCTAGAGAATGTGAAGCTAGATCCCAAGCAAGTGATAGTTATTATTATTACTGCTGGATGTAGGAAACACCACGCTTGTACGGGCCGAACAAGTACTTCACGCTGCCCTGTTCCACAGGCCTTGGTATGGGTTCCGTCCGGATAGCAATACTCAAGCTCATATCAGATTGAACATTTCCGATTGCATCTCTTTCCGCTCCCTCCTCGCGTTTGCCCTGGCCCAGTGGCGTCCACGTCCCAGCTGCCATGTCCCGCCTCACACGCCTCGCAACCTCTGGGGTGGCTTCGGCAAAGTGGCCGGTGTTCTGAATCCACAATAATTCATCAGACGTGCTGTCTCTCCCCTCGATGGCGTTACGATAAGGGTACCGGCCAAATCGGTCAATGATGGGCCTGTGGGCGTCGTCGACCCGGAGGGAGAAGAATGCAGCTTCGTGGAAGGGCCAGTCTTGGTCCAGGTCAACGTGGGTTACGATGTCTACCAACGAGTACTCATCCAGCGGTGGCGACGAGCCGTCCCTTGCCGGATCGCGGTGCCCTGAGAAGTCCTCAACGGCCCGTCGTAACTGCTCGGTGCGAATTGCCGAGAGCTGTTGGTCCCCAATACTTTCCTGGTGGGCCATGGTGGCGTTGAACTCGCTGGCGATGCACAGCCAATACTCGAATGTCGAGCCCGCCCATGCCTCACGAGCCCATGGCCTCAGCCGTGCTGGAAGGCCGTAGTACGACGTGTATAATGACCTCGCTACCTTGTCAAACCAGCTCGTCCACCGCCCGTCGATGCCCTTGAATAGAACCCTCGGGGCCTGATCGAGGAGAACGTGCATGCCAAACGCCTGTTCGGGGAACCGCGGGCCCTGAGGCGGGGGCAAGAAACCCGCCATGTCCGGGACTGTGTCGGGCCCATACTTGCTGCTGAGGGCCTTGAGAGCAGGCCAGGCATCTTTGGCGGCATCGGTGAAGCGAGTGTCGTCGCTGAAGAACTCGGTTATCAACTCTTTCCCGGAAATTTGGTTTGTTGGTGGCCAGGGAATGCGCGCCCGGCACATGTGCTGGAGGAGCGACGGTGTGATGATTGCGCCGATGTCCTGCATGATGAAGATGCTAGACTCGTGGTCTATGTGAGTCTGGTGTTGAGACACTATATTCGTCGACTTGAACGAGAGGAAAGCCTTATCGTTGCCTTGCGTTGGCCAGTGAAGTGAATGGTCTGTAATGCAGATTCGGGGTAAAGTTGGGCCGCCTGTGATTACCGTTAGACCAGCTAGAAGCGACAGGCAGCACCTCAGGTCGGTTGTAGATAAGTGTCTTTGGAGTTCCTAGCCCCGAGAAACATGGAGCAGGGGACGAGTTCCACGGCATCGACATGTTGACAATGATGTCGGCTATGACTGGCATTGCCATACCTATATGCATGTACCCCAATAGATGACCTCACGAAATCCAGTTGAAGGTCTGGCCATTGGTAGGTAGCAAAACAGACCAGCAGCACATGTAAATAGAAAGACTGCGACAGCCAGGTTCATATAATCTCAGCTTGGCGCTGCAGAACAAGCCGTCATGTCACGACTTGAGACATGGATATTCGGTTGCCACTGCTCGTTGAAGGGGAAATGGCCGAACGCAAGGAGTTTTGCGGGTTCACAGTGGCAGCAGGGCTGACAGTAGGACGGTCGGACAAAAAGAATCATGTGCAAGACATTTGTTCCGGATACTTCGAGCTCATTTTGGACACTAAAGTATAGACAATACAGATGCAGTGACAGTGACTTAGACAGACAGAGACACCCATAGATGGTAGTAATCTGTTCGTGCAGACCCAAGACGACGTGGGCTGCATGTATCAGCAACCGACTGGCATTGAATCGATGCGTCAAGACCCTTCGGCCCATTCGTCGAGGTGGCCCGTGCTCTCTTCTCTCTGCCGCCAGTCACGACCAAAAAGTTCCCGCGGCTCAGGTAGGGCCGATCCAAGCTGGAAAGCATTCTGCTCGTCTTTCCTCAGGTTCACCACATCCGGCACGAAGCACAGCCAAGATGCAGCCCACAAGGGCATTACTCAAGCGGTCGATCTGGAAAGGTAAGATGCGAATGCGGAATTCCTATCTCTTGCGCATCTCAGTCCTCTTGAAATAACACTAACGCCTCCTAGGGCCGCACATTGTCCCGTATGTTCACACATCATCATCCCACGACTCCCGCCTCCTCGGCCTCCCCAATGGCCTGCGACAACCCCTTTCCCCGAACGATGCATACGCCCCGCGCTACGTGATCGATCGCTAACCACACAGGCAACCAGTCTGCCCCTCGTCAAGCCCGTGCCCGGCAAATACACCCCTCCCATCCGCACCCAGGCCCGCTCCGCCACCATCCTCCCCAGCTTTGTGGGCATGAACTTCGAGGTCTACAATGGCAAGGTGTACAACCCGGTGACGATTACGGAGGATATGGTGGGCCACAAGCTGGGGGAGTTCTCGCAGTATGTCCCCAATACGCCCCGGCCCGGTGGAGGCTCGAGGGGAGCAAGCAGGCCCACTGATGCTAAGCTAACCCTGTTGTGCCAGGACGCGGAAGCCATACATCTACGACAAGCGATAGGGGAGATAGTAGGGACGATCAGTTCTGGAAAAGGGCTCGCCAAACAAGAGATGCTCCCTGGATGGTCGAGCAAGGTACATGAATATGACCCTGCACACATCGATAGATGGCACGCCACATTATGTTGAACAGTGCAACCGCTGTTGGGATGGCAAGTATGGGCCGGCGCGGCGGACGTCTTGTGCCAGGGCATTGAACAGGATGGAACTTACAGCATTGTAACATGTCAGAAGCTGCGGGATGAGCTCCCCCTACTGCATCGAACATAAAGGCGGCGGCCGATCCAGGGCGTGAAGTAGTTTCTACTACTGGCTTCCTACGGACTCTGAATCTGAAGTGGTTCTTGATTATGGTGGTCCGTCACCGAGATCCCTGTTTGAAAAAGTGCAGGCTTGCCTCCCAGAAAACGCCGTCGTCCTTTCCATCCGTGAACGCCTTTCAAAATGAGATAGGTGCAGTGGTAGCCTTTTGAGTCGACTTGACCATCCTGCTCGGGTGTGCTGGCTCTCTCAAGCTGTGTTTCTTCGTCCCCTTCCCACACTTCTTCCCTGATCATCGGTAGAACTCGCTCCTCTTAACATTGACCCCGTACTCGCCAACCGCCATGCCCAGATCCTCCATCGTAAGGACCGTCCGGTTCTGACTGCCGCCCTGGCCACCACCCCCAAACCCAGGTCTCTGGATCCCCAGCAGCGACTGCCCCGCGGCAGCAGCCTGCCCGCCCTTGGCTCCTCCCGCTCCGCCAGCGGCGCCTGGGGCACCAGGCTGCCCGGGGATGGGGTAGCCGGCGGCGGCGCCCAGGTTGCCCATCGGGTTGTTCGCGGCCGCCGAGTTGCTCGCTCTTATGCGGCTGTACTGGTAGGCGTCGGCTGCGATGTCCGCGACGAACTTTTGAGTGGCCAGGGCGAGAAGCTTCGCGAGGCGTGGGTCGGTCTGGGGTGGTGGTGGGAGGCCCGCCTTGGTCATGTAGTAGTTGGTCACGCCGTCGGGGATCTGTTTGGTGCGCAGACGCGCGTGTCAGTTGCCTGCAGGCCAGAGCAGCCGTGGGGGAAGGGAGCGGGAGAATAGAGACTGAGAGACGGCGGCTCGCTCGTCATACTTACGATCGGGGCATAGTCGTCAATCTTGGCCAGGAACTCCTTCAATGAGGTGTCCTTGCGCGTCGGCAGCCGTGGGTCGACCAGAGGCGCGTACCCGCTCGCCTCCTCCTCGCCTTGCTGAGCAGCAGCAGCAGCAGCAGACTGCGTCGGGTTGGCCTGCTCGGCAGGTTCCTGTGGTGGCTGCGACGACATGATCGCGGCGATGGTAGATGGTGGTGACAGTGACAAGTGACAAGTGACGAAAAGAGATGGGCTGGTTGGCTGGTTGCACGGGTCCGTCGAGGTCATGCTAGATTGCTTGTGATAAGCGCCTGCTGCACGCTGGAAGGGGAGGCTGCATCCACAAACCAAGTTGCCGGCCCGCAGAATGCTGACGTAATTGTTCCTCATGGCGACCCCCCCCCCCAACGGCCGAGACTTGCTCCAGATCCCAAAAACACATGACTTTCAGATTTCTTACTGAAGTTGTTCTTCAGTCTTGACACTCTCCCAACTGAGTGAAGCCCGCACCATGTGATCAAGGAAAGTTTCCATGGATTATAGCCCCTGTCATTGCGAGTACATAATGGCTGGGTTTTCTTCCTAGATTTTCACTATAAATCAAACGAGATCGATCACTACACCATTCTGCATATTCAAATTGACAAGGGGGGTCACACATTTTACAAGAGAGGTGGCCTGTATGGCTCGACAGGTCTCAAAGCTCATCGGCTTCATTTCATAGCTATACCAGTACTGGGTAATAGAGACACCAGCCAAAATCCCACAGCAAACCCAGCCAAATCGCCATGCTATTCACAAATCAAATTGCCCTATGGGCACATCTCCCCAGTTTCCATTCACATACGAGATGAATCTCTGCTTGACCTTCCTTGCCTTAGCGGGTCGCGCTCATCAGTCAAGAAAGTACATTGATCCTCCCTCATCCGACCGAGACACGGCCCGTCCATTTACCGTCGTCTGCTCCTCGTCGTAGTCGACACGGGCTCGAAGGCATCGTCGTCATCGTCATCATCATCATCGATCTCATCATCACTAACCTCGAGAGCATTTTGAGTCTGCGCGACACGTGTAGCAGGACGCTGCGACTGCGAGAAGTTCAGCGTCGACTGCCGCGTCTTCGCTGTTGATGCTGCTTTCGTGGCTCGTGAGGACGCTGCCTTGGACGTTGCCGCCTTGGACGTCGCCGTCTTGGTGGTGCGGGTGGCTCGCTTGGGCGGCGGGGCTGGCGGGTCGGCCTCCTCGTCCTCATCCATGAACGCGTCCACTGACATGTCATCCGCCTCTCCTGCTCCCTCTTCCTCGTCTTCGTCGCTGTCAACGATGATCCCCGTCTTCTTCTTGGGCCGACCACGTGTTGCGGGCGCCTTCTTCGTGGCCGGGGCCTTCTTGGCCGGGGCCTTCTTTGCTGCCGCGCCACGCTTGGTAGCCGGCTTAGGAGGTTGCGGTACCAGCGAATCGTCCTGATCTGCCTGGGACACAAACAAGTCGTCCATATCAACGTCCTCGTCACTAGCACTGCGCCGATTCCGGCGAATCGTCGTCTTCTCTGCTGGAGATGGATCCTCTGGCTCGTACCAATGAGACGGGTCATGGCCCCAGTGCTCTCCGAGATCAGAGTCGTAGTCCTCTGGCCGTTCCTTGATCCGTCTCCCACCTCTAGGTTTGCCTTCCTTTTCGAAGTTCTTCTCCGCACCTTCCCTCCACGTCTGGAACAGTGTGTCGACGTCCGCATCTGGGTCGGAGATATTGAGCTTCACGATCGCCTTCAGCGACTTCTTCAAGGACTCGCTCACGAATTCGTCCACGAAATGGCCGCCGCCCTTCTCCACGAATGCCACAAGCGTTTCGATGAACTGGTTCTTTGGCAGTACCTTGAGCGAACTCTGTGCCAAGAACTCCTCGACCAGGACGTCGGGTTTGACCACGTCGTCGTTGCCGATGGCCTCCATGATCCGCTCAGGTAGTGACGGGTCGTCTTTCTCGCGTTCTGTTCCTCTCCTTTAGCCAAGTCCAGACCCTCTGCCGGCGGAAAAGCTTCAGTGACTCACTCGCGGTAGTTTTCTTGCGGTAAAAGGACACGACATCGTTGACGTTGGCGACCCTTCCGACGAAGCGGTTGGAGAAGCGCTGCGGGTTCTCGACGTCGAAATTACCGCCCTCTGCTGCGCTGTACTCCACCTTGAGGCGTATGAGGGGGAGAGGCCGGTCCTCCTCTGGAATCTCGTGCTCGGGCTCATCCTGCAGCGCAAGCCAGTCCCGGTTCGCCTTGTCGATCATCTCATCGACCTGCTGGATAAGCAGCTTTGTGATCTTTTCGCGGTTGTTCTTGAGATTCTGCAGCTTCTTGAATTCTGGTATCTTCTGTAGCACGATATGGTCTTGGACAAAGGGGCGGACGGTTTTCAGAGGTACTGGCTTGGAGGTGTACCCTTCGCCGGTGATGCTGACGATCGTGACTTGCTTCTGAACAGCTTCTGCAGGGATCAGGGATGTCGCGACGGATGAGCCAGGCTGTATGACGTCGAATCCCGTCTCATTGTTCTTCCTGGGATCGATGATGCATTCGTGCTCGTGGCCCCAGATGACGAGGTTCATCCAGTCGGGCAGCACGTTCTCAGGCAGATAGGAGGTGGCTGTGTGTGGAGTATGGTTCTGGTGGACAGTCAAGAGGTTGAAGAAGTCGGAGGCCTGCTGGGTGGGGCGGAAGAAGGAGACGTGGTGGTCCCGAAAGGTGCGGAACAGGCGCTCATCCCTCACGTTGCTGAGACCATATAGGGCAAGTTTGGTCCTCCCCTTCTGCAACAGCACGGGCTTGACCTGGATGTTGTCGACCTCAGGGACCCTGCCGAAGTAGTTGACAAGTCCAGCGACCTGCAGCAGGTCCAGGGAGCAGAAATGGCCGTCGCCGCTGGGATCGTCATGGTTGCCGTGGATTGAGAAGACGGGTATGGAGATGTTCATGTCGGGGTCCTCGTAGTTGACGTGTGGGAAGGCGCCCTCAAAGACCTCGTGTGCGTCGGAGAGGAACTCGAGCTCGCAGGGCTTCATGCCGAGGCAGTTCTTGCGGAGGGAGCGCATGACCTGGTACATGGACTTTCGGGAGGGTTTGTTGTCGTGGAAGAGATCACCGCCGAGGAGGACCATGTCGACCTTGAACCAGCCAGAAGTTAGGCCTTGCGCATCAGCAGGACACGGGGGAGAGGGAATAGAACTTACATCCTCGGCCCTTGCCAGATTCATGATCTCGTCAAAAGTCTTCCAGCTGTCATCCTTCCGAATGGGGTCGCGCTCCTCGTAGCCGACATGGTTGTCTGTTGCCACGAGGATACGGATTGTGTCCTGGGCTGGGAGGAGCAGAGAGTCCATTGTCAGCTGGTGCTCGATGCTTGTCCAGGGCGGCCGTGTTGCTCAAGAGGAGACGTCGAGAAAGGAGCAGACAAACCTGGGGCGTCGGCAGGCATTGTGCCGAATGTTGATCGGGGGGTGGTTTCAAAGCATGTGTGGCCTCGATAATTGTCTGGAAATCAGAAACCTGTTTCGCCAGGCCAGGCCAAGTGTCGGATGATATGGAAATTATGATGTCTGTTTATGGCGGATGTGACTCGGGGGAAAAGAGCATCGTCTGCTCGTTATTAGAGTGGGAGTGCTGTGGTGTTTAACGCGTTTTGGATGGTGAGGGGTCCAGGCAGGCGCGTCGGTGGAGCTCGAGGAGGGCCCTGGAAGCTTGGGCCCAACACGAACTCACATGGCCTGGTGCAGCTGTAGCTAGGCACTCTACCTACCTACCTAGGTACATAGGTAGTGCTGACAAAGCTCTCACACCTGGGTAAAGTGGCCCACACTCACCTCCCTAGGTGAGTTCTCATCTGTAGTCGTTGCTTGCACGCTTGCATAGAACGGTGCAAAGCGTTGAGAGGAGGTAAAGACGGAAACCAAGAAAATTCGTGTCCAGATCCGTCACAGCAATGCTGCACATCAGCAACTGATCGTGGCTGCGTCAACGGCCGCAGCAGGAGGGAAATGAGATGGTCTTGACATTCAATTCGAGGTTGTTCTGGTTGTCCCTCCCTGGCATTTTCACACCAAACGCGACCTCTTGTTGATCTCGCACAATCCCGACCTCTGAGTGCGAACACACCCACGAGCACCACTGGACACGATACTTCAGGACTACGAGAAAAGAATTGCAGATTCATTTGATCCTTTGCGCTACGACTTTCAAGCTCGCCAACCAGCATTTCACTCGCTTGTTTCAGTCAACGGCCCTCCAGCGCAACACCCATTTCACCAACACGATTCAACGAAACATGGACGAGTTTGGTGACCCGGCCGCCTTCGAGGCAGACCCTGAAGTCGACCTCGACGAGGACATGGACCAGGATGCCCAAGACCTGGGCGACTACGAGGCTGACGGCGGCGAGGAGGAGGACCTGGACGAACACGACGACGACGATGGCGTTGGCATGCCTTTTGACCCAATAGCACTGGGCCTCAAGGAGATCAATAACCTCGCCCGCTGCCGTGTGAGCACCTTCAAGCCCGGAAATGGCGTCAAGGAGCTTCTGGACGACGATCTCAGCCAGTACTGGCAGTGCGTCTCTCTCCCCTTCTCTATCTCTTTCTCTCACCCGCACAGGTCTTGAACAAGTCTGTGCTGACGAATCCAAAGGTCCGACGGCGTTCAGCCTCACCTCATGACAATGAAATTCACCCGCCAAGTGGAAATACGTGCCCTCCGCTTCTTTGTGGACTACACCCAGGACGAGTCCTATACCCCAACCAAGATCCTCTGGCTCGCCGGCACTTCCGAACACAACCTCATTCAGTTCGCGAGCTCCATCCTCCACAACCCTGTCGGCTGGCAGGAGGTCAGCATCACTGGCTGTGGCGGCGGCGATGACTCCAACTCCCTGTGCTGCTTCGTCGTCCAGATGCACGTCATGGAGAACCACCAGAACGGAAAAGACACCCATATCCGTGGCGTCAAGGTCTACGGCTTTGACGACCAGCTGAGGGCCGCCGGCGCCACCGGCCTACCGGCGAGGGAGGACGACAAGGTCTTCAAGGTCGACGAGAACAAGGCCGGCGACGAGGCCGAGCAGGAGCTGCTGGAGCACCTGAGGCTCAGGGAGAGAGGCAGGAGCTTCGCGCTCGGTGACCCAAGCGGAATTGCCTCGACCCTGGATTTTTTGGAAGATCCCATCCTTCGGTGATGTCCCCTTTTGGAGGGAGATAACAAGTCGAGGCTCATCGTTTCCACAAGTCCAATGGCGGCACCATGCTGCTCGAGGGCCCAAAGATGTGAACGCTTGGTACCACCAAGAAAAAGCATCAAACGTCACGAAGGCCACTTGAGATTTAATAAGGAAGCATCGTGGGTCTCGATGCGTCCAACTCCGGCGCCCCTCCCAGAAGACGAGCGTCGTTCAGCACACGTACATACACATCGATCACACCGCACCTGCGCGAAGTGATGGATCAACCTTATTTGATACCCAAACAGAAGATTCATCAGACTCATATCACTTACACAAATCAATCATTGTGTTCAATAGCATCGCTTCCAGTCGGACAGCCCTTCAGAGGTGTTCCATTTACATAAAGGCCTAGTGACGATCAGCGCGTCATGTAGATGGACGTAACCAATATACAAGACAATGCTTACCCCTTGGTTCTAGTTCTCATTGATTAGCAGTCCATTTCCGGTCCGGCTATTGTTTGATGCTGTCTTGCCAGTGATGTATCACGAACACGGTCCTGGACGAGAAGTGGTGTACGGTTGGGGAAAACCATTTCGCTTCGTTCCAACATTGCTTAACGAACGCCAGGGATCGATGGAGTCCACTTAGCGAAGCCACAGATAAAGCAGCCCACTGTATATATGCCAACTTTTACACTCACTACTAACGCTCTGGAGGCCCTGAGTGCATTCGGCTCGGCAGATCGGCGACTTCAGGATAGTAGCGTGGTCCAAACTTCCACACGTCGAACTCAACTGACTCGTACCACTGCAGGTATTGGCACCTGTAAGGCCCACAGAAGCTCCATCGTGAAGTTGCCCCCTTCGCGCTAGCGATAGCTCTCGTCCGTCGCAGACCCGAACCTACGGGTAATCTGATCAATCTTATCAGATGTTCTCCCAGGGCATCGTTGATCTTGGCGCGCTAGGTCACGGAAAACCTTGAATGGCTGGGAGAAAAAAATCGCCACGGTTTTCTCCATTGCTCTAAGCTGTTTTCGCTTTCGGATCTGTATGTCTTACGTTTCTGTCCAGTGCCGGTCCGATATGTCGGTAATCGCTGCACGAGAATGGGCAGTTAAAACCGGGTTGTGCCTTTCACGGGCAGGTATTCGCCTCTGGTGTTTGTCCCTCTTTCGTTCTTTATTCTTGTATTCGACCGTTACTGAATGGTCTGTTATCTTGTGGTTATGGCCGACAACGCAGATGTCGACAGGAAAAAGGAGCCCGAAGACCACGTCAACGAAGTCCCCTTGCCGCCGGACTCACTATCCACCGAGGAGACGAAACCAACTCCACCGCTGTACTGGAAGTTCATTGCCGTCGTTCTGATTTCGTGTATCAGCTTTGGCTCGTCATGGAGTTCTGGCATTACCGGCGCTTTGAAATCTACCCTGAAGAAAGAATTGGACATCAATAACAAGCAGTTCTCCCTGCTTGAGGCCAGCGAAGACTTCATGGTTACACTTCTGATTCTTTCGAGTGGCATCTTGACAGACAGGATTGGGGGCGCTGGGGCAATGCTGTACGGTATGTGAACCATTCCCCACAGCATACTGAAGGTCCGGGTTGATGACCAAGGCTGACGCTATATCAGGCAACATCATCTACTCCGTTGGCTCCATCATCGTCGCAGCCGCAGCTCAGGTACGCTCTTTCAAGCTCATGATCGGTGGCCGAGTCATCCTCGCCCTCGGCGACATCGCAACCCAGGTGGCCCAGTACAAAGTCTTCAGCTCCTGGTTCTCACCCAACAACGGTTTTGCTTCGACCCTGGGCATCGAGCTGGGCATTAAGAAGATTGGTGGTTTCGTCGGCAAGTCCTCTGCCAACATCATCGCCAAGAACACGGGCAACTTTGCTTGGGTCTTTTGGGTCTCGGTGTTCATGAATGTCTTCACCAATGTCCTCACCTTGGTCTTTTACTGGTTCAACGGCATCGCGCACAAGAAGTTTGGCAACGTCACTGATCCGGCGACTGGCGAGAAGCTCACAGAGAAGTCTAAGAAGTTCCAACCTAAAAAGGTTCTCGAATTGCCCTGGGTTTTCTGGGCCATCATACTATTCTCTCTCTTCCAAACCAGCACTGCTGTTGTTTTCACACAGAATGCCACGGAATTGGCGGAGAAGAGATTTAGCACAGACTCTATCACCGCTGGTTGGTATTCTGCAACTCTGCAATATGCAGGCTTCTTTTTGGTGCCTTGCATTGGTGCCTTCATCGACATCCTGGGCAATCGAATAACCTTGCGTAAGTCTCATGCTCAAGCTGGCGCCCTAAGAGATTGCTGACCACGTCCAGTTGCAATTTGTGGCACTGGAGTCTTCCTAGCAATGGCTCTCGTGAACTGGGCTACGGACACGAAGGGAACTGCAGCTGCTTTTGGAATCTATGCTGTGGCTTTCACGCTTGGCCCAACAACCATCATCGACAGTGTTCGCACCTCCATGTGGCATGGTTCAACTTTCGGGTCGGCTTATGCCGTCAAAGTTGCTATGAATAATGCGTGAGTGCTTCAATATGCACAGACTCGGGTCTTGTCTAACAGGCTCGCAGGATGAACATCATAGTCCGCGTCATCACCGGTGCCATCCAAGACACCGACAACGACAGCTACGACCACGTCGTGATTGTCTACGTCGTTCTCGCCGCCGCATCCGTGCTCGTATCCATCATGCTGGTCGCCTTGTCGTGGTGGTCAGTCGACCTCGGCAACCTGCAGTGGACCCGGAAGCAGCGCATTGCGAACGGGGAGCTGTGGAATGAGAGGAAGAGGGCCTTCTACGAGGACAACGGGGCTCGGAACAAGGCCATTTCCAAGATCTGCTTCGGCGCCTTGATTTTGTTGATCCTTGGGTCCTGGTCAGCGTACTTCTGGGGCGTCGCTACCGGAAACAATTCCTGAAAACTCGGAATTGTGATCTGAGGCCATCTTTGGTGGATGTACGGGTATTAAAATGTCCTGAGCCATCGACCAGGCTTTACAGAGCAACTTGCACTTGATCAACAACTCTCGCCGATACAGGAAAGTCACTTTCTCCCAGCATACATACATTTCAACCGAATTTACGCATAACGTAATGTCTATTATACATTGCTAGCAGGCTTGGACTCTTCAGAACAAAATAAGCCAGCAAGTCATTCGTTCAATCTATCTTGATACCTGGGTACTTGTGACTTGGAGACGGCATTTGATCCGAGTCGACGTAGTCAAGTAATTAGCACTTGAGAGTCAAGGCCCTTTTGCATGAATCTAAAGTCATTCATTTGGCGCTAACATCACAACGGAATTTGTACTGCTTACCATTAAGCTCCCGGTTCTGTATTAATTCACCTAAACCGTGAGAAATGTGTGATCCGCTATTTCGTCCTAGACTGTGTTTCAAGCCCCAGCCGTAGGGTCTTTATTCTCATGTAGAGCGGCCTCATATCTCTTACATGATGGCAGAAACATTTAGTTACACAAGTGGACATTAACTGACCGCCACTTCGGTTCGTCCACATACTTCGTAGCGTTGACTGTAACGCCCGTAACCGTGATGGCCTTTTCGAACAAGTCAATTCTCTTATGCCCGATGCTGCTCCCGTTAGAGACGAGACTCCAAGGTACGTCCAAGATCCCATTCAACTCCTCGGCGTCCACAATTTTCGCGTACACCTCGTAAGCTCGGATTACCTGGCCATCTGCCTGGTCCTCCATGATGACAATCCTATCAATTGACGTAGGAGGATCAAACGAGAGCGCCACAGCCGCCTCGGTCGTGGAGTTTGTAGCCTCGAGAGGGCTCCCATAGCACGACTGGATGAAGTCTCCGAGCTCCTTGTACCTTGCCGCATGCCGGGCTGGGATGAGACCGCTTCGATCAGGCGCGAGGTCTAGTTCGAGAATACAATTGCGGCCGACTGTTTGATGATAGACGTCGATCATCTCCTCGATAGACCGGAGAGGCTGGTCCTCTCCCCAGAACCACCGGTCGCCCGTCTGCAGGGTCGTGTCACATTCTGCTGGCGCAAAGTACTCGCTTGATGGATCTCCGCCGTCATTGGTTACTCCAGTTGACCATATCTCCTCGTTGGGCAACCCTGTTTCAGTACCTATCCACCTGATTGCGTTTGCGGAGATGCAAGTGCCATCTGTATCGCATGAGTTGAAGATGCAGGCTTGCGGTTGGAGCTGTTGGAGGAGTTCCTCAATCTTCGCCATTTGGCTCGCGCTATAGCCGCCATCAAACCAAAGCTGGGAGCCTATGTCAGCATGGATTTGAGAGTCTTTTGACAGTTCAAACTGGACTTACCTCGGTTAGAGATCCATAATTCGTCCACAATTCGGTCAATTGAGCAATCACTATCTCGTCGTATGTCTCGTTTGTGATTCGGATTTCGCCGGGGGACCAGGTGGCATTGACGAGTGAGTTCTGAACGTTAAGAAAGTTGTTCACAACAGTGCTGTAGTAGAAACCGTGGCCAATACCATACTTTTTGGCTGACTCTGAGAATTGTTGGACGACATCCGTCCCGCTGATTGGCGAGTCCGCCACCGTGTAATTATACCTGCTTGTTGTGTTGTCTCTGGTCTCGACAGACACAGCACTCGGCCATGTGGTGAAACCGCAGTTATGTTTGGCCACCAGCGTCGCATATTTAGCTCCAGTCGCAGTGATGCTGTCCATCCATTGGTCTGTATTGAGCATGGTTGGGTCGAAGAGAGAAGGGCTCGGTACCAGCCCAGGGACGCCATTGCACCCATCGATGTTGAGGTAAGTGGCTACCTCGAAGTGGATGAGCATGCCAAATTCTCGGTCCTGGAATTCCAATTGTTCTTGAGTTGGCAACGCGATTTTGGTACCGTCGATCGGTGACAAGCGATACCGTGGGTACGTCCCGTTCAAATCATGGCGAGCAGGGTATTGCGGAGGAGCGTGGTGGAGGCTGGCCCCTGCCACACCTACCGCTGCTGCTGCCAGTGAGTATTTCCCAAGTTGAATAATTGGCATCATGGTCACGGCTCTTTCTGGCTGGAATTTCACAAAGCACAATTAACTCTGTGAACATCTGGACGGTGCCAAGACCGCTCTTCTATGCTGCCGGAGCGTCGCATTCCAAAATCAATTACAGGGTCACATCCGAGTCTGCGTAGCTTGAGCGGTTAGTCTGGTCCATCATAATTCTCCCGTCGGCTTTCCCACCGGTTTTCACCCAATTCACGCTATCTCGTGCGTCCCTGCATATTTCCCCTCACAGATTGCCTAGGTATATGCGGCCGATTTATTGCAACGTTACAAAGATACCCGGGCCCGGGCCGGAGAATGGAAGAACCCCCGGGGGGGGGGGGGGAAGGGAACGCGTCGCACGCGTTCGGTTGCATCAAAGTGTAACTAACTAACTAATTCAAATACGTCTGGCGACTTCGAAAGAATCGACCGCTTAGTCGAACCTGGCTTCAACTCACATAGACTGATTTGCTTGTCACGCTGTTAATGCATCATCGGACCGAGCCGTGAAGGAAATGAAGCCTCGCCTTATTTGGCTAGAAGTCATCATCTATCTAGAATGCAGCTGACAAATAAGCAAGAGCTGACAAATGACCGAGCTGACATGCATTCATCATGCTCGACATAGAAAAGGACATCGATGAAGCAATGGGATTGTTTTCCTCCATGGCTTAATTCCCAGGGAGATAACCATACTGCTGCTTAGAAACATGGAAAACTTTGGCCTGGTCAGACGAGGCGCTGGCACAGCTGTCCTTGAGCCTACGAATTTACCAACACTCCCGGATGATTATGTGCTCGTGAACACGAAAGCGGTAGCACTGAATCCGACTGACTGGACCACACTTGATGCAATTGGGGATGACGGAACTATTGTTGGATGTGACTATGCCGGTGTGGTAGAAGATGTAGGGCGAGAAGCTGCCAAACGCTTTCGTAAGGGCGACCGCATCGCTGGATTTGGCCATGGAGGTATCGTTCACAATGCTGAGCAAGATTGCGATAAACACTAACATCGAGACAGGAAATGATGCAAACCCGGAGAATGGGGCGTTCGCCCGCTATATTGCTGTCAAAAGTGACCTTCAAATGCACGTCCCCGATGATATCTCCTTTGAAGCCGCATCCACTGTAGGAGTCGGGATTGGATCGGCCGGGTACGGGCTTTATCACGTACTGAATCTCAGGTGGCCTGATGCGGACTCCAACAATACCGGAGAGTCAATCCTCATTTACGGAGGAAGCACGGCGACTGGCGCGATTGCGATACAGCTTGCAAAATTGTGGGTTTACAAGAATCACAACGCTTGTGTGTCCGCTAATGTTCATAGGTCGGGCTATAAAGTCGTCACTACATGCTCTCCACACAATTTTGACTATGTGATGAGCCTGGGTGCTGACAATGTCTTTGATTATGTACGCTTCTGAAGCCTTCTTCCTCTACCCTCTAGTGTTCAGCCCGCGAGTCAATTCTCACATTCAACAAGCGAGCCTTAGATGTGGGCCAAAAGATTTTCGAAGTAACGGGCGGATCCATCAAGAAGGTCTTCGACACTGTCAGTACAGAGGGCTCCGCAGCAATCTGTGCTACTGCATTTGGGCCGCATGGGGGCACGTACTGTAACCTGCTGGGCACCGAATGTCCACGCTCCGACGTGGAGTCTATATTTTTCCTCGGGTATGACATGTCAGGTGAAGCATACATATTCGAAGGAGACTCGTACCCAGCAAAGCCGGAAGCTTTGGCATTCGGGCGTAACTGGTATCGTGTGGCTGAACAGCTCTGGGCGAGCGGTAAGTGGCAGAATCACCGCCAGAAGGTAGGGGCAAACGGCCTCTTGGGTGTGTTGGACGGGATGCAGATGATGCGGCAGGGTCTGGTCTCTGGGGAGAAGCTTGTCTACCGTGTTGACGAGACGGAATGGCCGAGTCACACCTAAAGTGCTGCGGGTATGTTCACGGAAATATCCAGATGTCGGTTATGGCTAGTCATGGATGAATCACAATGCACTCGCCTCCAGGTCTTCCATTGCGTGTCAATATTTTTGGTGGCACGATTCGCCCTCCGGTTTTCAGTTACCGGACCAAGCATCGTCTCGCAGGGAGTAATAATCTCACACCCGCTATAAGCCCAAGTCCGGCGACCTCATGCAAGGACCGTTCTCGAGAAAGACAAGCCGGACTAATCATACTGCAGAGGCTGAAAATGAGAATCTCAGGTAATATAGGCGTGTAATTGTCCTGGACCATGCAACACACACTGCCATTGCATCACTGGCGCGCGCAGCAATGCACATGGACCAAATGAGCATTCCTAGCTGCTGACTCACATTATGCAGCCTGTTGGCTACGGTCTTGGGAAGCAAAAATGTGCTCGGACGGGGGTTCCCATCCGAGCAAAAGAAGACGCACAACTCTTTGATCTGGCCCGGGCTTGAACCGGGGACCTTTAGTGCTCACATTAACAACTCTCACGAGCCCAGACGAACTCGTAATGAGTTGTTTTAATGTTAAACTAACGTGATCGACCAACTACACCACCGGACCGAATCGTTGTGGACGATGAATGGATGGTGGTGGGTCGGGGTGGGTGGTTGATATTGTCGTGTGCACCAGGAAGAGGGGGCTCGTGGGAGGGCTTGGGTAGGTGGCCTAGTTTGAAGACCCACAGGGACCGGAAATTTTTAATGAGCTGAATCACACGGTACACAGTACAATACAAGACACCAGCGCTGAGCAGTGAGACGGGGTTGCCAGTGCTGCATGGCATGTCGACCGTGCAGAAAACCACCATACCTTGGCTACTACGTATACTAGGTACAACGAGTCACTGCCCTTGGTCACCATAAGACAGGGATATCAGATCTGAGAAAGGATCGAGACCACATGCAAGGCTATCCTGAGTGTTCACTGCCCGAAGGTTCGGATTCTATGCCCGTTGTTACAGGTTCATATTCTTTCAGTCCCATGAGGTTAACGTCCTTTGGGACAACCTCCTGCGGGATGGCCTGCTATGGGATATCCTCCATCCTATCGGTAGGCGGTCTCGACTTGGCGAGGTAGTGAAGACCCACTGGGATAAAATGCAGGTTTGGGGGTCTGGCAATGAGGGTTCGCGCCGTGGATGAGGGCGAGTCAGGAAGAGTGTGAATGAACAAGTGAATGCCTGACAGTCGGCAATAGACCGAGTAGTAAATGGGTGTGACGCCGGGAAAGTGAAGTTCTGTTGAGCGCGCGAAATGAGTGCTTACGTAATCCTTGCGGCCGTATTGTCGGCATGGGGAAAAAAAGATCGGTTGGCCACACACTGCGTGCTCAAGCGAGTCGCCATATCGGGCCGAGGCCGAGAGGGAGGGTCGACAAGCACCAGCACAGCAAATAGGAGGACAGCGCTATGTCAGATTCGAAGTTTCTGTCGCAGAATTTTCATTTCCTAGGGTCTGGGCCGTCCTTCGTTGGTGACGGCTTGAGAAGTTTGACCGCAAACTTTTGCTGAAGTGGAGTTTGGGCAGAAAACGGCAGAACGCCAAGGCGGACAGACACCGCTAGCCTAATGAGGAAGGCGGCGAAAGGTCGTCCGCAGGGGCAGAATGGTGCACAGACCACCAAGATTTGAATATTTAAATCCTGCCACCCTCCCTCCCTTTCCTTTCCTTTTCTCTTTTCTGAATTATGTCGACAATACTCTAGAGAATCATTTCTATAGGTTTTGTCCCATCTTCTATGTTTCCCAACATAGCTACAGATCCCACCCAGGTTGATGACCAAAGATCCCCGTCATGCCCTTGGAGTGAACACACCAATTCTTGCTCCCGACCTGCCTGCAAAGGTGGCGGTTGCCTCGCAACTGTATAGGGAGTGGTGATGATCTCTACCCCGATCTTCCTCGAGGTCTTGCCTTCGGGCGCTCGGGCGGGGTGGCTGTCGGTGGAAGTCTGACTGGCGGTTCTTTTTACTTTTTTCATTGCTGTCGTGGGCTTGCCCTCGACGTGAGGAAGAAATTGTTGACGTGACTCGACACGGCGCCATTTGAGTTTGGTCGCTGCAAAAATTGGGTGAACTGGCTGTCCAACCCACGCCACGGACTGGTTGGCATCCTCAGTGATGGCGCCATGCCCGACGGCTTTGTGCGGTCGTCCTTGGCACGGCCTCGACCACTGCTCAAACCATGACGATGCTCTTTAGGCTTTGAGTTGTAGCAACCCGTGATCGCTGTCTGCAGTCGCCAAGACGGGCAGATTGGCGGTGCGCATTGCTGTTTGCCTTGTCGCACATTTTTGCATGCTGACTGACATTCACAAATTTGCAGACGAGCGCGCCTCACGCTTCTACGAAGATTGCGAATGCGACACTACGCGGCAGCTTGTCCGCACCTGCATCACCATGCTACCGCGTCCTCCTCGATCACGCCTGCAACGCAGCCCGGCACCAACTCCCTCAGCCGGCCCCAGTCCTTGGCCTTGACAGCCTCCCTGGCCAGCGTGCTGCTCACCACTCCCCCCTCTGCGCCTCCCGATGTCCCCTCGACCAGCTCGACGCGCCTCGCCCACTCCCTCCTCCCACCAACCTCCTCCAGCTCCTCGCCGTGCACGATACGTTCTATGTAGCCCAGCTGGTCCTCCCGCACGCCCCAGTCGTCGTCCGGCCGCATCGTGACCCGGAGCTGGGCCCGCGCAAAGAACGGGTCTAAGGCCATCTGCATGGGCGTCTTGTTAGGCTCAGGCGGGTCAACCCCGGCCTCAGGGACCGGCGACACGTAGTATTTCGGCGTGAAGATGCGGATCAGGGTGTCGTAGCCGGCGAGGAAGATCTGTTTCGTGTGTGGCTCGCCCTCGTCGCTCGCCTGGGGGGATGGGGCTTCATACTCGGGCGATGCAGCGATGGCGGCAGATTTGTCGTGGAAGTAGGGATGCGTCGTCAAGCCAATGTCGACCGGTAATGTTGTCGCCGCCTCGTCATCTGGTGCCTGCTCGTCCCCCTCTGCCACTGTCTGTTTTTCGAGGCTGCGCCACGCCTGCTGTATGTCTCGTGCGAATGCCTCCATCATCAACAGACGCTCCTCAAACGCCGCTGGCTTGGGGGCCTTGTCGGCGTTGTTGACCGCCAGCAGCAGCAGGAGCCGCACATTGTCCGTCAAACCGTGTCTCTGTCCGGCGGCTGCGGATCCGCCTCGTAGTGCCTTCGTGATGCTCTGCTGTGCTCGTAGATCTTGTACGGCGGACGTCGCCATGTGCATGTGTGCCAATGTAGGAGGGTTGAAGCTCGAGTCGAGTACCACCAGCGCCCGGCATTTTCGAGCCGCTGCTGCAGCAGTAGTGCTGCTGGCGGGTGTCGGCGCGTGCTGTTGGATCAGCTGGAAGGGCCGCCCGGAGGACTGGAAGCTTCGCAGGGCTTTTTGGAGTCGTGCTTTGGCCATCGCGGTGTCTTCGCCGGCATTAGAAGCCATCGTGGCCTCAGGCGTCTGGGGGGAGCTCTTTCTATTCCAAAGCTTGCTATTGTGGGGAGGGAGCTGGGGGCTATCAGATTTATCAAGAACCGGGAGGGGTTCGTTGCATCATAACGGCTCCAGGACCCCATGCCCGCTGCTTGAGCTCCGAGACGGGCCGGGGCCCCGAAGGTTCCCGGGCCCGGGATTGCCAAAGCTACTGCTGTGATTTAATTTATCCATTCACTAGCCTACACTCGCTGTATTCCAGGCCACTCCATCTGCAGGAAGAAGCGAATGTCACAGTTCTAAATTGGAGGACGTCGTACATGGTATCAAGGCAATCTCAGCCGTGCGCCACTCCTTTTTCAACCCTAAAAAGGAAAATGTGGCGGTGAAAGGAGTTAAATCTAACAAAGCATCTTCAATCACATGTCTCACCCAGAACTTATTCCTAAGCACATGTGCATGTCCAAGATTGAATACGCCTCCGTTCTTACCAGACTTGCCGACCATTGCTAGGTCGCTTTTGTTGCCGCCAATGTCTATATCAAGCTCCCAAATCTTGTCCAGGAGTCCCCCCCCCCCCTTTTTTTTTTTGTGCTCGAGGGCTCAAGAGTCCAGAACGTTCAAGCCCAAGGCAACTTAATTAACCCCAAATGTTCGCATGATGTTTCAGCCCACAGCAGTGATGTAGTGGAGCTGGAGGTGGCCCCGAGAGAGAGCTCAAGTGCTAATCATCTCCCAGCGACACTGCGCCACTGGCCCTCTGCATACTTAGGTATGCGTGCCCATGTTGTGCTCTTCTATAGAGGTCTGAGGCTCGCTTTAATCGATCATGTCATGATGACAACTTGTTTTGTGCCTAATCCCATCCGGCTTACACTTCTCTCGCTCCACAGACTTTTGATTTTCGATTTCTTTTTCAAGTCCATCTACCAAGCCGGAGCCACAATGCTTATTCTGGCTGGGAAAGAGAGAATGCAACTTAGTATTTAAGCAGGCATAGCCAATTTTGTGATGTGCTGTGTGCTTTTATGACTGTTCAATCTTCTGTAGCCTAGTAGTGTCTGGCTAGCAAGAACAACTTCCGCATTACCTAGGTATGTTGCACTAAACTCCTAATCCTAAGCGTTAGACCGTGCCTGTTCGTGGTATCGCTACTGACAAGCCGTCAAAACTGAAGCCATCTCTAGTTTGATGCCGTCACGCACTAATTAGGTGAATGCTCATATGACTTAGACTTATCCGAGTCACATGGCCAGCGCACAACTTGATCAACCCACTCTTCGAGCAACAATCCCATTCATCTCCACTACGAAAAGACCACAATCTTGAATACCAAGCAGCACGGTGTTTCCCTCAATACTTTACAAGAACAAAATCTCGGCCCACCACGAATACCACAAAGAACAAAACAGCAAAACTCGGCCTGAGGCATTTAGCTATCTATTTCAATCACTATGAACACGAAAAAATGCTACAAAACGGACGAGAGACTGCCTGTGTTCTTTATTGAAGGTGTCGTTAGAGGTGCCGTCAGAGCTGGCATCGAAGGTGGCCTACGGCGACAGCCAAACGAGACGAATCCACCCCCGTCATATCATGATGCCATAAACACAGCAACACCTCCTTGCTCTCAGGATAGCCTCCCGCCCCCAAGATCACTATCACACCCAAATGGCCACTATTCTCGAACCGTGTCTCCCCGAGCAGCTTACTCCAGAGAGCTTACAACCCAAGAGAGAGACAGCTCCACCCCACAGAGTAAGATCCAACAACAGCATGCGGAAAAGATGGTTTCAGACCCATTCATTGTGTTAGAGGAGCTTCAAACCCATGTAGAGACTACCGAGCCAAATGCAAAACCAAACGGCGCGCTCAGGCGACACAAAGCTGAAGGCGAACAGCGGGAGCTTGTACAGACAATGGAAATGACGATAGAAACCCAACAGGAGGCTATACAGACTACGCGCCGGAAGAAAGAAGTTAGATACAGGATGATAGAGCGAAGAGACAGGATGATCCGGGAAAATAATGATTGTATGGAGAACATGTCGGCTCTGTTAAAGGTAGCGGAAGCTGCCCTCGAAGAAAAGAATTCGATTGTTGAAACACAACGGGAGACTATCGAAATTCTGCGCCGGAAGGTAGATAACACAATCAGCATGATCCAGGAAAAGAATGATAGCATGGAGAGCATGTCGGCTCGGTTGGAGGCAGCAGAACCTACGCTCGGAAAGGAGGGACAAGTGGCTACCTACCTAGAAATAACATTGGATATGGGGCGTTAGATTTGGCAGGAAGTGTTTTTAGAGTGGTTCAGACGGTACTGTCCCTTTGGAACCCCAGAGATGAGACCTAGATAGGGCCATATTGGCTGCTTGCATGGATATGGAGGTAGCAGAATCCACGTCGATGAGTATGTTGTCCAAAACACTTACGTAGCCGCGCAGGCTAAGCCGATATTACCGAAAGTATTAGGCAGATAAAGCACGCAGAAACAGAACCCGGCCTCTTGAATATCTGTTTTCTTTAGTATCACAACTTGGAATCAAGGGCTCTATATCTGTAAGAGCAGTACTGATATCATGGTTATGATTCGAGTTAATGGTACTGGTCTATAGCACTTAACCTATTCCTACTAGCAATTGAATGTTTCCAGAGGGAGTTAGAGTAGTATCAAGTTGCTTGGTCCCCGCCGTGGAGGATCGGACCTCTAGGGCTGGCTTTAGCATGCGTTCTGCCTTCTGCTGCAAAATAATCTCGCGATGCCATCGATCTGGGCTCAGTATAGGGCACCACTGTACCCTTCAGCCTATTGAATCCACATTCAGTACAAGGACAAAGCCGCACTGTCACAAGGATATTTAATGCCCTCTCGGCAAGAAGTCAGTCTTGGGCTGCGGCTACACACTCCGAGAAAAGAGAGAGGCAGTTGGGGTAGCAGACATGACTCACATTTGTTCTATAGCAAGGTTAGCAAAAAGGCGCACCCGCAGCCCGCAAGACAGGTGCGCCAGGATTTGAAGGAGTTGCCGTGCTAGCCCTCCATGTTACACCATACCACATTGAAACGAGTGAGCAGAACAGAAAAGATAAATTCAATTGAGTTTGTCTCGCTCCAGATGTCATCAGAGCATAGTGACCACATATTGAAAGTCAAAAGACAGAAGCGTCAAAAGAATGTGGGTTAGTTGGATTATTTATGGTAAAGACTGTGAGTTCTAAGCAACGTAACTTTTTTGTCCGTCGAACGGGGCGCGCACCGACTGATCGAGCCATTGCTCCGCACCGCAGCGCAACTGCAGCTTCAAACCTCGGCAGTCGCTGCGTCTGGAGCCTTTACTGAGCCTTTTCGATCGTCCTCTCAAGAGTAGTCACATCCTCGGAGAGACTTCCAACGAAGTACCGCCCGAAAACTCGCTCTTCGATATCCGTTTGCTTCCATGATTTGCCCAGACGCTTGCTGTCAAGCTTGCGGAAATACACTCGCTTGCCGAGCTTCCAAGCCTCGACCCCGGCGAAGAAAAGGCCGGCAGCGATGAAGACGATCCCCCACTCCCAAGTGATTGGCTTATGCTTGAAGACGACGGTGTTTAGGGTAGGGATATAGATCAAAGGGAATAAGGTGACGAAGCCGAACATGATGGCCCAGAATAGGAACTGGTTTCTCCAAATGTCTAGCATCCACTGCGTAAGATAGCGCTTAGAACCGGGCTGCATCCGGAAGAATGAACGCCTGGTATCGATCATTTCCCAGGCAAGGAATAGAGCGAACCATGTTAAACAAGCAAACGTCGTAGCTCTTGCGCGGAAGACCAGATCGCACGATTCAGAGAACCTGTCGTTACACTGTTCGCCAAGTTCACCGTTGCCGAATCCGTATACCACGAGTACGAAACTCGCTAGGCAGAGAAGAGTAATCCAAAGTCCGTAGACCACCATGTCTGTAAGGAATTCGGTGGTGAAAATACCGGCTTTGAGCGAGCGTGGGGGCCGTTGGAGAATATCAGGGACTGCTCGCTCAAACCCTAGGCCCATATCGGGTAGACCAGATGTCGCCATGATGATCCAGACCACCTGAACAGGAGCAAGAGGGAAGACAGACAGTCCAGTCCTGTCCTTGAAAGCAAGACCGACAAGCAGAGTACCAGCTTGCGCAACGTTTTCGGCCAGAACATGGAGGACGAACTTTTGAATATTGTCAAAAATGCGACGTCCTTCTTCGATAGCTGCCAGGATGGACGCGAAGTTATCGTCAGAAAGCACAATATCGGACGCATCCTAAAGTAAGTTAGCGGAGTCTCCAATGGCTGTCTTTCTCAGCATCTCAGGATTCGTACCTTGGCAACGTCAGAGCCGCCAATACCCATCGCGATACCGACATCAGCACGGCGAAGAGAAGGAGAATCGTTGACACCGTCACCGGTCTATCGGAAGCCACAAATGTTAGTCAGATTCAGGAATAGCATGGCGAGGTCGGAGGACACTTACCATTGCACAAAAGCGCCCGCGACGGTGAAGAGCCTCAATCATGCGAACCTTCGTGCTAGGAGCACATCTTGCGATAACCAGAGGCAACACAGGGAGGGCATCCACATCATCGTCGCCGAGGGCGTCGAATTCCGTCGCAGTCATCACCATCGACTTCGCAACATCTCCCGCGATAAGATGCATTTTAGAGGGTAGAATGCCAACTTCGATGGCGATGGCTTTGGCGGTTTCGGGATGGTCACCGGTCAACATGTGGACTTGGATGCCAGCTGCGTGACATTGTCTGACGGCCGGCGCAGATTCGGGACGGGGCGGATCATAGAGCCCGACGAGGCCGCGGAAGACAAGATCACACTCGACAGAAGATCTATCGACCCCAGTCTCGGGGTCGACCTTGACCTCACCGGCCATTGGCTTGCTAGCAAGAGCAAGGACACGAAGACCGAGGCTAGCCAAGGCTTGCATATTCTGCAGGATCTCGTCGTGAAAATCTTTGATCTCGACAAGGTTGCCAGAAGAATCAGGGGCGTAGGTAGTGCAGCTTTCAATGACCCGCTCCACAGCGCCTTTGGTGAAGGCTTGGTAAGAACCCTTCTTGTTTCTCATGACCACCGACATGCGCTTAACGTCAGAATCAAACGGCAGTTCGGCCACGTCTCTCCACTCAGAACTTTCCTCACCAGTCAGAGCGACACGATTCCAGCCAAAGCGACTAGCCAGAACCTGGATCGCGATTTCTGTGGGGTCGCCACGGGCCTCCCACTTGGCTTCGTTGTTCTTGTTGACGGTGGCGAGGTTGGCAAGGCAGGCGACGTTCAGAAATTCCACGAGACAGGACCCAGCATCAGCTCCGGAAGCGTGTTCGTCGGCTTTAATGATAGAGCCACAAGCTTCTCCAGCCTCCTTGAGGTTGATAGCGTGAGGCGCCGACGTGTGAAAGCGAACATCTCCAGCAGTGGGATCAAATGGCGAGGTAGAATTTTCGACAGTAAAAGTGCCCTTTGAAGGTATCCAAGCGCCCCTCGCGACCATCTTTCCCTGGGTGAGAGTGCCAGTCTTGTCGGAACAGATATCTGTAACGGCACCTAAAGCCTCAAGAGACTTCAAGTTACGAACGACAACATTTCTCTTGACCATTCGCTTAGTGCCAGCAGCCATAGTGATCGTTAGGACAACCACCAAGCTAGCTGGGATCATTGACAGACCCGTAGCTACAGCGTAGATGATAACATCCTGGGTTGCGGTGAACTCGTTTGCACCCAAGACGATGATGGCGCAGACGACTGCAATGAAGAAAAGCAGAACGGCAAGCTTGGACAGCTTCCTCTGGAGGGGTGTTCCGACGCTTAGACCCAGGAAGCGACCGACGGCATCGGTGACGGTCAACAAGTAAGCTTCGAGATACCGATGGGGCTTGGGGGGCGCGTTGAGGTCCTCGCGGGTCTTTTTGGGTTCACGGATCTTGGTCTCCTTTTGCCGGAGCTGGGAAGCAATGGCGCCGATCTCGGTGTATGACCCAGTAGAGAAGACGATGCCTTTGGATCGTCCCTTGGTGACGTTTGAGGAGCTATAGGCCACGTTCAGGCGATCGCCGGGACCAGTCACTACATCGAAGGTAGCATCTTCCTTCTTGCGAACGGGGAGAGATTCACCCGTCAGGAGGGCTTCATCTGTCTCGAAGTTGACTGCTTCGAAGACGCTGTTGGGGGTTTGTCAGCACATGGCCCAATGTAAAGGTACGCGCCCAGACTTACCGAACATCGGCTGGAATGGTATCGCCCATCTTGAGCTCAACAAGGTCTCCAGGAACCAAGTCGGAAGAGGCCACTGTTCGGGACTGTCCGTCACGTATGACGTTGGCAGTGGGCGAGCTCAGTGACCGAAGAGAATCCATAGTCTTTGCAGCGGAATACTCCTGGATGAAGCCGACCACAACGTTGAGTAGGATGACGCCGGCAACGACGCCGCCCTCAATCCAAGACTTGATGCCGAAGCTGACGGCCATGGCCAGAATGAGGACGAGTGTCATAGCATTGGCAACCTGTGCGATTAGAATGCGTAAAGGGGAAACTTTCTGGGCCTCCCCGAGATCGTTCTTACCGTACTCCGCGAGTCGTGTGCCAGCCTCGTCGTTTGACAGGCCGTTAGAGGGATCCGCTTTCAGCTCGTCGACCACTTCGGCCAAGGTGAGACAGTGGGCGGGCTGTGTCATAGGGCGGTTAGACTGCCCGCTGACATGCCCTCCAGAGTCAGACTGATTGGCCTTCTCGGACCCCATGATGAGTTTGAGAACGGAACTTGGGTGATAGGCCGGCTTCAGCAATCTTGGCTGAGGTCTCTGGCTGGTGGAGTGTGGTGTTGGGCGTTAACGGTTTTGTAGTTGTATCGTTTGTGAGAGAAGTCCTTGATGTCGGTGTTCTCAATCTATCTGGGGGTAGTGGTGAGCTGTCGCATGTATGCGGAAGCACAGACGACAACGCGGAGCAGGTCTTGAACCGTAGCAAACTCCATAAGGATGTGTGAACAGTCCGATCGGGAGAAGGGTGCCTTTGCGGCGGGTGTACAGAGGACGGCAGGGAGAGGAACACAGGAGGACCTCAGCAATGAGAAAGATTGAAGGCGTACAAGACAGATTGATTTGGACAACTGTCAAGAATGTAAACACCAGTCAGTGGATTGTCTGAAATGTGTAAAGAAGACGAACAAAGAGAGTCCCTTTGGCGGTCTGGGATAGGACTGGGTCTGCTTATTTACCAGTGCAGACTCGCCAAGATTACCAAGAATTGGTACAGATTTTAGTTCCTTGAAGTCACCTAATTGCCTTACATAATCTATGATAAAGTGGGACATGACGTTGAGGATGAATCCGATGTTGAGATAATCTGTCACGGGATCTCAACTGAATCAAACCTTGGAAGCCTTTGTGAGATGCTTACCATAGGGCAGAGCATTTTGTCTGGTGCCTGGTCAATATTTAGCTTGGTATTACGAAGAGCTCATTCCAGGATGTCTAGAGCCTCAACCATATCAAAACTTTTTTAATTGACGTTAGACTGTACGTCAGGCTCTTTGCAAAGCAAGGGCCAGGGTGACACCTGCCCAGCAGCCCAGCTGCCGCCTGGACCTCTGCCAAGCCATTGCAGCGGCGATAGGGATCATGTCTTGGCTGCCGCCCACCAGTGGCGGGGCTCTTCTTGTGCCGTGTAGCCGGCTCCGCCTAAACAAAAGGGTCCTCTTTTACGGTCGTGTAATGAAGACAGAGACTTACAGAGCATTTGCATGATGTGACTACATTTTGTGGGGTGTCTTCTACTAAGTATGATGCTCATTTGACATTGCCATCACCTTATCGTCACCGTGGTTACGTTTGCCGCAAGCTCGTTGATCTCCGCGAAGTCTTGTATGACTGACCGCCCACAGGCTCTACCCTCTAGCCCGTCGTGGGCGTTTTCCACATCATTTCCGTCTATCGAATTCCAAGTCTAGTATGGAGGGCGCTGGGAATTTGAGGTTCCCCAGAATTGGAAACAGGGCGAGCACTTGAGGAGTTGCAGACATTTCTGAGAGTTGGAAAATAGCAAAAGAAATATCCGTGATAATCGAAAAGTCGTGTGGCATCACCTTTAATGTTCGCTCACGGGGGCATCTGAAAGAGGGACCTCTGCACTGTGTTTTATCCCTAACAGTTGCTTAATATCAGCACTTGGTCGTGTGGATAGAAGCTACCGAAAGACGGGGAGGCCCAGGCAAGTCTGCACCATCGCCTCTGTGAGGGAGAGAGTTTCCAAACGCTTGGCAATGATGCCGTCTCACCGGGAAGACGGGGAATACATGTTGGGTGAGGTGCGAATACGGCTTCTCTTCTGAGAGCAAGGAAAGAAATACATAGCTGGCTGCGGCGAATTCCGGTACTCAAATCTCAGGAATAGAGAGAGTCTGCAGGGCTCTGCACAGTTTCTCATCCGCTCCATTGGCTTGCTTTGGTCTCTGAAAACAGTGGTTTGTTACATAGCATTAAGCTGCGTGATATTAAGCAGTCTATTCTAAAAGACACGTTGTGCCGCCCGATCCATTCTTGTACCATGCTTTGCTATGGCGTGTTGTCAGTTCCCTCACTCATTCCGGATTGTACGATCCTTCTATTATCCATCCTCGAAACCAATAGCCAAGAAGTCAGTATTGCCGATATAGACCCCACGAGGAATGCAAGACATATCCCATACGAAACATGGTAAGTCGGACCAAACACGGGATTATACACATGTGGTCCCACAATACCGCTGAACTGCGCCATTGCGTTTGTGAACCCGATGCCGATGCCAGAGGCGACGGTGCCTTCCAACACCCTGATTCTTTCCGGCCAGATGATCGGATACGCGGAACCTGCGCAAGCGACTGCGATGATCAGGAAGATGTACTTGACGGCTGGATTAGAGACCGTGAAAAGAACAATGTACGAGACGACGATGGCTGTTTCGGCTACCGTGAATATTGGTCAGCATATATATGCACGCACGCGAGGCTCAGACAATCCACCTTACTTGAAACAGCGGTAGTCCACGGGCGTATCTTCGTCTTGTGTAGAAAGTAGCCAACGGTGTTCAAGTAGAGAAAAGCTGAGACATAAGGGGGCTCGATCATAGGTCAGCGTTTTCAAGAGTCAACTCTCGCGCAGAAAGACTTACAATGTTCATCAGCTGCGACTTCGCCGTCTTTGTGAATCCCAGCTCATATATCACGGTCGGCAGAGCATACCCTACTCCAAACCCGCCAATACCATGGCAAATCCAAAATATGCTGAACGTATAAAACGTCGGGTCTCGGATCAAACGCCGCAGTGACTTCCAGTCCCAGCGACCTTTCTTCCCTGTCGGTGCTGACCTATCCAATCGAGTCCTTGCATATCCCCTCTCCATCTCGGTGAGCAGCTTAGAAGTTTCGGGATAGTCAGGCAGCCAGAACAACGCCACGAAAGCCAGGATAATGGCCGGCAGACCCTCGATGATGAACAGCCACCGCCAGCCAGCAAGACCGCCAAGACCGTCCATAAAGCTGATGGCATAGGCCAACAAGCCGCTGAGTGCACTGGACAGCTGGCCGACAGAGTAGAAGATTGCAATCCTCTGTGGTAGTTCTCTTGGCCTGTACCAGAACGCCATGTGATACAACACAGCCGGGAAGAAGCCCGCCTCAGCGGCGCCTATGGCGAAACGTACGCACATCATCCCAGCAAAATCCTGTGCGGCTGCTGAAGAGCAGGCAGAGACACCCCACAGTAGAATCAGGACGAACATCCAGACCGAAGGCTTGAAGGTCTTTAGAAGGATGGTATTGCTGGGCTCGAAGATCATGTAGCTGAATGAGAATATGGAAAGCGTCCAGGTCCAGGTCCACTGGGACGGGGTGAAGCCGAGCTGCTTCTTGATCCCTGTGCCATTTTCGAGGTTGATAATTGCTGCGTTGGAGTAGTTGGCAGAGTCAATCACGCGAAAGATGTAGACAAGGGAGTAGAAACCCACGAGCCAGGTGTCAACCTTTCGGAGATAAAGCTTCTCCAACGCATCGTCGACTTGAATCTCTGGCTCTTCGTGATCTGATAGGGCGCCCGGTGTGGCCGCCCAGGCTCCTTTTCGTGGTTTGGCAACGGCGTGTGCCTCGTGAGAATCCATTTTGAACTGACGAGGAATTGTTGTGTGAATACCGTTGACTGGTAGGGAAATTTCAGACTGAGAATTGCCGAAAACGACACGAGTGCACAACAGTTCCGGTTAAATTGTATGCATTGCCAGAATACGTATCTCCTGACGGCTATAATATGTTTTGTTGACGTTGAAAAGCATGCTGCAATGTGGAGCCCCTTTGTTTCTTTTGGAAATCCCCACATGATTTGATCGACGCCTAAGGATGCTCGTGGAGAATGGTCGACTACTTGAAGTTATCACGACATGATAGAAGAAATGGCGATGACCTCTCATCTAGCGGCAACTCCTGCCGGAATCATCTGGAGGTGGGGACCGTTGGGGTTCGCTCCGCAGGAACAAGAGGGCAGAGACTGACGACAGCCGGGGACGTGGGGGTGAATTGCTACAACCTGAAGATGCTTACATCCGCCATCCCAATCACATCGTCGCAGTTGCCATCACGCATTTCATAGCGCGGATGAGAGCATTGAACACGCAAGTCTCACAGCAGGAAAAGCGCATGATCAACGTCAAGCTGCATCATCGAGGTATTTACGCACTCTTCGAAACACGCACATAATGTGGGGTGGCCGGGACGGTTACAAAACCAGGGGATGATACAGATATGGTTCTTGGTGTCCCTATTCCAGTGGCCTTCTGCGTATCCAAGGCATTTTTTGGACAGCGAAAACTAAAACGAATAGGTTAGCTGCAAGCTCAGCTGTCATCACCTCACCCCACATGGCTCCGATTGCAATTGAGACCTCTCCTTCTCAGGGTAACAACTACAAGAAAACGCTCATCAAACCATGGAGCCGCCCAAAGGAGACGAACGAGGAACTCGACTGGGCCGAGCTGCCAAAGCTTGACCTGTCGCGTTTCGACGAGCCGGGAGGAAAGCAGGAGCTGGCCGACCAGCTTCAAGACGCCATTACGAGACTCGGATTTTGGTCCGTCGTCAACACCGGTCTTGACGACGAGCGCGTGTTACGGCAGTTCAGCATCGGAAACACCTTCTTCAAGGAACCGCTCGAGGAAAAGCGGACCTACCCGTGCAACTTTGCCGAGGGCGAATACTTTGGCTACCGTGAGAACTCCCGCTTGGTTGGAGACACTGGAGTCAAGGAGAACATCGAGATGGTAGCGGACCCCGGATTCTCTCTATCACCCATTTCCTTCTCGTTTCGTGTTCAAGTTGTTAACAATCTGCCAGTTAAACATCCCCAAAGCGATTCCAGCTTGGGACCACATTGGTCGGCACAAGATCGTGCAGGAAAATTGGGACGAGATCGCATCGTTCCACAGGGATGTCTGGGACAAGGTAGTCCGCAAGCTCTTCGTCCTGATCTCCATCATCTTGGAGCTGCCGGAGAACTATCTCGCAGACGCACACGATTACGACGACCGGTCAGACGACCACCTCAGGTATATGATTTACAACGTCCGGACCAACGATGAGTGGGACAAGGCACAGGCTTACTCCAAAGGCGGGCATACGGACTTTGGCAGCCTCACGCTGTTATGGTCACAACATGTTGCCGGACTCCAGATCAGGACCCCAGGGGGTTGGTGGAAATGCGTGCGCCCGGTCGATGGCGGGATTACTTGCAACACAGCGGACACGTTGACGTTTCTCACCAATGGTAGGCAATAAATGATTTAATCGATGAAATGGCAGAATTACTAACAAGAAGCGAAAAAAAAGGGTACATTAAGTCCACCGTTCATCGGGTTGTGAAACCTCCGGAGGATCAGATCGATATTGCCCGGCTGGGTTTGCTCTACTTCAGCCGCCCCGGGGACGATACAGCCATGAGGACTGTTCCTTCACCCCTTCTCAAGAGAATCGGCCTTTTTACAGAAGAGGATGTCGATGTTAACAAACCAGTGCCTTCGGGTACTGACTATGTGCGTGCGAGGGTGAAGGACGTGCACTACAAGACGGTAATCGAAAAGCGTGCCGGGACGTCTTTTGAGTTCAACGGACTGAAGGTGCAGAATCATTATAAATAGACCTCAGGCGATGGGAAATACTCCAAAAATTAGTTGATATTGATCAGGAAGGAGTCAAGTGTGCAATTCATTGTGTTTGTTCGAATAGCATCGCAACTCTTTTCGGGCCTTGGAAAACCCTGACCCTTTTGGCGGAGCTTTCTGACCGATGTGATCATGTGCGAGCTCTAGACTGCTTGAAGGTGACTATATCGTGACGGCCAGGGCCGGCGTCAAGTTGATTGGCAAGGGCGGGAGACTAGAACCTCAGCCTCCCATATTGAGCTTCACTGGAGTCCTCTAGACCATATAGACAGCATCGTCTTCCCGCTTCCTAATATCAGTGGGGCGGTAAACCATATCATTAGGCAGATGATGTAGGAGCATTAATGCCTATACCGGACCGTTGGGATTCGACGCTGATGGGGAAATGTGTAATATTCAAGTGTGTATATGTACCAGTCGCTCCACTGTAGCGCTGTAGAAGATCAACAGATGGCTATCAAAACAAGCAAGAATCTTTGTCCACATCATGATCACTGCGCTCCTCGCGTTCCTTGTGTCTTGAGTTTACATATTCAAGTATCTTTACAACCGGATTGAACGTCGACGACTCCGCAAATCTCTTTACACCTGCCGCCACCATCACCGCAACCATCACAAGATCTAGACCCGGGATTTTCGACTTATTAGTAGACGCAGATACTGAAGTTAGCACCGCAGGCATCTACCTGCTTCACCAGGCTAAAGGAACACCACACTATACCCATATCAAGATAATAGAGCATCTCGTACAAGGTTATAGCTTCAACCCAAATACTATAGAGAATACATTACTAGACACATTAATTCAAGGCTTGGTGTACGGGATACCTTTGCACTATGCTGTGGGCTACAGCTATCTACTCTGCACCAAGTGGCTGCTTAAGCACGGCGCCGATCCGCACTGTGCTAACTAGATCGGAAATTCCGCCCTTTGACGAGTATGCCCTGAAACTGGATTCCGACTCATTCGCCGCCGCCATGTTTCGGGCTGCTCTTGGCCTCCATGAAAGGCACCACCGTGTCCACGAGGTTGGCAATGATGAGAATTCATCCCAAGAAGGCGGGGTAATCCTGGAATCCAACTAAGTTGGGTTTTTACCGAAGATATCATTTGCCTGGATAGTGGAAAGCAGTGTATACTCTATGGTAGATAAGCCAGAACTCGGACCCGCGGCGAGAATCTTCAACCATTCAGCCTTGTTAACAAAAAGAATTAACTTAATTCTTCTGAAGGTTGTAAATTGGGCTACAAAGCTGTTGGTTCCAGCTCTAGCCACGTAAAGAAAAGATTGAAAAGGGTAGCAAAGCTACTAAATGGCTAAATTTCGGTTTGAAGTGCTGCTTAATCTAGAATTATAACAATGAAGCTATGTGAACAGTGCCAGTAGTTCCACGGGGCGTTCAGCACACCCACCCTAACATTTACAAAGCAAGCTAAGCATTTGGTGGATAATAAAAGGTATAAGCTCAAATCTAACCTATAACGACTAACACCTTGAAAGACCCCCAGAGTCTTCAAAGACTCACACACAAGTTTGTCCCTTCCATTCAGTGCATTGGACAACATATTGTCGGAAGTGTTAAGTCGGGGCGACCATCTCACACCTCCGCTATGTGCTATGGTAGATTCTGTAGCTGGAGTCGTTTCTCCTTGATTCTGTCAAACACCTCCAGTAAAGCTTCTCGGCGATCTTTGACCTTGTAGCCATACTCAAGCAGCTTCTTCTGAAGCTTTCCTGCATCAACAATACAGTTCGCCCGTGAGGCCATCAAAGTCTTCAGCATAGCCTCAAGTCCGAACGTCTTCCATGTGAGATCTGGAAGAATATACTGTTTGGCCAGCTCCATAATCTCGACGTTACTTATTTCACCAGGCGTTACCTTTCTCAAATCTCAGTATATCATGGCCGTGACAATCGCGGAGTAAGGACCGTTGATGCTTTTCTAGATAATAGAGTTTTACTAAAGAGAAACGTACAAAGTTGTAAATACCTGTCTCGGCATTCTCGCTTAGAATGACAGCACCAGGGAGTAAGTTAGGCAGAATGCTGCCTGACTGTTCTTATTTCAGTAGGAATTCCACACCATCAGGCCGTGTTAGCGTTCGGGGAAGACTGGTTTCAGGACACACTCACTCCTGTCAAGTCTACAATCTTCTCGAAATTCAACAACCGTGTGATATGGTTGTTTCTGTGGAAGTCAGCAGCGATTGGCAGCCTGATGCGAAGCAACAAAAGGTTGGGATAATGGCGGATCGATAGCTCGCCAAGGAGACGGCTGCGACCGTACCAGCAGCCGGCAAAGAACGGCTCGTCTGTCTCCTTGAATGGTGAGCGGGTTCTGATTTCTTCTTCTGATGACGTATAAATGCAAGCTGAACCGAAATGTGTGACGTGGATTCCCAGCTGAAAGCATAGATCGACCACGTTGAGCACACCAAGGACATTGGTTCTCATTGTCTCGACCTTGTGGTCCTCGCACCAGTCAGCATTGGGATAGCCGCGTACTCCGGCGCAGTTGATGACCCGCGTCGGCCTATGCTTCAATAATTCGCTGAATGATATTACCTGGCGATTAGTGAGAGCTCAGCCCTCGTTTGAGCTGGGGATCCTACCTCAGGACATCTTCTCGGTTCTCTATTCTCGCACAGGACATAACGACCACTTTCTCTTGTTCAACCATGATATCATGAAGTTGATTGGCGATCCATCCATTTCCTAAGTGTAACTGTTAGTGAAAATTATTGATCATTGCGGGAAACAAGGGTAATGCTACCAAAGATCAAGAATGCCTCCGAGTGCACTGATGTCGAACCCATTCTGTTGTTTCAACGTTTCAACTCGTGTATTTTTTTTTCAGTTACGGGGTATGGCCTTGTCAAGTGTCACTACACCCTTCCGTAAAAGCTTCTTTAAGCTAAACTTCACGTTGGCCTTGATTCGAGTTCCACCGCGGCTGGATCAACTGATGTTGGTCCGAGTTGACGGGTCTAGTTGGGTCCTATTTTTACCGGCGGCATTGCCCGAGTGCCGCAGGCGGCGTCTCGCAGCCGTTCTTTACCTATCAAAACATTTCGAGCTACATTGTAAAGCTTATTTCTAGACCAACAAGTCACATAGTTGCGGGTGCATGGGCTAATGCAGAGCTGAAAACTGCGGATGCATACGAAGTGGACTCCCCGTAACTCTGCCTGACTCCGCCTGACTCCGTACTATTTCCAGCCTTCTAGGATTTAGCCCTATGGAAAACCCCTGCAAGATCTACAAGGCATTCTTGCCGCGCTCCAGATGGGCTGATGGATAGTGTGGGGTTACCCGACGGTCATATCCCTGCCGGATCCGTCAGGACTCGAGCAAGGGTGTAGAATATCTACCTTCTTCTGTGAAGCTTCCAAGGGTCACCCGTGAAGCATCTCGCAGTGCACCAGGCAAATTGAAAGTTTTTTTCTCTCAGCGTGTTGACTCGATTTGATTGTTCAGACGGCAGCATTTCGCTTCGTATTCTCCCAACACAAGGAAGTATTCGAAGGACCATTTGATTCGGTCATGATCCAAGCTACGACGGGGTACTGATGCCATTGCAATGAGGGACCCAGCTTCCATAGAGCCTATCGCGGTGGTTGGCTTATCATTTCGACTTCCAGGCGGTGCCAATGGTATTGATGAGCTTTGGGAGCTGTTGCAAAGCGGCGAATCATCGTGGCAGTCGGTGCCACAAGATCGCTACAATGAAGGAGTGAGTTGACGCTGCGCGTGCAGATGAAGTGGTCGCGGCATAACCAAACCCTCTCACTTACACACCGCCGTACTCACACAAAGTCTCAGGCTTTCTACCATCCGGACGCTGGCGACCCGAACGGCACAAACAATCATCCGGGCGGTCATTTCATCTCAGGGGACATCCGGGATTTCGACCATGGCTTCTTTCGATTCTCCAAAGGGCAAGCCGCTGCTACAGACCCCCAGCAGCGGCTCGTGATGGAGCTCACCTACGAGGCCCTCGAGAGCGGCGGCATCACGTGCGAAAGCTTAGCAGCCACGGCCACATCTGTTTACACAGCTTGCTTCACCGCAGATTATGAGCGGCAACTCGACAAGGACCCGCTCGATGTGCCAACTTACTATGCTACTGGCACAGGCAGAGCCTTGTTGTCGAACCGCCTCTCGCACATGTTAGATCTCCGAGGACCATCGCTGACGCTTGACACGGCGTGTTCAGGTGGCCTCACAGGGCTGCATCAGGCGTGTCAGGATCTTCGGTCGGGCGAGTCAAATACAGCCATTGTGGCTGCAGTCAACCTGATCTTGGGACCGGACCAAGCCATTGGTCTGAGCAACCTCCGGATGATCAGCAGCACTGGGCGAAGTTATCCATTCGACAACCGCGGTGTAGGATACGGCCGTGGGGAAGGCGCCGTCGTTCTGGTATTGAAACGCTTAGACGACGCGATCCGTGACCGCGACCATGTACGTGCAGTTATTCGCGCCTCCGCCGCAGGCCAAGACGGGTTTACACCACAGACTATTACATACCCCAGTGGTCGGGCTCAAGCAGACTTGATCCGGTCGACATATGCCCGTTGCGGCTTGCGGCCGGAAGACACTTCATATGTCGAGGCTCATGGTACCGGCACCGTGGCCGGTGATACAGAGGAGCTCAGAGGTATCGCAGAAGCCTTTGCGGATGTTACTCATATGGGTCGATCCGGGTCGCTGTACGTTGGTTCCATGAAAGGTGCTATTGGGCACACCGAGTGTGTCTCCGGGCTTGCAAGCCTGCTCAAAGCAACAGCCATGTTTGAGCACGGTATGATCCCCCCTGTTGCCGGCTTCGCCAACCCGAAAGCAGGGTTGACTCTCGACAACATATCTATCCCGACCAAGACCATCCCATGGCCTCAGACAACAGGGCTTGCCCCACGTGTATCAATCAATAGCTTTGGGTTTGGCGGTGCCAATGCACATGTCATCCTGGAGCGCTATGCCCCAGACTCGGCTCCAATTGCGAAAGATGATGTGGCCTCCCCTCGCCTTTTTACCCTGTCCGCAAACAGCACGACCTCGCTTAGGTCGATGATTCAAGCTCATGCCGACTGGGTGTCTCAGTGGCAGGAAGAAGATATCCCACTGGCAGACCTTTCCTACACACTCTTACACCGCCGAACTGCCCTGCCGTACAGATTCAGTGCAGTAGCATGTGATCGCGCCTCCCTGCTTGAACGACTAAATCAAAGCTCAGAAGAGCTCTCCAGCAAGACGCCACCGAAAGATGTTGACATCTTCTTTGTTTTCACCGGTCAAGGCGCACAATGGGCGGGAATGGGACGTGAACTACTGCTGGACACAATGACACCATCCTCCATCTTTCGGAATTCGATACGAAGGTCTCGAGACATCCTTCACTCTCTTGGTGCCCCGTGGGATCTGGAAACGGAGCTCCTCCGCCCACCGCCTGAGTCCCGCCTGGATGAGGCCGAACTCGCCCAACCAGCAACAACGGCTATTCAGATCGCACTAATCGCACTGCTCCGCGCACAGGGAGTCAGGCCGCGGGCCGTCGTAGGCCACTCGAGCGGGGAGATAGCTGCAGCGTACACCGCAGGCTATCTCTCCCAAGAAGCAGCCATCAGCGTCGCCTACCACCGTGGCTTTATGGCGTCGGCCGTTAAGGCCAAAGGCTTGAGCCGCGGTGCTATGTTGTCTGTGGGTCTAGGCGCGCAAGAAGTCACAACACGCTTACTAGGTAACCTGACCAGGGGCCAGGCCGTGATCGCCTGTGTCAACGGCCCTCGGAGCGTTACAGTGTCGGGTGATGCAGACGCTGTGCAAGAGGTGGCCGAGCGTATTGTGCAGGCTGGAGATGACATATTCTACCGTAAACTGCCCGTTGACACGGCTTATCACTCCCACCATATGAGCGCTGTTGCTGATGAGTACAGGAGCCGGATCTCAGAAGCGGCTCAGGGCATGGTGTTGGAAGATTGGGGGAGTGAGGTTGCCTTTGTCTCATCTGTTACAGGGGAGCCCAAGAAATCCAACTTCGACGCGGATTATTGGGCATCCAATCTGACATCCACGGTAAAATTCGGGGATGCAGTGCAGACACTCAGCCACAGGTACTGTAGATCCGGAGCCAAGTCTCTCTTCGTCGAAATCGGCCCTCATCCTTCCCTCTCAGGGCCCGTTCGACAGTCGAACATTTTTCAACAGCAGAGTGGAGACATGCCCAGAGTGTCGATGGAGTACCTGGCACCACTGCAACGAAGGATGGACGCGATTAGCAGCACACTCACACTGGCTGGCAGACTCTTCGAAAATGGCGTTCCGATCACCTGGGACGCAGTGTCGATGCTGGCACGGGGACTGGACACCGCCTCGGTACGGCACGATCTCCCGGCTTACAAATGGGACCACTCTGTCAAGCACTGGCACGAATCGCGAGTGGCACGGGCATACCTCCATCGCAAGGAGCCTTATCATGACCTCGTCGGAGTGCCTGCCCCAGAAGCAACAGACCTCGAGCCACGGTGGCGACATTTCATCAGCTTGGCCACTCTACCATGGCTGGCAGACCACGTTGTAGACGGTCTAATTGTCTTCCCAGGTTCAGGGTACGTCTGTATGGCCATCGAGAGTCTGATGCAACTATCCCGTCTGAGGAACCCCAAGCACCCATTGGAAACTGTAGCCCTACAGGATGTTTCTTTCAAGCGAGCACTGATTGTGCCCGAGACACAGAGGGTCGAGCTTCAGCTGAGCTTGAGGCCGCAGCCAGGTTCGGAATTCTGCTTCCACTTTGCCATCGCAGCGATCTCGGACGATGGCAGATGGTATGACCACGCCGATGGTGTTGTGCAAGGCCTGTGGGCTGAGGAAGGGTTGGCAGGAAAGACAGGAGCCACACCGTTGCAACAATTACCCGACATTCAATTTCCGCTCGGCACGAAGCACGTCCACCATGATGAACTTTACATGCAGCTGAATGCAGTGGGTAATACCTACGGTACGACATTCGCCGGCCTCAGCTCTATGACCATAGCTGCCGATGGCGCACAGGCTACATCGTCGCTCAGGGTCCAGGACGTCCGAACATCAATGCCGGCAAATTACCAGCGGCCGCACGTGGTTCATCCATCTACCCTTGATACAATCTTACACACCTCACTACCTCTGGCAGGCCGCCGTCTCGGTGCGGGATCCATCATGCCGGTTCGAATAGGGGAGTTGGTCATCAATGTCACCCCGTCGTTGGAGAAACCTGGTTCTACTTTAGACATTTCGACGCAGATCATGTCAACCCTGTACCGGACTGCCCTTTCCGAGGTGACTGTCATCGCAAGCGGCCACCGGGTTCTGTCTGCAACAGGGATCGAATTGAGAAGTCTCGCGGCCCGCCAGAAAGAGAGACAAGACCAGGCACCGACAACCAGTCTGCGCGATATCTGCTACGAACTGGACTGGCACGTCGATATCGAGCATTTACGTGCCGAAGACCTAGCCGAAAGCCCGTCATTATCTGATATTGTTGCCCACTTCAGTGTAAAACGCCACGGCCCGTCTACAATTGGGCTCGGCGCAAGTGTGGACCTCACTCATGAAGTACTCAACGCCATCCAGAGCCACGATGAGAATGAGGTGGCGCATCACGATTTTGTCGACGCAACACCGGGTCGTTTTGAGGATGCCGCTGCTCGCCTCAAGCAATTTCCGGTGCAGTTCCGTATGCTCCGTCCCGGAATGAGACCCGGCCCCCGCGGCTTCGAAACAGGTTCTTACGATCTAGTGCTCGCAGCGTCGGCCAGATGGCTGGGTCAGGCCGCGGAGCTTGTCAAGCCAGGAGGCACAATCTTGCTTGTGACCGATAAACCAACCCCTGATGGAGAAGAAAGGAGAAGGGCTCTTCACGGTACACATGTTGCGCTGGAGGAGCAGGCAGCCATTCTCGAAAGCCACGGTAGGTTCGTCATGGTGGCCAAGACTCGACCGTCCGATGCACGCCTCCCTCAGAAAATCCGTCTCCTCACGCATTCGTCGCCCGCATCATGCCCTTCCTGGGTCGCCTCAGTCCGTGAAGGACTCCGAAACCGCGGCGCCGAGGTGACGCTGGACAAGCTCAGTCCCGAGAACCTGCAACCACTCTTGAGCGGCAGGGGAAAAGACGACACAGCTGTCTCAGAAGAAAGGAGAAGCGAGGTCTTTGTTGTCCTGGACGACGGGGAGTCGCCCATTCTCTCCGACTCACATGCATTCCCCGCTGCCATCACGTTATTGACGAACCCATCACAGGTGGTGTGGCTCAGCCCTGATGATCCATCTGCCTTCCACCAAATCGAGGGCGTCGCTCGAACAGCACACGCCGAGAATGAGAGCCTGCGTATGACTACAGTCCATACCGCAAAAGCCACGCTCGTGGGTGACAGGAGCCACGGCCGTCTCGTGGACATTGTCGCCTCGGTTGCCAGCACACTGGCGAATCCGGGCATGGCCCATACGGAGCGCGAGTACCGGATCAGAGAGACAGGTTTGGTAGTTATTCCTCGCTTGCACCGCAGCGACCGACTTAATCAAACCATTAGCGAAAGTGGCGAGTCAAAACTAGTCTCAGAGATGGAAAGCTGCCGATTTGCGAATAGCCAAAAATCGCTGAGGCTGTCGCCTGACGATTCGGGTTTGTTCATTGCCGACGACGAGGTCCACAGCCAAGACCTGGCCGACGAGGAGATCGAGATTGATACTTGTGCTTTTGTTTGCTCAAAGTCGAACGGGACTCCTTCCCCTCTAGCTCTGGGCGAGTACACAGGTGTCGTCGCAAGGGTCGGGGCCAGCGTCACGTCGCTTGCTCCGGGCGAACGAGTTGTTGCCCTGGCTCCCGCCCTCGGTGCCAGCCGAGTACGCATCCGCCATACCCAGGCCATCCGTGTTCAGACGGAAATCGATGCGAACCTGATGTCTGCAAATACTGCAGCCGCGCTTCTGCTTGACACTATCGCAGCCACGTACGCTGTCCGCACCGTGGCGCGAGTCCTCTCCAGCAAGGGGACGATACTCGTCCAGGGAGCGCTCACAGCCGCCGGACGCGCAGTGGTCGCCGTATCCCGATCGATCGGCGTCCGAGTCACTGCCACAGCCGCTGATGCGGCCGAGATTGGTCTGCTAAAAGAGCAGCTCGGTATTGACGGGGCCGATGTGCTGGTCACACGCCCCTCGCTGCACCGACCTTCGCCACGCTGCATTTTCCCTGAGGGACTCGACGCCATCTTCCGGGCCGGAGATGGTTGCTTGAGATTGATTTCCGATGCGCTGAGCCTCGTCAAACCATTTGGGAGCGTCGTCACACTTGGAGACTTTCCTCTAGCCAAAGGAACGGCGACGGCGGCTCTGAAGCTCCCACCTAATGTTGCAATTCACTCCATAGAAGTAATGAGCCTCTTGCAAGCACGCCCAGACATGATCGCGAGCCTTGTGGCCTCCGCTAAGGCTGCACTCAAGCACTTTCCGCTGTCAGGGCTGGAAATTCCTGTGCACGACATTGCAGATTCCGAGACGGCTCTGCGGCTGGTCAACACGGGCGTTCATAACAAGATCATCATTGAGGCCGGCTCAAATTCTCATGTCCAGGTGTTGCCCTTGGATTCCGCCGACAGACTCAACGTGAAGCAGTGGTCGGATGAGAACGCCACGTATGTGGTGGCAGGCGGTCTGGGCGATATAGGCCAGCGGTTGCTCTGCCTCATGGCCGAGCGTGGTGCCAAGCATGTGGCCACTATATCGCGTCGTGCCTTGAAGCCGGAGATCCGCCGCAAGTTGCAGGAGAGGTTGCAGGCAATACGGCCTGGCTTCCGCCTATACACCCTGCAAGGCGATATCACATCCGAACCTAGCATACAGGACGCAGCCGCTGAGCTTGTGAGGGATGGAGCGCCTCCGGTGCGCGGCATCATCCAGGCAGCTATCGTACTGATTGTAAGTTTGAAGTTGCGTTGAATCATAATCTTCTCGGATAATGCTAATCAGTGTCGGTCTGCCGATAGGAACGCCCGCTCGAACTCATGACATTTGAAGACTTCACAACTGTGACGCGACCCAAGGTTCAGGGGACAAACAATCTTGTCCGCATATTCCAGTCCTCAGACCTCGAATTTGTGCTCTGTCTCTCGTCATTTGCCGGGATCAATGGCGTTGGCGCGCTCGGGGCCTATAACGCTGGTAACACCGTGCAGGACTCCTTGGCCCATCCCGGCCGTTGTGTTGTGCCAGCAGTCCGTCACGAGGCATCCACCCGCTTCCTAACGGTCAACTTCGGCTGGACCGACGATGTCATGTATACCGCCAACGATGACAAACGACAGAGCGCGCTGCGCCGCGCAGGATTCACGCCTATTCGCGCCGAGGAGCTGGAGCGCTTCTTCCGGTATATCCTAAACGCCATCGCGCACGCGGGCAGTCCATCACATCAGTTGCGTCAGGCCGTCATCGGCGCCGATGCCGAGTCCCTTGCGGGCACGACCGCGTCAAACAGCAATGTCGGCGCCGCCATGTTCAGCCACATCCGTCACGCGCGACAGAGGGCCGAAGGGGTGGCAGCTGGCTCGGACAGCGGCGGCGAGCTTGTGGGCGAGGCGGACCAGCAGACCTTTGAGCAGGTCGTCAAGTCGGGTGAGGCCGGCGCGGTCGTCGAGTTCGTGTCGCGGGCCGTTTCTACGCAGCTGGCACGGCTTATCGACGTGAATGGGGCGACTATCGACGTCCGCCAGGGGTCGATCATGGGCCTGGGCCTGGACTCGCTGGTTGCGGTTGAGTTGCGCAACTGGATCATGAAGCAGTTCCATGCGCCCTTGCAGTCCTCCGAGATACTGGTGGAGCAGACGGTATGGGCGCTGTCTGAGAGAATCGTGGCACGATCCACGGGAATGTCAGCAACGGCCGCCTCTGGAACGTCGCCTCCCGCCGCCCGGCTAGACGAAACACCTGTCGCACAGGCCTCCATACTACATGTCGATCCTCCTGTCTCGCTGGTAGATACTACGCCTCAATTCGAAGGCTACTATGGTACACTAGATCGAGATTCCGTCCTGGCAGCTTTCCAAGCTGTGAGAGGAGCCACGGACGGGTACGTCAGCAACGGCAAGCTCAGTACCTACTCGGCTGAATGGATGCCCCAGTCAGACGAAGTCGCCATCGCCGTCTTTTGCAATGCGTTGGAGGAACTTGGGTGCCCAATTCGATGTGTAGAGGCCGGCTCAGAGCTCACAAGGATTCCGCACCTCGCAGCCCATGAGAAATTAGTGGACCATATGTACACCCATCTTGAAAAAAGACACCTGGTCAGTATAGTTGACGGCTGCATCGTACGGACAGACATTCCCTGCCCCAGCGAGGATATCGGCAGCGCACTCGATCAACTCCTGAAGGAAAGACCGGGGCAAGAAGCTGAGGTTGAACTCATGCGGCTGATGGGGTCAAACTACGGTCGCTGCCTCGCTGGCAAAGCGGATGCGGTGCAGCTCCTGTTCGGGGACCCGCACACGCGTGAGCTTCTGGCCAGGTCCTACAGCTCATCTGAGCTCAACTCGGTCCTCCTCAGGCAGTTGACGGACTTCCTCGAGTCGGTTGCCCGCAGCTGGCCAGACGAGAAGGCACCTCTTCGAATTCTTGAGGTTGGCGCTGGAACTGGAGGCACAACCGCCTGGCTACTTCCCATGCTGGCTCGTCTGAACATACCCGTCATTTACACACTGACGGATATCGGCCCAGTCTTTGTCAAGGACCTTTCCTCGAAGTTCAAGGAGTTCCCGTTCATCAGCTGCAAGGTCCTGGACATTGAGCAGGAACCGGACCACGATTTGCGCAACACCCAGCATATCGTCCTAGGAACTAATGTTGTTCATGCCACTCGTGATGTTTCACAGTCCCTAAAGAACATTCACTCTCTGCTGCGGCCAGAAGGATTCGTGGTGATCGGCGAAATGACAACTCAGATGCTATGGACGGACGTGATATTTGGCCTTCTCGCAGGATTCTGGTGCTTTGAGGATGGGAGGAAACACGCGACGCAGGGCACAAAGGCGTGGGAACTTTCGTTGCGATCTGCTGGGTATGGCCATGTTGACTGGACTCAGGGGCAGCGGCCTGAAGCGGCACTTCAAGCACTTATTTTTGCATTTGGGTCCTAGCCAGGGTTTTCTTGTATGCTTACTTAATGATGTAGTTTAGCCACATTTCACAAGTTTTCTTTCGCCATGTGCAAAGTCCTGTGTCATGAAATTCTCTCCAGAACGACATGGGCAATTCTTCGCCAATTAAAGCTAGATAAAAAAACAAGTTAACAAAGGGCCGTTTCGAGTAACTGTGGTAGCCATGTAAAATAAATTTCTGATTTCGGGAAATCCTTGCGAATAAGTGGTTCAAGTTGTAGAAAGAATTGTAGAAATTGACAGAGATAAGTCATGCCAATCATTCAGCGGCGCACTCATTATGTCACAGAGTCAAGCTAAAGCAGATCACACTCAATCATTGATCAAATTCTTCGTCTCAACTAATTTGAAGGTGCGTCCGGTGCCAGCCACTCAGCAACCCATTTCTGGATCCATTCACCGTTGACGGCCTGCATGCCAGAAAGCCTCGCACTGTTGGCAAGTGAACGCTCAATTTCCATCGGCTTCAGCCATTGTGACGATTCTTCTGCACTCTCACCCCCCCACAGGCTATTGCTGTAGAAGTCCAACAACTTTATGGCCCGGCTTGATGGCTTTGTACCACTATGGTCAGCTGCCTTGCGCTCAGAGTCTCTCAGCCGGGTCAGCCATGTTGATGGTGACACCACTGCGACGGGTGTGTCTTTGGAACCAGGTTGGGACTTCAATGCTTCGATGACAGCTGGAAGCAGTGACTCCCATGACGTTGTGCAAGGATTTCGGACATTGAAGACTTGCGCACCGTCGCCATGAGGACTTTTTGCGTGACTAGCAATCAGATCAACTAACACATCAGCTAGCAAGTCTGCTGGTGTCCAATCGATCGTTGAAAAGGAAGGTCCAAGATTTGAAGGTAGGCAGCCCAAGTCCCTAGAGCTGACGACTAGAGTGGGAAGCCACTCGTTCTGGTTCCACCGGCCACCTGGCCGACAAACAGCACCAGCGACCTGGCCAAGGCGAACCACCGCAACGGGGATGCCAGGAGATTCCATCGCTTCATTGCACAGAAGTTCCGAGAGGAATTTGCTTCGTGCATAGCCATTGATGGCGGGAGTGTCGAACGAGGTGAATATTTTCTCGGCTTGGCTCTCATTCCTGGCGGCGAGCCCACCTATGGCACTGACCGAAGAGATAAACACGAAGCGCATCGCGTGGCTCAGAGTCGAGCCCGCCGCCAGGCGAAAGAGGTTCACCAGCCCTGCTAACTGAGACTGGAAAGCATCCAATCCGAGGTTGAAATTGACAGGCCACGCGTTGTGGATTATGAGGCCGGCTCGAGTGCGCAGATCCTCGTATGTCTCCTTGTTGAGCCCCAGGAGAGGTTGGGAAAAGTCTGCGTGGAGGAAGGTTGCACGCTGATCAAGATCCCGTGTTTCTAGCTGTGCCTCGGCGAAGCGTTGCTCCTGAACCGCCCGTCCGCCATCCCGACTGCGGTTCAGGCAGACGACATGCTCGATGATTGGGTTATCCAGCAAGGCACGGAGAAGGAAAGTGCCTACTGTACCGGTAGATCCCGTGAGAATGACCGTTACTTGCTCCTTTTCGGACGCATGCACAAGAACTGGAGCCACCGGCTTGGGGATCTGCCGGATCAGTTCGCTATACGTTTTCAACAGCGGCGCCATCAATGATGCATCCCGGACACTTGGATCAGTTTCGCACCCGGACATGATGACGTCTTGCAGCTGTGATATCGTGGGATTGGCGTAAATTGTAGAGAGGGCCAGATAGGGACGACGGAGGCCCCGCCTCAGTGTTCGGAGCAGCTGGAGCGCCATCAACGAGTCCAGCCCCCGTTCGAAAAAGGTTGTTGACTCTGTTTCTGGATCGACCAGGCCCCTTATTCCAGCCACGCTGTCTCTGATGAAGCACCTGACGCTCTGTGGATCGGCCAAGTCAACAAATTGACCTGCCCCATTGACGCTATTGTCGTGATCGCCATCAACGGCATCCGCATGGTCGTAAAGAGCATCGATCTCGGCAGAATATTGAGCTATACTTGCAGGACGCTGGATTGTCCCCTTTCCGGCCCGGATGAGAGGACGGTCCGCCGGCAGGATCAGGATGAGAGCCTTTTCAACCCGGGCGTGGGCCAGTGCAACGCGGTTGGCTTCCTCAACGCTCGGCCAAATTCGTTCAATGAGTTCCGCCTGTTGGGCTGTGTTCAAAGGTCCATTGCCCTCTGATGCGGCCAGTTCGACGAGCAGGGAAGCTTGGAAGCGCCTTGTACCAACGACCAGTGCACCAGAGACTTCTGGGTTATGGGCTACAACGTACTGCTCCATCGGCACAGGGTTCGCCTTTTCACCATTCAAAAAGACGATAATATCGTCAGCTCTAGCCCTCCAACACCAAGCGTCCGGGACCGTGGGATGGGCATGGAATAAATCCTTGGTCCGATAGTGATCGAGGTCTTCGTGGCCGCGAATGCTAAAACATGTCTGTGTCTTTTGGACGCTCTCATCGCGCCGTATAACAAGCTCGTACTCATCATCGGTGACCTTCTCAAACGCAGTGCCAACCGAAGGGTGGAACCTTATGTAGCGCCAGTCGTGCGGGCCAAGGTTGGGTGGTATAAGCTGATGAGGCAGGCCGCATTCTGACGCCCCCCACCAGCACCTCAGCGGGATGACAGCTGCGACGCGGTCCCCAAGAGCCTGCGGCAAGTCACCACCGGCATACAGGATGAGCTCAAGGTGCTTGGCACAACGTGCCAGAAGCACTGGGTCCAGGGCAAGCTCCACGACCACTGACGGTACAAGGAACGCAACCTCTGCGGGTGTCTGCTCAAGAGCCTCGAGTAGACCCTGTGCCGTAACTATTCCGACCGCTGCGGGTGCGATAGGAATAGTCCCGAATGGAATGGCCCAGAAAAGGAAACAGGCGAGACCAGCACCCTGATAATCGTCAGATCATAATCGCGGTGCACGCAGTAGGGGTTGCGCGCAGTCTCACATGGAATGGTGGCATCGTCACCATCAGACGCCTTCCCTGCAGGTAGTGTTCCACGGTGCCATCTCCTGGCTGAAGGGTCTTGGCCTGGTCGCTGCAGGCGATATGCCGCATCCCTGTTTCTTGGGTAAAGACCTTGGGCTTAGGCATGCCCGTAGAACCAGAAGTGTGGCTGAGAACAGCAAATCGAACAAGTCAGCCTCGCATTCACGGGCTGTGATCTCTTGCAGATGTACGTACATGACGAAAAGCGGATCCCATCGCCCGGCTTCAACCGACTTTTCATAGGGGAAGAGCGGGTGTTGCTCCGAGAGAAGCTCGTCAATGCCCGGGATTGTGAAGTGGCTCGGGCGCGGCTCGACACTCTCGAGGATCGCAAGCCCTGCCGGTGGCGTAGGTCCGCTTGTCAACAGCGTCTGGCACTTTAATGTCGTGAACAGTGATTGCTGAGCGACTCCACTGTTCCGTGGCGAGGTGAGAAACAACTAGTCCGACGGTGTCAGTCGGTTGCAAATTCCACAAGTCAAGTCAGGTCAGGTCAGATCGCTTCTCACCACACAGCCAGCCTTTACAGCAGCCAGGAGCAACGCCGTGAGTCGGACATCGTTTGGACCAACATAGGCCAACACCTTCTCCCCATTTTGACTTGTTCCGATATTCTCCCGAATCCACCATGCGAGACCGTTGACCAGGTTCGCGAATTGGCCATAGTCTATGGTGCGAAACCCATCCTCGTAAGAAGCCTGAGCGACTGGCCATAGACCGTAGGGTGCGCTGGGCTTTTCGCGTGCAAGACGGTCCACCGTGTGTGGTAACAACTCGCCCAGGCACTTTGAGGTATGTTCGGCATCCATGATTGTCTCGGCAGCGCTAGGGTGGTGTGCCAGATGCGTGATGTATGTATGCTAGGGTAGGAGGTCGAGATTGCTGACGGAATGCGTTTGGAGGACTGGAGACAATGACTTCTTAGTCCTTGCCATTTAGTGTCCGGCGTAAGCTCGGAGGCATAGCATGCAGGTTGGTCCCCCCCCAAAATTGTCAGACTGCTTCAGCCGCCGACGTATTCGGCTGCCGTTGGCTGACCCGAGTGTAACCCTGTTATGTATGTATGTACGGAGTCAACTCCGGACGGACGAACCTCATCCTGTGCATCAGTTCTCAGCCCTACCCAGCACCACCCGGGGCACAGCGCCGTGACCAGCCTCCGTATTTCTCTCCACAATCGCGAATCATACCACCAATAGCCCACAATCAGACAATGTGCTTCGCCTCGAGGCGCAATGCATACACTAGAGCATCCCTGTTGACCCCTCCACCGTTTGTCCGTCCCACAAGGCGCAGCGTCTGTGCGCCCACCTGGCTGCGATCTCTTCGGCGCCAAGAAAGATATTACCACGCAAGGTTGGGTTCCGGCGCCCCACAGCCGCTCCTACAGCAGCAGTTAGATGAGTAGCAAGCGCCAGCAGCCTAACAGGATGGCATTCCCTGTCTTCACCCCAGCAGGCAGTGGTTCTGGAGGGCAGGAGGTTGTCATCCTTCTACAGATTCGATCCGTGATTGGTTTGCTGACATGTTGCAGTTGGCTGGAGTGGACTTTCGATCGTGCAGGCGGGGCCGGCTGGGCGGACTGGGCAAGGATTCGGTTGCAAGCTTGGTGAGCTTGGTAAGCTTGTTCCAACCTGACCCGTCTTGGCGCGCAGACTCTACTACTGCGGACGTTCAATAGTAGCTCGTTGCTCTCCTTGAAGACCTGAGAATTGTCAAATGGCTCAGTGTCGCCTGTCTTCCGAGTGACCTGCAGATTTGGCGCCAACTGTGCATGATCCTGAATCCTATCATCAGTGGACCCTGAGCCACTGATCAATGAGACTCGCCATAGGGTTCTTCATCGACACCCGTTTGAGTCGCTCCCGGCGTGAGCCGTCATCACCGTAAGCGGCCTTCCACTTTGGGGCTGGCCGTTGTACAAATCGGTCCAACCTCTTGTCGGTCTATACTCCGTAGACCTGCCGGCTCCGTGGTACTCTCGCAAAAGTGTGCTGCATGTTCAGCCTGGTTCGTGATTCCTTTGTTTCCCTTGGGGCCTCGGGTTTCATCCTTCCGGAGATCCTTCGCGACCCTTGCCCGATCCAGGGCGAAAACCGGCCTGGCAACTTGTGATTCCGACTTTTCACGGACTGTTCTATGAGCATGAAGCTTGCGATGAAATCATGAACTTCATTCAAAATTAATCTGGGTGCTTGGTCATCCGAGTTGCCAGCATGGGATGAACCAATGCAAATGTTATGTGAGCTCGAACAGCTGATGATCGCTGCGAGGCTAGGTAGGTACATGTGCAGACAGATTTTTCCATTAAATCATCCTCATTTCAAGTGTTGATATGCATCTTTGCCCTAAAACTCATTTTTCTTGGTCATGCCCCGGGTTATCTCAATATCTGTCGTCTTGACAATGCCGGATGGCGGAGACCGGAGCGGTGCAGCAGTATGTTGAATATACTCTGTCTCTGGGATCTGGTTGAAACCCTGCCCTCTTGCTCCGTACTTTGAAAGCAAGAAGCCTTGATCGTTATCGTGTAGATAATCATTTGCAGAGTGACCCGTCGGCGTGGGATTCGTTGGTTCCTGATAAGGAAATGATCCTGGCGCTGAAGGCCCCTTATTCGACGGCCACTTGCTGCTGACTTGCGAACGGACCTTTGAGTTAAATTTCTCAAGCAGAGGGCGATATGTAATGAGACAAGCAGCGATGAGATATATGCTTGGCTCTGCCAGCGTCCATATGTATAGCTCCACGGCGTTCCAAGTAGCGTCGATGAAGGAGCTAGTGTTGTTGAAGGAGACAAATCTTAGAATGGAGGCCACAATGCCACTGGTCAAGAGAGTGTAAGCCAAAACGGAATAAGAAGACAACAAGGAGAACACTAGTGAAGGGAAACTCACATGCCACCTAGCAAGAACGTCCCTGACAGCGCTATTTTCAGCTGCCTCGAAGTGTGTAACTTCCATATGATAGGCAAGGGGAGAACAAGCAGGACCACATCCGTAACAATGTTCGGAAAAGTGCTCCAGACGTACAGCTTCTCCTTGTCAATACACTTCTCGGCCTGAACAGCGGGAGAAGCCCACTGGGCTTCAAAGGGACGACACGCTGCGAGGCCAACTGTAAAGGAAATGACCGCCGTGGATATCAAGATGCCCACTACGAGGCAAAGAATAACGAAGACACTCTTTTGGGGGAAGAGAATGCGATAGAAGATGCAAATGGCCAGCTTGGACAGACTGATTGTAGCCCAATACCACGAGGAAATCGCAACCAGGTACTTGAAGAAGGCTTCTGCGGCTTCGGGATGGTTCTCCGCAACCCATGTGATGTGATATCCGACGCTGGCGTGTTTTAAACATGCTACGGACATGTGGTCAGTGAGCAATTTCTCGGGACGTCGCCGTCTTCCACGTGTTGTCAACTCACCGACAGCGAGGCCAGTTGCTCCAAACTGCCCAAACAGAGCGATTAGAACCAGCCAGTCGTCGAGTCCAAAGCGTCGCGATGTAAGGCTGCGGGCATAGAATCTGAGCGCCGTTACCAGGACCAGGAGTGGCGTAACCACGGACACAAAGACAACGAGTCGCCAGCCAATGTAAGGAGTGTCGTCCGCCATTGCGATATTAACCCAGACAGAAATAGGTTGGATCTTATCGGCCCACGGGTAGATAAATGGCCTGGAGTGCACGGTCTCAAGTATTAATGGGTGTACTGAAGCCCTCGGACTTCGCAGAAAGTCAAGAGGAGAGTAGAAGCTGAAGCGTGGTGCACACAGTCAGACGTCTCGGGGAAGCTTTCAGATCAGGAGACGCAGCTTTCAAAACTTGTTCGCCTTGTAGTTCTATCTCTCCTCGGTTGGGGTCTCGTTTTAGTCTGTTTAATAGACCAGTCTTGTAGGGTCTGCCCTGACGTTGCATTGCACCCGCGGTCATCCCATCCTACGTCTAAATATATTGTATCTATTGGTCATCGGACTAGTCGGGTCTCAATTTCCGACCTGTGCATGTGGGGACTCTAGAGGATCGAGGAACTGCATCAAAGAGTGGTGTGGGATGATCCGTGATTTGCCCAATGAAGGACTGCCGCGCAGGATACGGATCGGGATATGAGGCGGAGCTAGCCTGGTAACATGGTACGAACAAACCATGCAGTGGGATTGGTTTGCATGAGCGTACTGCACTGGTCAGCAGGTTAGCTCGAATGGGTAAGGTAAAGACCCGCATGTTGGCCCCCAGTTCTCGGAGCTCAAACATGTATGTTGTATTCTCAAAGGCTACATTCTACTAAATTCAATAGGAGGTCATGTAGCGCTCCATGCCACAGTACGGAGGATCCACTGACAATGCCAATCCTTGCGGGAACTTGACGTGGATCAAGCCCCTCAAGCCTTCGTTCCAACAAACAAACACCTTTTGATCCCATCCCGCAAGGCCCGGTGCATGGGTGCTGTCGTAATACTCTACGATATTTTCAATGCTGCAGGATTGTCTGAAAATGCTTGCGAGTTGTGAAACTTAGTAGCATCTTCTTCCTCGGCCATCCAGATGTACCAAGATACTTGTCTAGCCTCAGCCCAACTCCCATCAGTGGCTCTGAGAAGAAAATTGCGAACGAGAAACGCGGACTTTGCGGATATGTCGACCGCTCAGTCCTTAAGAGGTCCTCCAAGACATGAGAGGGTGCGAAAGACAGGCAATTGGGAACCATCCGAAGACTTCCGTCTCCGCCAGGCCGTTTCAAAGCACGGTCCTCGATGGATCCTCGTTGCGCAGGAGGTGGGCACTCGCAACGGAGACCAGTGCGCCAAGCGCTGGAAAGACAGACTAAATCCTGAATTGGACCATAGCCAATGGTCGCCGGATGAGGTGAGTCGAACTCATATCGTGTCACGTCCAAGCAGTCCACCTACCCTAAGGGCTTTGATCATAAGTCACTGCTTCTCGAGAAGCTCCGTGGAAAAGGAACATTGGCCGAGGATGGCTTCAAGGGCCCATTTATCAGACCCTGTATCCTTCCAGGAGTTACAAGATACATTGGCCCGTGAAGAACTCATGGATGCGTCCAGATCTCACCAGCTAACCAACCCCTTTGATGTGTCGAGCAGGATGATCGTCTTCTGAGCCTCGTGGATATATGCGGCCACAACTGGAAATTCATGGCCCAGAACTTCTTTCAATCGCGAGCACCACTGTCCCTCAAGAACAGGAACTCCTTGTTAATGCGGCGCCTCAAGCGACAGGCGGCGGGCGGCGGGCGATTGCAGCAGCAGGTCAACATCGATGCTCTCAAAAGACACATGCAGACAAGCTTTGACCCAGATCGACACACCCCCGAGGTAGCCAGTCCCTCCTACGCATCTGGTGTGAACGGATCTCCCGGTATCTCACCCGTTGACGCTACAGACATGGCAAATTTTACTGAAAGCAACGCAACGGCGACCTACTGCCACCAACACCGTCCAGCCTTCTATGAGCAATCTCGTTGTGCTACCAATGACTTCCATGCAATCTGGGCGTCTGGGTCGCCGTCGTCTACGAAGGCAGGCACCGTTGAGGTCGTGTCGTCCAGGGAAACTCCAGCTGATGAGGCCCGAAGAGTAGGCGCTAGCAATGCAAGGATGACATGCAGCATCCCGTTCTCAACATGGGATGACCAGGACCTCACCCCCTGGCCGGAGAACTTTCGGTCAGCATCCACATCAGGATCAGCCGATGCGGAGTTGATAACGGGTGAAATGGGCGGCGGAATCGACAGCAACTTTGGCTGGGGCGAAATGTCCATCAACTCCCCGCGAAGCGGAGCAGCAATCAACGAACAAACGTCCAAGAACGGACAGTTTGATGGTGCGAGTTTACTCAGAAACAATAGCCCTTTTCATGGCGAGCAGGTCAGCATAGGGGACCGTCGCCGCCCCGACTCGCCGCCGGCTGTGGAGTACTCAGTCACTTGCCGACGCGGGAAAGTGAGGGCTTTTGTGAACCACCTGATGGATGCTGGTATTTCTGAGATTGCTGAGCGGGTATCAGAGGATGAGAATGTGACGATCAAGTTGCGAATAGATGTGTGAGCGGGCCATAACGACGGAACGTGACTCTGTTGAAGAGCTGTACTGGGGCTGCCTTTGTACAGTATTCTAATGGCTTTAAATGGGTGGAGAAGGTGGACCCGATGAATGGTGAAGGCTACTAGCAAGGCATAGCGATTGCGAGCTCAAGGGGGTCATGGAACTTCTGCCGATCCGCAAATGACAAGGCAGTATCCAGACAATCCAATCTCAGATCCTTAAATGTCTTTTGTTGTTTTTGAAATAATGCAGCTCACAAAATTAATTAGCGGGATTGATGATGAAAGGTGACAAGCTTTGCGGGCAGTGGGCGCTGGGCAGACAGAATTGTGTGCTGAGCATAACGAGCTTGCATCCGCACTGCTGTGCCACCCTTCTGCTGTTAGACCGGGAATTAATAAAGAACTTGGTGTCGGTATACGGAGCAAATTCCATCCGTTTTTGTCTGGCAGGCGTGGTTGACTCCGTGTGACTCCGTGGTTCGGAAGGAGTCAGCCAGCTCAGATATCCCTGGGGCCAACAGGATGCCCGTAACTCCGAGTAACATTTCTCACAGCGCGTCGTAGTATCCGCTTGCCACGAAATTCTTGCCATTGAACACTTTGTGCGACTTCAGATTCTCATGCCCCTACCATGATGGAGACGTAGGATTCATTGATCAACCAGCTGAACAGTATTCATGACTATTTTCAGATAATATCGCAGTCACGATTGTTTCTGGATTGAATTTTACACTATTTGCAAAAAGAAAAGACAGTTCAACACGTGTTTTTGTCCTCGAAATCACCCAGATCCATGTCTTGAGGTGAACTGGACTCCCAAATCAGGTGCACATTGCTTCTCAATTTCACACAGGATTTCAGGCTCTGACGCCACACACGACTATCTGTCAAATCCACCGAATAATTACACTTTATCTTTTCCCTTATTTTCAGTACACCAAAAGTCTTCCAAGATCACTACAATGACACCAGACACGATCTGCACTACACTCAACTTTCTGGACTATATACCTCCTCACAATTATGTCCGCCTCGTGTTCCCTCTTCCAATCAAACCTGATATCAGCTACAAAGTCGTTTTCGAAAATCTCCATGAAGCGTTGCAAAGGACCTTTGTACAGGAACCATGGGTCAGTGGGAAAGTGTTTCGTCGTCCTTCTCATAGCCCAGGGTGGCGTCCTGGTGAGCTGGAAATCCGCCATCGACCACAATCCCTAGACGGACCTCGGCCGTATCAACTCAGGTACCACCTATTAGACACGCAGTGGACTTATGCCGGTCTCAGAGACAGCGGTTTCCCCAGCGACGTCTTTCCTGAAGAACAACTGCTTCTTGATGCGCCCATGGTCGGAAATGTGGATTCAGGGGCAGACGTGTTTTTAGCCCAAGCAAACTTCCTGCCAGGGGGCATCCTCCTAGCGCTTACCACTTTCCATGCAGCCACGGATGGTGCAGGTATGCTGAATATCACGAAAATATGGGCTCAGAACTTGCGCCAGCTGCAGCAACTTGATAACAGCACTGGTCCCGCGCCATTCAGATTTTCGCATCGAGACCTGGACCGCAATGTTCCAGACCAGATATGGGAGAAAGCCCAAGAAGACAGACCCAGCCAAAACAGAGTCGATCAAGATGATCAGTGGTTGCGAGGCCTGGTTGCGCTGAATCCGAGGGATGATACTGAGGCAAATGGAGATGTGATGACAGCCGACTCAAATGCCCGCAAGCAGGGCTTGTCACCCCACAACAGCTCACGCACTATGATCAACCGCGTGATGTTCTTGTCCAGCGTGGACCTCACCGCCCTCCAAAATACCTGCGCTGCGGAACCCGTACCAGCAGGGACACCACCCATCTCCGCAAGCGATGCCATCCACGCATTACTGTGGCGGACACAGATGAGGGCGCGTGTTGCCGCGGGAGAAGCGCGTTCGTGTCAGCTGCCGGCCGCTGAGTCGGTCTTTGAGTCTCCTGTAGACATCCGCACTTCCTTTGGGCCCGATTTCCCCCCTGCGTACGCAGGCAACTGCTGGCTCTTAAATACGGCCCGGATGCCACTGGCTGAGCTCATAGCCCCGTCGACCTCGCTTGGACACATTGCCCAGGTGTTGCGTAAAGCCGGGGCGCGTGTCGACACCTGTGCCATACACGACGCGTACTCGCTGCTGCGGTCCACTGGCGACCTGTCCCGAGTTCAGGGTCGTTTTGTCGACCGGCTTGACTCGGCAGACTTCTTGGTGTCGAACATGATATTCTTCCAAATGAGTGATTTAGATTTCGGCAGCAGTTATTTCGGAAACAACGGCATGCCTCAGTCAGTCCGCGTCCTCCATGGGCAGTACGCACCCCATGTTCGTCTTGGCCACGTGCTCCCACGCAATAGTAGCCACGGTGGCGTGGAGATTAGCGTCAATTTGTTTGATGATGAGATGGCTTTTCTAGAAAACGATAAAGAGGTTATTAGATACCTTGTTGGGATTGACTCATGAGTAGTACTGTAGCTATACCAACAAGCACTACAGTTACACAATAATACCGACAATGTTTCTTTACTCCATAATGCCCAGACAAAGAAACTTATCATCACGGTATTATAATATAAGGGAGTTTATACAGTACACTATAGGGATACATATAACAGCAGCCCGCTTAAATAAAAATAAAGTATAGCTAAAAGTATCTTAAAGTAAGTTAAAAAGAAAAACCTATATATTAATATATATAGACCGGTTCATGTTAAGCTTGACAGCACCGGCGCGGCGTAAATGGGCACAGCCCAACGCTAAGACTTGTAGTACAAAAGGGTGGTTTCTAACAAAACACTGGTATACAGAAGTAGATTAATAGTCACTGTCTAAAGCCTTACATAGCAAAACTTACTATTATAACCTACAAAATATATTATCCCTTATCCTATTAGGAGAACTACTGTTATTCTGGCTTAGTAGAGAAACTCAAAGAATATAAATAGTCAATATATTAATATATATATTTATCTATAGTTTATTTAACTGTGAGCAGAGGACGATCCAAAATGATCATCTAAGGTCCATAGTAAAATAAACCTACCACGATACCGAGTCAGTAGGACATCAAATTCCAGACAGCAGACAGGGTCACTCTCCCAGGACGGCCATTCATCGCCCACAACCATAGCCAAGGTCTAGGCCCACTTATCGCCATGAACCATGGAGCGACTCGAGCCCCATCCTCTACTTCCTGACAAGTCTTATCCGAGATCATGTTGACTTACTGTAAAATATCAATACTAGTACAGTAAAGGAGATGGTCGGCATTCCTTGTAACCCATAATAGTTTTATTTCTGCGTCTTGACCATCTTGTTCTTCGAGGTTCGCAGCATCAGACATAGCCACGGCAAGCTTTACAATAACAGTGATCCTTTTAAGTCAATGGAGGATCTCAGCGATCCGTTTGTATTCCCGGTTATATAACAAATATTTTACTCGGTACAACTTAGCATATCACCGGGCGTCGCTGTTATGCTTAGTAACTAGTCTTTTTAGTTATATCTAATATATCTAGTATCTATATATTCTATAAATTTCTTTTAGTAAGAAGAATTAGTAATAGGAATTAAAGTTGGATTAGAAAAAGTAATAAGATATATTAGATTAAAGCTTATATTTAATATAATAATAAAAAATACTAAATTTTATTATATAAGCTAGTAAATAAAAAAGAACATTAATATAAATAAGAGAGAATTTAAAATTAAAGCTTAATAACAGGGAGAAAAAAATCTTAAAAAAAAAGGTTAAAAATAAAAAAGCTTTTTAAGATACTTTCCTTATTTAATTAAAAACTAGTATAATATATTTTAAATATAAATAGTAGTAACCCCTTCTAGGTATAAAGATTATAAAAAGCCTATTATTATATTAATTTAAACTAACTTTTTTAAATTATAGTTACTCTACTACTATTTATTAACTATTTGTATTCTTTAAGTTCCTCTACTAAGCCGGAATAACAGTAGTTATCCTAATAGGATAAGGGATAATATATTTTATAAGTTATAACAGTAAATTTTACTATACAAGGCTTTAAATAGTAACTATTAATCTACTTTTATATACTAGTGTTTTATCAGAAACCACCCTTTTATACTATAAGTCTTAGCGTTAGGTTATACCTATTTACACCACGCCGGTACTATTAAGCTTGATATAAACCAGTCTATAAAGGTTAAAGCCATCTCAAGCTGTAAGCTCTAGTTTGGAGCTATTAAGTACTAGGTTAAAGTATCTTTACTATATGACTTAGGCCTTCTATATAAGAATAGAAATTACCCAAAATAAATAATAATAAAAGCCGTGATAGCCTAGAAAGATCTGGCTCTACTTAAATATATAATTATCTACTATATCCTTATCCCTCTGTGTTATAAGACTATTCGAGCAATTAGTTACCTCACCAAGACCATTTGAGAGTAATCAGTTGGCTAGTATAACTTAACAAGTGTACACAGTTAAGACCTAAAACTACCAGGTAAGACAGCCTGGCTTTATTTCTTTAGATAACTATAGATATATAGATCTAACAGCTACTACCATAAAATAGATCCTAATACTAATACTTAAGTCTTAGATAGAGTAATAGTAGTACTTAAATATAAAACAAATTGCTTAATATCCAAGCAGCTTAATATAGTTATCAGGGAGCTTAGAGATTATAAAGCTGATTTAAAGCAAATTAAAGATTATATTAATCTTAAATCAAAAATTAATAATAATAAGACTTTTATAAATAGAGAGAAAAGGGGTTTAAAGAAGCTTTCTATAAAGCTTAAAAAAGATAACTAGAGATTAAAATAATATATTCTAAATACAAATAGTAGTAGAGTAACCATAGTTTAATAAAAATCAGTTTAAATCAATACAATAATAGGCCTTTTGTAACCCTTATACCTAGGAGGGGATACTACTATCTATATTTAAAATATATTATACTAGTCTCTAGTTAAATAAGGAAAGCCTCTTAAAGAGCTTCTTTATTTTTAACCCTTTTTTTTTTAAAATCTCCTTCTCCTTGTTATTAAGCTTTAATTTTAAATTCTCCTAAAACTTAATCTCTTTTAGATTAGTATTATAATCTCTAAGCTAATATAAAAAATTCTTTATTTTTTTAAAGTCTAAGTAATCTTTACAGCTATTAAATATAAGTACTACTACTACTTTATAATAAACTTACTTATTTAAATTAGGATCTATATTATAATTATAACTATTAGATTAATATATTTATAGCTATTTAAAGTAATAGAGTAAGGCTATCTTACCTGTAAAAGTAGTCCCGGCAGGCTAACTAATTGTTTTTAGATATCTAGTAATCCCGGCAGGCTAACTAATTATTTTTAGATATCTAGTAATCCCGGCAGGGTAATTAATTATTTAAATAGTCTTAATAATTATATATTTAAATAGAGCTAGATCTTTCTAGGCTATTACGGCTTTTATTATTATCTATTTTAGGTAATTTGCCTAAGTCACATAGTAAAGACACTTTAACCTAGTACTTAACGGCTCCAAACTAGGTTAAACTTACAGCTTAAGATAGCTTTAACCTTTATAGGAGACCGGTTTATATCAAGCTTAACAGCCAAGTTAGAGCTTATTAATAGTACTGGTATAATACAAATAGGTACAGCTTAATACTAAGACTTATAGTATAAAAAAATAGTTTTAATAAAATACTAGTATGTAAAAGATTAATAGTTATTATCTAAAGCCTTATATAGTAAAACGTACTGTTATAACCTATAAAATACATTATCCTTTATCTTATTAGGATAACTATTATTATTCCGGCTTAGTAAAGGAACTTAAAGAATACAAATAGTTAATAGATAATAGTAGAGTAATTATAATTTAAAAAATTTAGTTTAAATTAATATAATAATAAGCTTTTTGTAACCTTTATACCTAGGAAAGAATAAAATAATTATAAATAACTATTAAAAAACTTATTTTTTATTTTAGCTTTTATTAAAATTAATAGCTTTAAAGTTAAATATTAATTATAATAATAATATACTTAATAAAAGTCTTTTTAAACGCTTATAATATATATTAACATAAGTAAAAAGAGATTAAACTTTTAATTAAGATTATATTTATAAGATTATTATATTTTGTAAAAGTTATTTTAGTTTTTATTACAACGTTAAGCACTAATAAGTAATATATACTAGCAAGTAATATACTTTTCCCGGAACTATTATAGTGTATCTTATAACCGCGTTTTCTCGCATTATATTTTAAAATAAATAAAATAAAAGAAGATAAGATTAAACTTACTATCTAAGCTCTTTAAAATAACCCAAAATTGAGCAGATAATATATAGCTAATATCTACTAAGTCCCTAAGTCTACCTTTTACTACAAAATAGCTAGCTAAACCACATAATATAATACCCACCCTAATAATAAGAGATTAATAAAAATAAAAGAGGAGGTACTTATTAAATATATACTTAACTAGGATTTATAAGAATACTTATTTATTTTTAAGGATATTAAAAATATAGTAAATTCCCTATTTTATAATTATAATAGTAATATTATTAGGACTAACTAGGTAGAAAGACTTATCTTATTAAAATTATATTTTAAAATACATATTAATTATATATATAATTACTAGAAGGTAAGATAAATCTGCTTACTACTAGTAAAGAAGACTGCTTAGCTAAAAGGCTAGTAATTTCTAAGTCCCCAACTTAGAAATACCTAGTAGTTATAAGAGCTATACTATTATAACCCCCTCTAAGGCTTTTAATAAAGCTCTAGATACTTATTAGGCAGGTATAGTCCTAGATAATACTATATTAAATTAGCTTACACTCTTATAAGAGGCCTAAAAATTAAATAAGATAGCTTTAAAGTTAAATTTAATTAAGTTATAATTTATTTTACAAATAGCCTATTATAATACTATAATTTATTTATTAGCTAACTTACCCTAAACTACCTTAAAGTACTTTTTAGATTAATTTTAAATCTTAAATAATTTTTAAATATAAGAGCTTAAACCTATACCCTTTTAGTAACTTAGAAATTAAGATAAATCTGCTTACTACTAGTAAAAAAGACTGCTTAGCTAAAAGGCTAGTAATTTCTAAGTCCCCAACTTAGAAATACCTAGTAGTTATAAGAGCCATACCGTTACAAAAGGCTTTATATAAAGATCCTAATATAATAAATATATAGTTTAATTTTATATTTAATACATATAATAAATATAGTATTTTTAACTATAATACTTATAATTTTAATAAGTTAGGTTTTATAATAAGTATTAAATTACCTAAAATAGTAATTATATATTCTAATTAGTAAGGATTAGTAAAATAAATATAACCTAGAAATT
>JADAZS010000091.1:0-177173 GCA_014872975.1 Diaporthe citriasiana | reverse complement strand
CTTATAATAATCTATAAAGGGCTTTTATAATAATCTGGATTAAATAGCTATTATCTTATAGCTAAGGTATATAGTTATAGCTATTATTCTAATAGAAACTTCTTAACTATATAAATTAATATCCTGTAAATTTACCAGGAATTTATAGGGAAACTACCTAACTATATATATATACGGTAAATTACCAGTAAATTACTAGTAAATAGGTAAATTTATAGTAAATTTACTGTAAATTTACCTGTTTACCGTAAATTTATAGTAAATCTGTGGTAAATTTACTATAAAAGTAAATTATTAGTAGATTTACGGCTAATTTACTACTAGTAAGGATGTTTTATATTATAGACTATTAACTAGTTGCTATAAGTAGATTTAAGGGCTGGTAAGGGTAATAGTAAGGGTAAGATTAAGGTCTTAAAGGCTTAAGATAAGTATAAAAATACTATCCCTTTAGCTAATTAGGTAGTAAAAGGCTATAGTAATAGCTTTAATATATAGTAATAATAATATATAATAAGGATGTATGGTTATAATAGCTAGTATAGTAAAAAAAATAGTGTGCTATATAAATTTGGTTAGTATATATTTTTATTTATACTGGGGGCAACATGTACCCCTGTACTATCCGAAATTAGCCCTGCGAATATCTCCTTTCTTTTTTTGGGGGGGGGGGAGGGCGGTGGGGGGTTCGATGCAGCCCGATTGCAGTGCTGCGCTGTTCTCGGGTTAGGTATCGTCAGGGTTCGGATAGCACTTCCAATCCAAGCCACCAGACGCGTCGCGTTCGGCTCTTCCGCTTCCTCCTGCTTACCCTCGGTCTAGGCAGCGACACGCTGGTGAGTCACATTGCAGAAGCCTTTGTTATCCTGTTATAGAGATTCTGATTTTGCATTTGAAGAGGAGACGCTTAATCAAGACAACAACCTGGCAAGGAGCACAATGGATGAGGTTTTGCTGAAGCAAGTGGGAGCCAAGGGGAAGAGGACCTCCATAGTGGAAGAGCCAACGGAGCCCAGCCAGACTGCGATCGATCCATGGAAGGGTCAAAGTGGGAATTTGAGCTACGAAGAGCTCATCCAGTCCGTTTCATCCTACGTCAAGGAGTACATGTCTCATTACGACCCTTCGCATGACTACAATCACATTCAGCGTGTCCACCGCTTGGCGCTGCTCATCCTCCACAAAGAAATCCAGTCCGACAGAGCGGGATTGCGGCAGTATGACGAGACCCTGCTGACCCTCGGAGCTCTGCTTCACGATGTCGGCGACCGCAAATACCTTCTACCGGGCCAAGAGTCGGCAACGCTCGTCAGGGATGTCCTCATCGAAAGGGGCTGCCCAGCCGAACTGGCAGACAGGGTCCAGGATCTCGTCCTCCACGTGTCCTTCTCCAGCGAGAAGAAGGACCCCCAGAAGGTGTTGGACAAGATTGCCTCCATACCGGAGCTGGCAATCGTGCAGGACGCAGACAGGCTCGATGCGCTTGGCGCCGTGGGCATCGCCCGCTGCTTTACCTTCGGCGGCGCAAAGATGAGCGAGCGGGGCTTGAGCGGCTGCATCGATCACTTTGAAGAGAAGTTGGAGCTTTTGGAGGGCATGATGAAGACGGATACTGGACGGCAGCTTGCAAGGGAGCGTACCGAGAGGCTGAAAATTTTCAGGGGCTGGTGGGAGAGTGAAAATCTTGGGTCATCTTGAGTTGCTTGTCTTAACAGCACGATTTACTTCTATGCAGATAAGTATGTGGGAAGCACTCGCATCGAAATGTCAAAGAAGAGCGTAGGGCTCAGTCCATGCCCAGAAACCGAGGGGTGTCGATATGGAACGTGGCACAAAGCACCATATCTCACGCCGCAAAATCATGGCTCTCCATTGTTTCGGACCTTATGCTGACGGATCCGGCAAGACAACAATAGAACTCCGAATACACCTTCGCTCAATTTCGGTGATTCTGACTTGCCTGTGTGAGACTTGTAATTCCAGATCATTTCTAAGCTCGATATTGAACATCGAGCTGACTTACTCGAGGCATTTGAGCTCGAACTGCCCAAGTGCTGTAGCACCAGGGGACGATGGCATCATCTACATCCAACAACCCGCCTTCCTCAGTGCCTCCTGTACCTCCCCAATCACCCAAACTACCTTCGCCATATGCGCAAAGACTTGGAATCGCAGCGACATATCCTTTCCGAGGAAACCAATCCTCAGGGCTCCACCCTCGGTAAGCTTTCACACTATGCAGCATCGGCATGATTATTGAACTGGGAGATATAGGTTTCCGGATAGAGATCTGAATGACCGACAACCGATCCCTGATGATGCAGTCCCAATACCTCGACCCAGCGATGACGAGCTTGATCTTCTGTTCCAGGAGGAGCAGCTCCAGCGAGACTTTTTTCAAAACCTTACTACTTGTGCGTTTCCCTTCCGAATCCTCACAATAGTGCAGATGCAACTCCGGGGATCTTACCAGGCTCTCACGCATGTCCTTCGAGTAAGGTCGTACTCCAGGAGGCTAATTGCTTGTAGGGCAAGTCCAAACTCTAAGTGACTCTGTGCCTGTCAAGAGTTGCGACTTGGATATCGAGGAACAGAATTGGGAGCCGGCATTCCAGAAGGTATTATATCCCATGCTGGGGCTAATGAGAGGAAGCCGCCATCAAGATTAGCTATATTTATCTGTCGTCTCTCCTGCATCCTGTCCATATATCCGGGGGTTGTTAATATTTTGTTATGTTAGGCGAGATGGTATAATGTCGACAAACCGATCAAGCAAGGGTTCTACGGAGAGCTCATCCCAGAATTGTCGGATACCGATACATGGACCGTGGATAATGCGTCTTTGTGGGACGCTCTTAGACCCTCCATCCAATTAGCGAATAATTTATTCAAGGCGTCATTTAAACATCCTTTGTATGTGCCTCTGGGGCGAGGGTCGCGGAGATAAGCTGTCAAGGAGCTAATAGGACTATTATAGTTACCATGCTCTGACAACACTGAATGTGGCGACGGCTCAATGGGATGGTCAAATACCATACAATTTAACAGAACCCCTACATATGGCTCGGTTTGCACGAATTCCCACAGACGATGAGGTTACTAAGCTACAGGAAAAGTTCGCCGAATACGCTGAGAAACTGCTAATTTCCTTTTATCCCCCGGGAGCTAATAGAGATGGTACTGCTATCACCTGGGTACGTATTGACTGCTTCCTTTCTATGAGATTGCCGGGTTGCGGCGATACTAGACTCGTTCACCGAGTCGTGATCGTGATCGAAGTCATCTAATGATATTATGGGGGATAGTACGGTGTAACGTCATCTTACAAGGACCCGCCTTCAGAAAAGGGCCCCTATCAATTTGTACTGATACTGATCAATCCTGGCATGATTTGGCCGTTGCTGGATAGTACTACTTCAGCGACCGAGAAGGCATTCGCTAGATTCAACTTGTCCAAAACTGTGAGTATCTACTCACAACCTGTGGCGGCCTTCCGGATCTGTGTGTTGAAGTTTGGATGATAGCTGGCGCATGAAATGGCAGTAAGTTTAATCCCTATCGAGCAATTGCATCTTGCACGACATAAGGGTTTAATCAGGTAAGTGTCACCGGCATTGGGCACGTTTGTGCTATCCGTAGGCGCTCGAAGATCACGGAAATCACTAACATACGGAACACAGACTTATACGATAATTCGCCGACTTACCTACTTGCTCTAGCATTCCATGTGGAGATTACATATCGCCAATCCGGGTGCTGTCGGCGGCATGATGAGATATGAACCTGTAAGCAAATGTCACCGTGTATCTCGCATCCTGGCTTATTCAACGGCTAGTTCTATCAACTTGGCAACTACGAACAATGGATCAATGAGCTGGGATGCGCCTGGGAATCAGCAATATTGGGGGGCCGGGTGCACGGCCACCCAGGCCCTAGGACGCCTTCTTTGAGGCAGCCATGGAATGCCAGATTCTTGGTGGTGGTCATGGAAGACTACCCTAGCTACAAATTTCTGATCGGGCACGGCCAGGGCGTTAATGAAGAGGAACATAGGGAAGATATATGGGCCACATACATCGTACCTCTTGCTTTCAGTAGTGGCGTCCTCACAGCTGAATTCTGGAGTGGTCGCTACGGTGCCTACGGGCTGCAGGCATTGATGGTCCCGCATGTTCTGCGACAGGATAGAGGAAATCGCAAAGATACGTGGTCGGGCCTGAAAAGATGTAAGCGCAAATACGTTGGGGAAGACATTAAACCAGAGCTCGAACAGCTTCGTGCTGTGACGAAAACTTGGGAGCCAAGCTGGGAACGTTTGCGACCATGGTAAGACCCCATTCACAAACGCAACCTTCCCAAATTGCACCGGTGTGGGCGAGATTCTCTTTCCCGTGTACGCTCCGTCTGTCGCAGAAGGAGGCATTGGTATCTGACAAACTTAAAAAAACACAGGTATAAAGACGCATTTAGCGAATGGAATGAATCCATACATAGCTATTCTGAGATACGCAGCGGCATTATCGAGTTCCAGGATGCGTACATTAAGCGCGACGAGGTCGCGGCTGAGAAGGTGCTGAGACAATATGGTTTGAGGGCCAATAAGTGGAACAGCCCCATGGTCGTAAGACATAGAATCAGATGGCTTATTCAAGCTATTGGGTATCTGATGTTGGCCGTCATGCCCAGGCGTGATGACGACGACATGACCACGAGTCTCATCATCTCTGAAAACTGCTGGTCTCCAAGCATTGAAGCACGTCGTTTTGCGGCTTCCGAAAACAGGGCGCCGTGGGTGATTGATGCCGTCGGAACCAAGAGGTATGGATCATTTACCGCGGGGGCAAGAAAACGGCACGTCCCACTCCAGGAAGGCCAAAAAGGGCTTGGCAATCGGAGGACGCTCCTGGAGAAGCTCCAGGTCGAGGCTGCCATACGCGAAACGGCCTCCGAGGTGGCACCCGACATCGTAGAGACTTTCTGGGCCGCACTGAGACAAGCCACGGCCGATGCCGTGGTCACCGACGACAAAGACTGGCTGCCCAACTTTAACCTGAAGATACGAGGTTGGAAAAGCAGGACGAACGAAGGCCATGCCGGAACGGCATCGGCCTCACAGGTGACGGAATACAACGGACCGGAACCTATGCAGTATGAATACGACGAAGCTGCATCGCAACCCTCAGACGAAGAGGGTCGTAGCGCAATGAGTGCTCGAAGGGGCTTCGCCTGGCTCCTCGGTGAGAGCACAACGCTGCCCGTTTCGAGCGCCGTGGAAATAACCCCAAACAAGCCACGGCAGTTGATATACTATACAGTTGGTCAGGTGGGGAATCACCGGTTCCGTTCGGACATGTGGGCAATCGTAGATGATGGGCTGTCTGGTTTCGATATCTACGACGTCAGTGGTAGGTTTTATGGTCTTGCAATTATTCTTGGCTGAGACAAGCAGGAATCTGTCTGACCTTTACTCGTTCACTAAAAATTGCTTCGCAGATGCCGTAGCGGAGAGGAGAGAACATGACAGCCAGTTCGACATCACAACCATGCTGAAGAAGACGCCTTTGGGCCTCAGAGCACAACCTGAATTCGAGCAAGAGCTGGAAGAATCCCACGAGCCTTTGGGGAAGCTGATACGTCCACTTAGACGTCAGGAAATTGCCGAACGGGACGGGCAGTATGGAAGGCCTCTGTGGGTTATCCTTGGTCAAAATGTGTTCGACATCACAGGTACGTTGAGATTGCATATAATCATGCACATGCCGTTATCTCTCGCTTGCTGAACCAAGTCTCGCAGCTCTTACAACCAAAAGCAAGCGTCTTCGGTCGCTGCTCTGGTCTAACCCAGGGGGCAACCCCATGCCTGCCATCGCTAAGAGCGGTATCATTGCCCCCAAACGGATATTGGACAATCTGTGGCCAAATAGGTGTGCTACCCTAGCTGAGCCTAGACCGGCCCTCGGCCCTCCCGCGGGCTCAGAAAACCTGTACACCGCAAAGGAGGTTGCTTGGTACACTTATCGAGAGACTGGGATGTACACCATCATCGGAGAAGGTGTCTATGACATGACGAGTATGTCACATCGCTCTCTATCTCATTCGTAATAATGATCTCAACAGATTCAGTGAGCTAACAATCATCTAGATTTTGCCGATTCGCATCCCGGTGGCAGTGAACTGATAGAGAAATGGGCGGGCGAAGATTCAACAGAAACTTTCAAACGCTACCATTCGCACGCCGAGCGGTGCTTGGCGGACTACGATTTCCTTCGAATTGGACGAGTGATACGCGAAGGCAGCTTGCCGATTACTGATAAGCAGATCATGATACATGGAATGGTGTATGATCTCACCCGTAAGTACTTTATTGGCGATGGACACATCTCTTGTTGACGGACCTTTCAACGGATGCAAGCGGCCCTCACAAATCCCAGTGCGAACGGGCATTACATATGTTGGAGGAAGTGCTAATGGAATCGTCACAGCTGTCGATTCGTGGATGGTATACGGATGGCAGGAGATACAAGAGGGCACCTGGTCGCTCCGTGGGACGGACGCGTCGGAGAAGGTGATGGCTGACAAAGCGGACGAGACACTGGAGGTTCTGCTAGATCTGGTATCCAGGAGGGAGCTCATCGTCGCCAAGATGCCACCTCGCCTCCTTGAGGTCACCCTCGAAGAGCTAGCTTCGAATAATGGATCGGTTATAGAGATACCGCAGGCAAGCAAGGAACAGGCACTATTGCCTCCACTTGTCAGCCCTGTTTGGGTCTGCCATCGGCGAAACATCTATGATGTGACTTGTGAGTATTATTTTGACCAGGTCTGCGGGAGACTTTTGACTCACAAAAAACACAGCGCTGTGGAGGTATGGAGAAGTTGACCTGCAGAACTCCATCGAGATGTACAAGGGGGGAATGGTTCCAACGGGAAAACTTTCTGAACGGCTAGAACAGGAGTTCTCTCATCGCGTGATCGGAGTGTTGGTGCCAGATAAGAGGCCGGTAGACGATGCCGTCAGAAACGACTACGGTGGACAAGGAGATGATGGGCTACCATCAAAGATCTGGCAAATGAATTTGTCGCGGAGATAGTTATGGATCTCTGATAGCGTGAATGTGCGGTTCAAGACCGCAGGAACAACTCTACTTGCAGAACATCTGTATGGTGATAGCGAGAAGTATGGAGACGTTCAACGTTTAGAAGCCTGGGCACGGATGTCAGATTTGTTCTATGCATGGTGCTAGTCATCGAGATACATCACCCCCGATGAATTTCGTCACATCTAACTAATTCAACAAAAACATGAGAAAAGACCAGCGGCAAAGGGGAAGAGGAGCCCTGCCTAGGACTCTTCAAGAATCAGGTTCTCCTGTTCTCTTTCACCAGACTCAGTATACCACTGTCTGTAGGCGTGATAAAATTAATTCCACCACTTTGGTTCTCGGCATTCCGGAGGACCAGCCAAGAATGTACTTTGTGATCCATAGTCATCCATCAACACGACCGCCGCCAAATTCTGGGCTCCTAAATGTTGGTATCTCCAAGCCGCTTAGCCGTTTGTCAATTACTGTCCTATTTGATATATCAGTGGGCTATCCAGTTTGCCGCCGCTTAGACCTTGGTCAACACATCATTTACAGAACTTCTTCGGGGCCCATGCACACTCTTAACGTGGACACAATTCGACACTTGGAAGGGCAATCTCTGTCTGGCATTTGTGTACAAGTCTGAGACGTTTGATATGCCTCTGGAATCATGATTTATCTCATGGATTGGTACTAGTTGCCTGCTATAATTTGAACTTTTGACACCGTCACAGGCTTGCAAGGCTAATGCCATTCGAGAGTCTCAGTAGCGAACATATCCGTACGAGCCATGGTGCAGAGAGTGGTAAACATTTGCCGAGGTCAAGGAGACTGGCCTCCAATGGGACGAAAACAATTAAATCATTGAGTATCAGGAAATCTTTTAAGTTTCGTAGAATCCTTCTAAAGCTACCTACTTAGGACATTGCCCCCAGGCCTTCAATAGTGAGAGGCCGAGGCCGCCTTCAAAGGATGAATGTCTCGATCCAGGCTGCTCAGCCTTGAAGATTGGGACACATCTATGAAATGATGTCCCCTTCGGCTCACCTCTCCTCAAGTCTCCTCACGCAATTCATACTTAATCAGCCAATTTTGAAAGTAGAGTGCGCAAAGGTGGCGGGTAAGGAGCAGTCACGGCGAACATATCCCAGATTAATTTGAAATATGATTACCTGTACGCCTACACATACTCCACGCCTATTTTTGGGCTTGTTAGCTTTTGCATCGAACTGTGTACACAATCCAAGTAGAAGTGAAAAATACAGCGGTGGCTCGGAGAATCCACGAGAAGTACACATACCGTATACCGGATGACCCCCAAGCCGACCAATCGGTAGCTCATCACGTTTGAGATTCGACGGCTGAAAACGCACATTGCATCTGTTGTGAGATATCCCATGTCAATACGATTTCGAGATCAGAGATCCAAACCACTGAATTTTGGTAGACATGTGCTGCTTTGAGGCCGACAAAATGCCGTGAGGGTACCTAGGTATGAACTCAGAAACGTAGACACTCACGCTTGGTACTGTGGTCTCTGGGCAGCCCCTTGCCAATTCAGTGATGAGTACCCAAAAGTCTCGCCAACGCGACACCAGGCATTAGGCTCGCCTGCGGTGATTCGGTACCGCGCCTGGTTCATGGTGAACACAGCGCACATCACGTCGTCCAGGTTTGTGACCGCGGTGCCAGTGCCACCGGTACCCATGTTACCAGTCACAGCGCTTTGCGATGTTCATTAGCATGTTTGAAATATAGATTCACAAAGAAGGATAAGTAGCGTACTTGGTCGTGCCTGGAAAATCGACGTTGTTCTGCTCGGCCTCTGCCAAATACACAGTATAGTTTCTTTTGTGAAACCAGCCAAGTTTCTTGTTGGCCGACCAGGTCTGTTGAGGCACAACTCTGAATTAGTACAAGGATGCTGTACGAAGGGATAACGATACCCTCGGGTGGCGGGGAGGGACTCACGTTCTTCGGCACGACGGCCGGACGTGCCAGGTCTCGATTATACTCAGCCTTGCGCTGCATGTTGTTCCCTGGGTTCAACGGATCATCCCAGTCGGCTCGCTCCCAGCCCGCGTCCGTCCATTCCTTCCACTGTGCGTGGTTTGGGTCCGGGTCCGGGTTCAACTGACTTCTGCCTGTGCGGCCGTTGAAGTAGCGAACGTTGGTTTCGAGGTTACGGAGAAGACCTGAAAGAAAAGATGAGTATGAGGACTGCATATTCGCAACACTCCACCCGTATTAGAAGTAGAGACTTGCCGTTGCAATTTCCCTGAAGACTCTGCTGCCACGTCGGCACGCAGACAGTCTTGGTACCAAAGAGACTCTGCATGTTCAGACCATCGTTATCATAGTTGTCCCCGCCTTCCTCAGACGACGCAAATGGGAATTCGTCGCAACTCGTGAGCCCAGAATCGGGTCTATGAACTGGTGTCAAGCTTCCCCAAAGAATTAACTCTCTCGCATTGTTATCAGCCACACACTTGGACCGCCTCGGCAGCGTACGTGAACGGCATGCCTGATTCCGCCTCGTCGTCTGGCGGGAGCCAGACGAATCGAAAGTAAGTGTACACCCACGGCCTTTACACAGCGCGCGGCTCTCACTATACGGACCACGCTGGTTGTTGATCGATCGGTAGTCGTTCATCAAGTGTTCTAGGGTGCGACAGATACCGGGGATCGTGTTGGGGTTCCCCGTGCCCCCCTGGCTCGGCGGCACTACGAACGCCCAGTCCATGAAAGCGGTCTTGCAATTGTAGTACAGTCGCGGAAGTACAGCGCAATCCTCTCCACCGGCGACTCGCTTGGTAAGGGCCGCACCGTAGCTGCTGGGCGACCCTAGCCGGCTGAAGCCCAGGTCGCGCGTCTCGATCTCGCTTGTCTGGTCGTTCATGGAGCCGCCGCATGTCGAGGGCTTTGAGTTGCACGTGAATTTGTTGCCTCCGATGGTGAACTCTAGATCCGATTTGCTGTCGTCTTCGTGTGAGTTCTCTTCCTGTCGCAGGGCCAGGGCAGACGACTCATTCCCGTAGACTACCCCGTCGATGCCGAGGATGACGTGGTCGTTGGCCCTGTCGGGATCCCACCGAGGTGTGGGCGGAACATCGAAGATGGTATTTGGAAGTGGGCTGTCGGACCATATCCAGCGCTTGCTCTTTTGCGGAGACAGAACCCCGGAGCGAATTGGCTCATCTGGACCCCACAGCTTGATCTTATGCCAGTCTACCGGATAGTACGTACCAGAGGTCCAGGCGCCGTAGAATTTGATCTGCGCGAGAGCGGCGAGGCCTATACGGTACCACAGAGCAAGCTCGTAGTTGTATTCCCAATTGTAATTCTCGTTGACGGTTGCTGCCGATGCCTGGGCGTTGAAGTTCAAGCTTGTGTTCGCAAATGCTGAGACGTGAGCGTCTACGAGAAGTCCCTACGCATAGTATTATCGGGTCAGCGAATTTGTATGAACAGGCAAGGAGCGTCTAGGAGCGACTTACATCAAAAGGTCCAATCTGGCCTCCAATTTGAATGCCCATGCTCACTTCAGGAGATACACGAACATTGAAATCCACCTTTGCTTGGACGTTTGCCTCAAAGATTGGCTCTATACCTTCTTGGTCATAGGAGGTGTCGTTGAACTCGGCTTCTGCAAGGTTGTGACTTCCGGTGTCATTCGGCATAAACACTTCGATGGGCTTGAAAGTGTAGGTCAAGCCCGCTCTCATCTGGCCTGAGACAGTGACACTTCCATCCAGCTGGCCCCAGATATCCAAGGCTGGCCCGACAGCTGCGATGCCTTTGATCGCAAGACCAGGGTACGTCAAAGTGTTTATAAGACGCTTTGGGTCAGTAGCATAACCAAGTGCTGCGTCCCCTGCGAGAGTAATCCCAGCGACGAGTTTTGGCTGGGTCCGCACGAAGGCGTACATATCGTTGACCGTAACGAAAGTTCCGGAGAAGTAGTACGCATACCGCGTGTCCATCTGGAGTCCAATGTCTGCTGTGATGTCCATACCTGCAGTGAACGTGACGCCTGTATCACTCTTGCAGAAAAGTCGTCCACTGAACAAGTTGAAGTACTTGCCAAAGGACACTATTCACAAGACATGGAGTCAGTAGAGCGCTCTTCGTCTTGGTGCCTACATGGCTCAGAGTGGTGACGTTGGTAAAACAACCTCGAAAGACTTACTTGGTAGCACTCCAACTTGCTTGCTTTCGATCGTCGTGACTTTCTTGAGCCAGTCTACGAAAGCCCCAAACCAACGACGATCATGCGTATGGACGGCTAGGTCAGTATTCGAATAATCCATTCTTCCGCTGGAGCGGCTTCTTGCGCGGACAATCCTCTCTTTCCACTCGTGAAACGGAACATGGTCATCCACTGATCGCTTGCGGGTGACGTTCCCGGCGGTGACTTCGTCCCAATATCCCTCCTCGTTGGTGAAGTCGATGCGCATTTTGACTGGTCCATCTTCGTCTTGGCGTTTGATCAAGTGGAAGTTGTAGTCAAATTTCACGACGTAGACACCTAGAGACAGCATATCAGGCCAAAGTACATATTGGTCTTGCGAGATGAAGCAATTGGGATGGGAGCTTACCGTTTTGGTTACCAGCAGTGTCCCTCTTTTGCTTAATCCAACCAGGAAATTCTTCCTTTGGTTGGTACTCTGGCGTCATGGAGACGATCCTTGCCCAAGGCCCATCACCAACATGATTCGGCAGTCGGATGATAGTATCCTCAGCACCCTTGTAGAAGACACGACGACACTGGGGCGAGTTGACCGGATAGTTGCAGTACACTCGGATCGTCTCTTCCTTGTGTTCCCACACACTTTCTAGAACGGCGCGATCAGTAGTTAGTAGTGATCTGGGGCGGATACGGACTGGCTCGTCCCGCTCAATCACGGTGAAAGCATCAGAGAATGCGTTATGGATGGATCCTGCTGGCCCGTCCATCATGACAAAGCCATAGGGGTCGGCTCCCGGATGTTCATCTAGATTGTCCGGTGTGATGTCGTGATTATTGTTACCAAAATCGTCTGCCCATTCCCATGTCACATCATCATCGTGATTGTCCTCCGTGTCAGTCCAACTGAATTCGGTCAGATAATTGTTCCTGATTGAAGAAGGAAATAGCGAAGGAAGGAAGAGGGGGCTTACAGATAGCTTGGAACCACTGGCCAGTCCTTTGTATATATCGACGGTGGCTCACAGCAGAGGTGGAATCCCGGGAGAGAGCCTGGGTAGGCTGCAAAGTTGTCGCAAGAATGGCCTCCTCCTCCGAGATCTGTAGACCGTGTCCACTGATACAGTGGCTCGGGGTTCTTGACTATGGTTTCTTGCAGCTCATCTGCCGGACAGTCTCGTTGAGCACATATTCCCACACCGTATGCAGGCGAGGACTGGTCTCCTTCCGAGAACCGACTGCCGTCATCTGACCATTTGCAATTTTTGGGTGTCGCTGTTTGATATGAGTTTGGGTCTTGGTGATAGATCGATTGGTTGTTTCAAGTCATTACTCACAAGCTTCTGGACAACAGTACCATCTGTTTTGAAGCGCCTTGGCTTTTACTCCGTTGGGATCTGTCCAGTCGACCCAAGGGCAGTCCGCTGGTAGACAGAAGATCAGTACGCCTCCGGCCATAATTGGATCAAGTCACTCACTGCCATCCTCCTGATCCAGTCTCGTAGCAATGCCAGTCTCCCCGTCCTTGCAGGGCTTCTCTGTGTTGACTCCCGCAGACTCACAATCTGTCCAGTAACAGCCGCGATCTAGGATCGGAGTTCTGTCGCAACATAACTACCCCACGTTGTCTTTGATCAGGTGAATGTTCGAAAGAGGGGGGGGGGGGGGTTATGCTCCAACTTACACCTCTAAACCCAGTGTAACAACTACCCTCGCCTTCAGCATCGACAAAGGTGTCCCTGGTGAGCTCGAATTGATCAGCACCACAGCTCGATGCACCGTCGCAGCCAAAGGCGCTGCGCTCCGGCGCGCCTTGCCATTGGCAGTTCTGCGGCATGGCTCCTGTTGGACAGCACACGTGGTGATACTCTCCCTCTTTGCATTCAGCCAGGGGCAGTCTCTGGTCAATCTGTTGCGGGTAATGACCCGTCTCAACAGACATGTACCCTGGGCTACACGAAGCGAGCGGATCTGTGCTTGTGCCGTCATTACATGATTGGGTAACATAACAGTTCTGGCCTGTGTACGCAGCCAGATCGTCAACTAGATGTTTTCGATCATCTGGGCTCAGCTGATCATCCACAAAGCCATGAACCATGGCTGCTTCCCCCACGATCGCGGTGAGCCCTTGCCAATCTGAAGTGTCCAGGTCAAGAGACCAGACTGCGAAGCCTCTGAGACACCTTCTGTGAAGAAATCTCGTCTTATCTGCGAATGTGTCGCTGTCGTCGTACGAGATCCACTGGCTGAGAGAGTAGACGAGCCACTTGGAAGCAGATGCGCTGTCAGAGAAAGTCTCAGCACCCAGCTGAGGAATGAGATCCGTCACCTCTGGGTGGTTCAAGTCAGCATTTTGCTCTAATTTTGAACATCGGAATGCCTGCAGGACTCACCTGGATATGAGAGAAAGCCCATAGAATTTGTGCAGTCGCCCTCGAATCCTGGGCCGTCATACTGACATCCCGGCCGCGTACAGCCAGTGTCACTCAAGGTGTAGGATGTGCCATGAAGGCCATACCCGAGAACAATCTTGTCGGAAGTGACTCCATTACGGCTTAAGAGATCCAGAGTGTAACCAATCTCCGTGATGTTGGAATGAGTCTTTGTGGAGCCGTCGCCTGCCCAATTCTCATTCCACAACTCATACATATCGTAAGCACGTAGGTTGAACCAGTCAACGTACCGTCCCAGGTTTTCAAGCGAGTATCCTTTGAGATTCTTGTAGTCATATGGTAAGGAGACAGTGACTTGCCAACCACCATCTGCATCGTCGAATGCTTCCTGGATATTGGCTACGAAAACGACGAAACTGTCGTAGTCCGAGGGTTGGCCTCCGCGATCTACGTTGGCTGGGTACATCCAATCTAATGATTGCGTTAACTCGGGAGTTCTGGTGGGGTTTTGGAGTCGACCATACCGATATCCACTCCGTTCAGTGAGTATTTGTGCATGTAGTTGACCAGAGAGTCTATGAAAGCCTGCTGATTCGGCACAGTGCCACTACAAACAGTTAGCCTTTGAACTGGCTGTGACTTTCAATTTCGGAATCATCTGGCTCACATCATCGTCGACCATCGATAATATCTTTCAGTGTCATCGTCCTGATAGGGGTCATTAAAGTCCCAGCCGCCCAAGACCACATTGACTCGAAGGCCAGTGTAACGCTGTTTGAGCCTGGCCACACGCGCCATCGTCTGGCCGTTGTTGTCTGTGATCACACCGTCCTCGGAAATCTCTTCATACGCTACGTTGATGTGGGTGAGCACTCCAGCCGCCAAGTTCTCGGGCTGCATCGCATTGCAGCCCCGACTTGCTGCCGCGGCGTCGTAGTACCCAATTCGGACCTCCAAGCCAGCTGCATCGGTGCTGTTCATATTTGCACAAGTTCCATTGTTTCTGAAATGGGCTTTAGTGTGTCTGATCCATGCGTGTAATCTTCAGAACAATCTCAGAGGCTTACTTTGGTGCGCATCCGCCTGTATTTTGACAGTCGGTGCAGAAATCCGGACCAATACCGCAGAAGCCAGCTTTACTGTTGAAGAGTTGGCGAACAATACTACCAAGCCTAGGACTTCTGATGAGAAACTTACCTGCAACATCCACCGGCCGGACAGTCGACTTTGTCTTCAGGAGCGCCATTGCCACACTCTGGCAACGAATCACATCCTGACTGGCATCTTCATATGCAGTGAAATTTTAGCGGCTCCTCTAGGCTTTGGTGAAGTCCATAATCAACGTACCCGTCTCCGCAGAAATCCGACCCGAAACCGCAAAAGCCTTTTGAAACCTCACAGTCAGCGATAGCACTCACTAGAGAGCTTCTCATGAGCTGGCGAAGCCGTTGTCGACTTACCATCTCTGCTGCAACAACCAGAGTCACATTCGTTCAAGCCATTACATGTGCCTCCCTGCTGGGCAAAAGATGGGGAACAAAGTATCAAAGTTAACAGGAGGCAGTAAATCAACGATGGTGGTGAAGGCATCGTGGATAATCGGCCGGAAGCCCGTGTCATGGTAGTGTTGACTCTCTGCAAGGGGAGATACTACGCCGTCATCCTCTAATAAAGCAATTCCCACTTGGATAGAAACTGTCTGGCCGATTCCTACCGACAGGCAAGACCCAGATGCGCCTGACGCTCCTTCGAGGCTGGCCCCTCGCAATTGGTGTGGCGGCGCATCACGATCCATCATGGCCTCCGAGTCCTATGTACACGATACTTCCACAAGCCACCCGCTGTACTCGATACAAAAGCACTCAACAGAGGCAGATCGCGATGTCGACTTGCGGTGTGCCTCGCGGTGCCCTGCTCAGCCTGGCGCACACCACCAAGGGAAGCTGCCCGAGTGTTCCGATGCAACTAGGCCGCTGCAGTCCTCAGAGCTCGTGACTGAGTTCGTTCGCTGGGAAGTAAAGATTATTCTCCTATCTGCCGACCTCCGGTATACACGATCACATAATTGGTGCAAGACCGCGAAGCTAGCTTTGCCGGTTCACACTCGCGAGAAGGATCCATTGTGGTGGCTGAGGTCAGCGAGTATAGGCATTACTTATACCCCACACTACGAAAAGAGCACCAAAGGGTGCTGGCCTATAGTGACGCCGCACATAGGCCCGGACTACAGCGTAAGCGCAGGGGCATTTCTCGTGCCAAGACTTTTGTTAACAAGAAAACTGTGTCGTTTAGATTAAAAGGCACACTAAGGAAGCACGTGAAGGGCGTGGGATGCTCACCGAGGGCACAGCGGGCTGCTTACTGAGGGAATAGGAGGCTATGGGCTGCAGCCCTGGAGTATAGGTTGGCGAGCTAATGTGGGGGACGACGTCAACGATCAACGGAAAGCGCGGGAATGGGATCGTACGATGGCTTATGGGAGCTTGTGATGGCTTCATCGGCTGCTCTCGGCTCAACTGAGAAAGCTGGTGTGAAGATCGAGATCGTGGCATCGGAAGGTTTGTGTCGATGGACGATGGGACTCGCCTGGGTCCACAGCAGGGCGAGGACAATGTCCATGTTTCTAAGGGGTCTCCAGTCTCCCTGAAGGCAAGAGTATCTTGGTGTGGCCCTGCTTGATGTTTGACACTTTATACGTCTCTTGTATTGGCATCGACTTACCTCGTTGGATACTCCAGGACAGCATGATGTTGAACCTAGGAATTTTTATCCTTCTTACTCAGGGGGCTCTTTGTGTGAAATTTTTCAACTCTACGAACCAACTTCCAGATGGCATGCCAAGTGAGTGCAAGGATGCACTCACCGCGGACATCTCATGTAGCCCGCATCTATTCTCGCCAATTGAGGTCACAAGAAGTTTGGATACCAACACGACAGATTTGGATCGGTACTGCAGCACTGGTTGCACTAACTCTCTCCAGGTAAGCACTTTAAGGAATTGTTCAGAAAAGTAATTCTAACCGGGATTCGATCAGGATTGGGCAGACAAAGTGCATCAAGCCTGCGGCAATGACCGTTATGACTTCGGGTATAATGTCGTGTTGGGAGGGGAGGCCTTCCTGCAAGCTCCCGGAGACATGGCAGACGCGATGATTTGGGCTCAGAACGTCACATGTCTCAAAGATAAGACCTCAAGTGAATTCTGCGCACCAAAGCTTGTGAATGGGACATTGGACAGATGCGCCGACTGCAATCTCAAATACCTGGCAGCATTGATGAGCTCGTGGTACGGTTTTGCCTTGGCACCGAGCAACAGCAGTTTCACCAGTTTGCTGCAAAATTGTAGCGTTGACCCGAGCCTATATCCTTACTCGAATTGGACTTCTCCTCCGTTGCCCATGTAAGTTCCTTTGGGGGCATCGAAATCTAGTGCCTTGACACAGCTGGAAAGTCCCGTAACAGAAATTCGCGCTGACATTGAGGTAGTCCAACTGAGCTGCGAAATATCACATGCTACGGCGGCTGTTACTACACTGTGAAAGAAAGTGACACCTGCGAAGACATAGCTTGGGGGTACGGGGTGTCTATCGATAGATTCCTCTATCAGAACGGGCTGGATCCAAGCTGCCGAACGTTCAAGCCTGGCAGGGAGGTTTGCGTTGGAAATCCATGCAAGCTCTATATAGTAAGTGACCGTCTCCATTCCCTTACATGGAGTCTTCAAGCTGAGTCTATTTCAAGGTTGAGGAAGGGGATACTTGTGCATCAATAATCGGCAACAATTCATTCACTATAACTGAACTTCTCGCCTGGAACCCAACTATTCACAACAACTGCGACAACCTCCGAAATATGGTCGGTCGTACAATCTGTGTCAGTCCCCCAGGAACAGACAGCTACAATTTCACTCTCTCCATCTCTTGGGCGCAATGGGCAACGCCTACCGTGGGATCGTGGACTACAGCACCTACTATGGGGGAGCCACAGAGTACCGTCAACGCAACAGCAGCTAAACGCACTGCGACACCTACCTTTGTCTACAACGCGACTGTGGAAGAGGATTTAAATCTTTTGTCCAAAAAGCACTGCCCCATCACAAATAAAGATTTTGAGCGCGGATTTGAGTGGTATTATCTCAGTCCTAAGTGCGACACTCTTCTCAGGCCGTTCTGTAATCCGATCATTGGTGCACCTGAGCCGACTGGTGTTGATAAAGTGCCAGATGAGTGCAAGCCTTCTGCGGTTATGGGATGGTAGACTAGATTAGGCGTAGTTTACGTAGTGGGAGACTGGACGATGGATACGGAGAGCGGAGGCTCAGGGTGCTCAAGTAAGTGACAGTGATTTTCGATGCTGAATTTCTGGATTAAGTGCAAACGATGATATTATTTCTTGTTGGATTCAATGATTGAATATAATTTTCTTTACTTCTTCATATTATTGCTGTGGAAGCCATTGCATGGCAACCTCAGAATCGTAAGCGTGCTCCCCTCTCTGTCCTCTCAGCAAACGTCTCCAGTATCTCACCCAGCCCTCCAAAAGCATTACATGCCCCTGTAAATTCTAGAATATCACACGGACTAATTGTGTTCTCCCACACGCTCTCCCCATGGCAATCCAACCACAGTACCTTCACAAACCCCTTCCTCAGCGCCTCGCCATCCACAAGATACGCCCGAAACACAGCACGCATCGTAAGCCGATCCATCTCATCCTCGGCATCCGCCAGTTCCTCCTCCGCATCCTCGTGCATTCCCTGAGACGAGAAACGAACCACGTCGCACAGCTCCGGCATCCGCAGCAGCACACGCGGCCAATCCCCGTCGGGGCACATGTAGAGTGCCGCGTCGTCAAAGGCGCCGCGGCGCTCGATGAGACGTTCTGGGACGCCGACTACAGAAGCGGCGAGCTCAGCGTATTTGTCTGCCAGGCTGGCGTCATAATTTGTGCGGATCCATACGGGATCGTGAGATGTGTGGGTTGACCGCCGCAAGGAGATCATACGCTCCTGTGGGGTCTGCATGGTGCTGAAGAGGTGGGTGAATATTTCACTGTTGTCTCCTAAGTTGCCGCTTTTCCTGGAGCGGGCTCTCTCGTGGTAAGGCTGGTAAAGCAGCAGATTAGTTACTCGTATAAGTGTGCAGCGCGGGCACTCGTCGACTACAAGGAAATCCATACGAATCTCTGCATGGGCGTCAGCGCCAGATACCGGCGCGCCAAGATATCCCACTGCTCCTTTTCATGGCGCGTGTCTGCGGGGTCGTTGATCTCCCAATGCTCCTATTCATAGCTGTGTCAGCAACTCGCACCTCTGCTGAAGCAAGGGCCTCCGGCGGTGTCTACTTGCCATAAGAAAAACGTCAAATGCCAGACAACCGTGATCAGAATTCGAAGTCTCGTTCGCCATGTTGAAGGGGGTAAGTTGGCTGTTTGTATTGCAGCACAGTCGAAGGAAGGTGGCAATGTGTATAGAGAGTCGCTGCGAGAAGACCTCGGGAGCCTTAGTGAGAGATTAAGTGAATCATTGGGCAAATGAGTTAGGTACAAGAACGGGCCGGGCGGCAGTTGCAAGTGGCTGGCTGGTCTGACTGGCCATGTCACACAGATCATCAAGTCTCATGTAAGCACTCTTGAAAGTCCATTATGGTAGCATCTCTTACCTCAATTCGATCTATCATAAGTGTATTGAAATTTCCTGGATGAATGGACGACCTCGCATCATCCTGCAAATGATCACAACTCCCGCCGCTGATTACCTCGTGTCCAAGAAACTGCTCAAGCATGCTGCCAGAATGTCTATTGCAACGGTACTCAAAATGTAGGAATCGTTCTGAATTCAATTTAATTACGCTGAAACAGCAGGAGAAATGATCGTGTATGCAAGTCCGATCAATTTACTCTCGGACACGGTGGAAGTTCTTTCTTCAATCAATCAATCAATCGTTGGTCACCTCGTTCAACAATTTAAACTGAAAAGTACCAAATGTCCCCATTGAACTTTCGATCCAAGTTGAAAAGAAAAGCCAAGTCTGTGTGACTGGAGCATCATGCTTTTCAACTCAGAACGGCATTCACCCCAGAGTCCCTACACCAGAGACTTTGTCAAAAGGTACCCGCGCCACGCCTCCGCCACGTCTCGGACGCTACAATCTTTTGAGCAAACATTCTGAAGGTATCTTGAAGTTAGGGTACTCACATCGCGGTCAACCGGCCATTGTAGTCATGCTACTTTGCGTCGTGCTGATTTCCGTCATGCTGGTTTCCATAGTGGTACTCTCCGCCGTGCAAGTTTCCTTGGTACACCCTGTAGTGCTATTCGCCGTGATTCCCGGAAACGTTCCAGTTGGCGTCCGCGTGCACTTGTGGCAAGACGTTGTGGAGTTCCAGCCACCCCATGTGGTCGTATTACTTGGACACGGCGCGGTCTCCGTCACCGTGAAGTTCAACGCCTGCGTCATGGTCGACCACATCGTCGCCCAGACAGTAGACGTGTCAGTCACAGTAGATGCAGGCGGGCAAGCTGAGGATGACGGCTTCTGCACGCCACAGCCGTCCGCTTTCAAAGTGATGGGCGTGCATTTTGCCTGGCCAAAGTTTGGAGCGACGTAGATGTTCCACTCAGTATCGGATGCAGGGCAGGCGGAGAAATTTGGCGAGCCATGATAGAGGAGCATGTTGTCACTGTTGATGGAGAAGCCCTTGTCTGGCTCCTTACCTTGATCGCATTGGATCTGGGTGATAGGGGCTTCTGTATGGGTGTGAGAAAACGAAAACCCAGACTTGACTTGCTTTTTCTCAAGGAACCTACCAGTGACTACGCATCCAAAGCCGTTTGAATCCGTGATCCCGCCGTCTGGCCCAATACAGAAAGTTGCGGTATCATAAGTTCCGTTCAAACGAAGCTGCCCATCCGGGAGCTCACCAGCTGGACATGCGAATGGCCCTGACGATTCCAAGGTGAATTTGCAGCACCCGGAATCGCCGGAACCACCAGCGAGTACAGTCTCCACTCCTCTAAGGAGTACGAACAAAAGAAGCTTCATGATGATCAAAGTGAAACTATCCGTATAACTGTCTCCGATGAGCATTCACTTTTCTTGGCGGGAAGGAAAGTGCTTGAGCTCTTCTATACCGCGCCGTGGAGCTCAGGGCGCGCAGGAGCTATCAGGAAAATCGATCTGCCACCGCTCCTTGTTACGAACGAATGAGTATTCTGACGTCCGACCCATCATCGAGATCACTCCTTCAAGAAGACCGGCTACGATCGGAAGATGGCATGCCCATTCTTGCATCATGGGACTTGTTCTACTAGGCTGCGATAGCGACTATTGATTCTTGCATGATCAGACGACCCATCCTAGAGTTCACCGACTTCTCCAATTCATACGACGACACCATCATGGGTGGATGGAATCAACTTTTCACATTCGAGCCCTTGTTGAAAGGACTATACGCTGTGATACTACGCCGTTGTACCAGATACATCGCGAAAAACGACTAAGATGGCACTCGCCCTGATTGGCTCGACGTCTAGTCCCGTCTTACAGCCCCTGCCATGTAAGACATAGGCCCGCACTCTAAGCTTCGTGACGACCCGGAAGGGCGTTCTTGGCAGTCAGATGCGCATAGATCGGATTGGGGGCGTATAGATCGGACGAGCGGTTTGGATGAAAGTACGGGAGTCTCATATTCTGTTAGGAGCCGAAGGCCTCGAAGAAAGGATGGATACTTAGGGATGCCCACTTGAAAAAAAAAAAAAAAGGCCCAAATATCTCACAGTTTTCTGAATCTTCTCCATTTCCTCAGAACAGATTCTTCGAGAGGGAAGGATTAAGCCAATTCTCACAGAAATATCATATCATGGCCACCAAAATGGCAGACAGGGAGTTGCTTGAGGCCATCTTCTCAACACTACACGGGCTTGAGATGTGCCTTCACGAGCAGGAGAATCGCCGCATCGGCGAGGATAGCGTTACGCCATCTGGGGGCGGGAGCTCTCTCACCCGTCATGGGAGTGTTTCATCCACAAACACCAACACCTGCTCCTGTGGAGGCCACAAGCCAGAAGTCTCGCAGATGCCTCAGAGTCCTCCTTCCTGGGGCTCACAACCCGCAATGGCATACATGATCTCCCTGGCCGAGATTCGCAAGCGTTTCTGTTTTGACAGTGCTTCAGAAATCGTCACAGACCCTCGCCCACCATTCCATGACGCGAGCACTGCGCAGAGGCGGGAAGAGGACCATGAAGGAGTCATTGACTACTCGAGTTCGGTGTATCCCTCCAGGCCGCTCTCACGTCTCGATCTCCTAGTGAACCCTCACAAAGGTCCCGAACCCCAGGACTCGGTGCCGAACACTATGCAGTTCAGTGATCCTCCGCCAGCCATCAGATACGAGGATACGCCAGTTGATGAATATTTCGACCTTCACAAATCGACAAATAGTGCGCGGAGTTCATCATCTACAGCGAGAAATGCTGGGTCCTCTGCAAATAGTCAACAGTCGCCATCACGGTTCTCATCGGCAGGCATATACTTTGGACCTCCCATCAGGCGCGCCAGCGCGATTGTGAGATCAGTCAGCTCGCCAAGACGCTCCAAGGGCGAGCAGACAGAGGCCAGGCTTAGCCAAGAGACATCGGAGACTGCTGATGACGAGGCTCCGGCCAGAGGGGAACCTAGGATGGTCATTCAATTCTCGCAGGTAGCCCAGAAGGCGGCTGCATTCTGTTTGTGTCCCCTTAAAAAACTGGTCGCCGGCGTGTCCCGAGCGATGATGGACCAGCAACTGCGGATGCTTGAAGTATCGAGGTAGCGCTCATTACGTATACTCTCAGATCTTTGTCATATCATACAATGCGGAAATGTGGCAACTCGTGCTATTGAACGGTACTGGATCAAATCAATCTTCCAAAGGTCTTGCAGCGGTTTCCATTGCCTATTGAAGGAAATTCGTTTCACTTCACTCCTTACACAATAACAAATGTCCAGATTTTCTTTGTCTACATGATTGGGCTGCTCTCAAACATTCAATGAGGTTGGAAATATCATTATATCAATTTCAATGTTGTTCCACACACACGCCTGATGTGCGCTATATCCAGGTTGTGAGTCTTTTTACCCAAGGATCATCTAGGTAATGTGCACTGAACAGATCTCGTCGAGAAATCGAACCTACTGATTTGGCATTGTGCGGCAAACCCAGGTACTGTTGAGCCACGCGTGAGCATAGGCACATATGACGCTCTAAGCAGATCACGCCAGGACCTTCCATGTGGAGCAAATTTGTGAGCACCTGGATTTGCAGTATGCCGATTAGTCCAAGTCATTAACAAGACCACCAAAGATATAAACATAGCAGGTATTGTCAACAAACACATACATGTTGATCATTCAGGCAAATGGTGACGCATTTAGAAAAGTGTGCGCGTGATGGCATCATCTGGCAACGGCTGGAATGAGGCATAAACTTCCAACAATGTAGCAATAGAAGCGTTCGCGTAAGTTTACATCGACTATCAAAAGAAACGTAGACGATTTTAGTCTTGAGGGTCGAAGTCACATCTGTACAGTGGATGACCATTGTCTATTGTGGACTCAGGCAGACTCCACAGCACTGGGAGGCTAAAGCCCCTGTCCCCCCCCCCTCTTTTTCTTGTTCTTTTTTTTCCCTCTCCAGCGCGCCAATGTACCCCGGTCCTCTTCCTCCCCGTCCCCTTCCACGCCGTCCTCCATGCCTCACCAAATCCCAAGTCAACCAGCAGCAGGAGGCTAGAGACCCAGGTTTTCCTCTTGGGCGGGGTCTTTCTGGCCATGCCTATGGCGCCCGCCAGCTCGTCGCATTCCTGAAACGCGGTTGTGGCTCTCAGCTCCTCCTAAACATCCTCCTAGACTTCTTGGGTTGGGTGCCAGGAGTAATTCATGCCTGGTATCTCGTAATTTCAACACCTGGAACACGACATTATGTAAAATCTGGGGTTCTTGAGCCAAATTTTGCTGATGGCAGGTGGTATTCGGGCGGCGTCCGCCATTTGTGAGCTCGCCAGCTAAGAGTTGTATCCACAGGTGGGGGCTGGTGAACATATAAAACCATCCGAAGAGCATAATTGTGAGTGTATCAGCTCTCTTGATTTTAACTTGACGCAGATGCTCTTGTCCGCTCACGCAACCTTATTGATCCCACAACTTGCATTCCATACGAATGGCAGAGAGCATGAGAACAACCTGTTAAAGGCTATGCGGAAGGCAATAAATGACATAAAGAATAGAACCCGCTCCGGCATATATCCCACACTTTGTATATATAAATAGTAGTCCCCTCGGGACTATTTCCCTCTAGATTTCCTTCTTTAATAATATATATTAACTTACTTATATACCTATATTTAATAGGTTATAAGTCCGGGTTTTCTAGTATAAGCTAGCTAAGTATACTGAATTCCTTACTAAACCCTAAATTACTAATAAATAAGATTACTAGAAATTATTCCCCTAAATAAAAGTTAGCTAAGATATTAAATATCTATAGATAAAAGGGGGTACTACCCCTATAGGTATCTTTCCTAGCTTCTTCTTTCTATATACTACCTAAAAAGATACCTAAATTATTACTAAGTCTTTTTTACTTATCTATTTAAAATATTAACTAAAAAAAGAAGATATAACTTATAGCCTTAACTACTTATAATACCTAGAGTAGTTTAAATCCTTAATTAAAGTAATAATTATTATAATATACTTTACTTAGTTTTAATAAATAATAACTTTCTAGTTTAATATATATTAATCTAAGTATTTTTAATAAAGGTAAAAAATATAATAATAAAGATTTTTAAAAACTAGCTAAAAGGTTTTTAATTACTACTTTAGAAAATAACTTATAAAATATAAATAATACCTTTATAAAAAAATTTCTATAATAAGATCTAGTAGTAATTAGTTTAAGAGGTATTTAGTAAAAATAATCACTGTCTGGCAGTTGGGAAAGATACCGCTCGGCTTGCTGGAAGGTACTGCTCTGGGCCTACGAGGCGGCTAGTGCGGCGCGGCTGACATGACCAATCACAAAAGCGGCAGCGTGGACCGCATCACACGCATTACTGAGATGTTTAACGGGAAGCAGGGATCTCTGGCCAAGGAGATGCCGGGCAAGAGAGAATTCTCATTTGCACAATTGGAAAACGCATCTGATGAATGCTGAGAAATTGGAAATCCCCTTACCATTCTGGAAGGACGGTCAGCTGCAGCGCAAGTGCCCAAGATACTGGCACAAGCAGGTCCTGAAGGTCGCAATATTAAACCAAGATAAGCACATAACCTTTACTAAGGAACGCCAGTGGCCCGTCGGCACTGCTGCGTCACCCAATGAATCGTCACCTTCTTCATCGGGCCTAGTAAATAGCTGCAACTCCAGAGTAGTATCAATGATGCTGTCATGGAACTGAGGCAAATCAGGAAATGAGAGCAATTGCAACATATCCGGTCGACAGGGTATAAATATAACACTTGCTACTTTTATCGTGTGTCTTGGCGTGAGACTTGTCTTTGTGTCCCGAAGGCCTACCTGAGGAAGTTTCACTTGGCTCCGGAAGAAAATGTACCTGACCGCAACCTTAATTCCAGCGCTGCTGTTCGCCGGCGGCGCTGCCATTTCAGGTGACTTGGCGTTCGAGAACCCACACCGCCACGCCGCTACGCTCAGGAGCCGAGCACCGAAGCCCGCTGCCAAGCCGGCAGCTCCCTTGAAGCGTGCTCTGAGCGAGACCTCGCCGTTTCTCAACGCCAACAGCGAAAGTGAGTTTGTGAATGAACAACTCGAGATAGGAAGAATCGTGATTAAGACCACTTTCTAGAGTTCGTCGTCAACGGCACGGGTGTACCAGAAGTAAACTTTGACCTGGGCGAATCCTACGCAGGTCGACTCCCCATCACAGACCCTTCAAGTTCTGCCAATGCCAATGCTTCCGCCAACCAGCTGTTCTTCTGGTTCTTCCCCTCCGCCAACCCGCTCGCCAGCAATGAAATCGTCATTTGGCTCAATGGCGGTCCAGGATGTAGCTCGATGGACGGTCTGTTCCAAGAAAATGGACCTTTCCAATGGCAAAGCGGCACATATGGCCCTCAACCCAACCCATTTTCATGGACAAACTTGACCAACATGGTTTGGATTGACCAGCCCATCGGAACGGGTCTATCGCTGGCAGCACCCGGCGCGCCTGCGCAGATCAGAGATGAGACGGATGTCGCGAGGACGTTTGCTGGGTTCTGGAAGAACTTTATCGAGACGTTTGAAATGCAGGGTTTTGATGTCTACTTCACCGGTAAGTATTTCGTCCAATCCTCAAGTCCCAGGCTCCGGGACACCCTAACTCCAGACAACAGGCGAATCATACGCCGGCCAATACATTCCCTACATATCCAGTTACTTCCTAGACCAAAACGACACAACCTACTACAACGTCAAAGGCATCCAAATCAACGACCCATCTATAGGCTCCGGCGCGGTGCTAGAAAGTGCGCCGGCAGTTCAGTACGTAAATTACTACAACAACATTCTCAACCTCAACGAGTCCTTCGTGACCTCCATCAACGAACGCGCCGATGCATGTGGCTACACGGCTTTTATGGAGTTGGCTCTGACCTTTCCACCGGCTGGTAAATTCCCCGCGCCAACATCGCTGGGTAAAGGGAATTCGAGCCGGGCCGAGTGTGATGTTCTTGATGACATTTATGAGGCTGCACTCTATGTCAATCCGTGCTTCAATTTCTACCACATTACTGGTGAGATCCTAGAGGAATCCCATATGCTTCGTGTCTCACTCTCTGACCCTCTCGGACTGACGTGTGGCAAACCTTAAGATTATTGCCCTTTCCTTTGGGACGAGCTCGGCTTTCCGAGCTTAGGTTATGGTCCTAATAACTATTTCAATCGCGTGGGTATCTCCTTTAACTTGGCTGCTTCTCTCTCATGCGCAGAAGAGAAGTTTAGGCCTGTTGGATTTATATAAACGAGACTAATAATTCCCCAGACGGACGTGCAAAAAGCCCTCAACGTCGAACCTCACATCGACTACGCTATCTGCGGCAACCCAACCCTCGGCCTGGAATCCTCCCTCCCCTCATCCTTTACCGTCCTCGCCGGCGTAGTCGAGCGCACGAACAACGTCCTCGTCGGCAACGGCAACCTAGACTTCCTGATCATCACAAATGGGACCCTCGCAACGCTCAATAATATGACCTGGAACGGCGCACAAGGCTTCCAATCGGACCCGTTTGCGGAGAAGTTCTTCGTGCCGTATAACCCGACCATTGGGTATGCGTTAGAGGAAACGTTGTCTCAGAGTAACATCCCGGCCGAGAGCGTTGGTCTTGTAGCTGGTGGTGGGTATTATGGCACTACGCATACCGAGCGTGGCTTGACATTTTCGACGGTCGAGTTGGCGTGAGTATTTCCCTGTTGATTGCATATGTGAATACGTGGGCGCGAAGCTTTTTTCGAGTGCGTGTGTATAATCAGTAGACTGACAACATGATTAGTGGTCACGAGATTCCTCAGTACGTTCCTGGTGCGGGATATAGGCACCTTGAATTTCTCTTGGGACGTATATCCAGCTTGGCCGAGATATCGGATTTCACCACGCAGAGTGGAAACTCCACGAGCACGACTCCGCTCCAAGTGTAGTGTAGTGCGGAGGAAATTTGTGTATAGAAGCGATGTAGCCCAACTCAAATGAAGCTGCTTTGATGCTCTATGTATGCCCATTGGGGCATCGGGCATTGATGAATCCAAATCGCCCGTCTGCTTCCGCAGGATCGGGTGCCCGCGGCCCTTGTTCTTCGTTCTTGCGTATCATCTCGCATAACAGAGATTGGCTCCTTTTGGCTTTGTCAGTGGCACAATGAACGTTTCTTTCGTGACCTCAGAGGATTACAATCAAGTCTTACAGCGAGAAACCTAAAGCCAATCATAGATCCATGTGCAGAAACGGGGCGAGCACAAGCGGGCGATGCTCCTGTCATCCTTTTTATAGCTAATTTTGTGTGCTTTCTCCGGCCCCGTGATAGTAGTACGTTTGAGTTTGTTGAGATGGGGTATATGCAGGGCTATGTGATCGGTGAACCTTTGATACAAGATGGTCGCAAGAATGTAGTATTGGAGTCTTACATAGTAAGGTCAACTTAACAGAGGTAAAATCGTTCTGTTGAAAGATTTGTTTCTCGCCAATCATCACATTGTTCATCTTCACCTAGCCGACGAGGAAGATTGTCCCCCGGAACGTCCTGCTCTGAACATAAGCTGGGCCAATCACCTTGTATTGGTTTTCGATAACCAGCAACCTTTCGGAGGACAGAAGGTGGGATATGAGATTAAGCGAAGGGAAGCATTGCTTTTTGGAATAAGGTTTGGACTCTAGGTTGACTTTCCACTGGGCTACCGTGAAGAAATTGGGTGCGATTCAGAGAATGGACTCGATTGAACCTTGGGACAGCCGCTGTAGTCGCTCTTCCGTAACGTCAAAGCATTCAGGTAACCCGGTCTCAGGCCATTTGGCACCCTGAATAATCTTGACCACAGCAGGAGCACAATTGAAAATCCGTGCCATTCCTGGGTATTGAATTAGCCCTGATTGGCACTGACAAGGATGCTGGAAAAGGTTCTTACCATGCCCGTTGAAGCCCGCACACACATACTGCCCAGGGCGATCATCCAAACTGCCCACGAACGGCACTGAGTCTGGCGTCATTCCCAGAATGCCAGACCATGAATGCTGAGCGCCCTCGCCATGTCTCAGTTTGCCGTTCTCACATTCTGAAAAACACTTCTCGAAATTTGTGATAATGTCCTGCTTGATCTCCTCATTAAACTTGGTGTCATCTGGTGTTGTCATACCCTCGACTGTTTCCCGGCTGAGATTTGGGCTTTTTCGCGAGGCGCCAAGGATAAATATCCCATCAGCTTTGCGCTGCATCACGGAGTAGAAGTTATGAAGACTGTATCGCAATGACATCGTGCTGGCTAACATGTTGCTCCCCGACAAGGCCGTCGGCGGGACGAATGAAAGTGCCTGCGCTCTCATCGGTGTTACGTATAGTTTCAGCTGAGAGATGAGATGGCCGGCGAACCCGTTGGTGCAGTGGACAACTTTTTGCGCGGTGACCGTGCCCTTGGGAGTCTCAACGTCCCACCATGCCTCCATATCTGAGCTCTTGAAAATATTCACAGCCGGACATTGTGTGAAGAACAGTGCGCCCTTGGCAATGCTCTGGCTCAATAGCCACTGGGCTAACTTCGCAGGATGGCTGGAGCCAGCAGGCCACTCATACGCGCTCACGGTCTCCCGTATGCCTGTCCTTTTGGCGGCGTCCTCCCCCTCGTAGACCTTCACGTGGCTCAGGTCACCGCCAGCGTCCTGGTACTCTTTGAAGCTCCGAGCATTGAATTCGGCGAACTCCGGGGTAAGACACACGTCGAGCGTAGTTGCAAGATTGAAGTCACAATGGATTTCATGCTTGCTCACAAACTTATCAATTTTGTGGAGAACATCTCGCTCGTTTGCGATTATCTTCAAGGCTTGTTCTGTGCCATGTACTCGTTTATAGGCCTGAAACCCACGAAAGGCGTCGGGCCGGACATGCCCAGCGTTGCGCGAAGTGGCCCCAGAGGCAGCTTCTCGTGCTTCCAGAATGAGGACATCGCTCCCGGGCACACCAGCTGAGTGTATGAGCTCGAAAGCTGTGAGAGCCCCAGAGAGTCCGGAGCCGATGACAAGATACTTTGTAGTTGTTGGGAGGGTGCTCCCAGAATTGGCCAGGAGATGTGGAAATGAGCGGGTGGTCTGTTGCCAGAAAGACAGACATGGGTTGTTGACGGGGAGCCCGTGGACGTGGCCTATGGAAGCCGGCGATTTGCCATTGGCTGATGCGACAGACATGGTGAGCCCAGTGAAAGATGTAATCGAGGCACACGCCTGAAAATATAAGTATGAGCCGTAGACACGATCCCACACAGATGCGTATGCACACAAGAACACACGCACAAACCTGCCCGTGAGCCTCCAGCAGCTTGGTGAGCCATTTGAAGGCTCAAACACATCGTGTGGTTAACAGCATCTGCAAAAGAGAAGGAATGGACGCAATGTGTTGTCCGAGCCTCGGAGTGCCCACTCGTCGGAAAAGAAACGATGTCGGCCATTTTGCCGGCAATGGACCCGGGTGCTCTATCTGCTCCGGTGAGGACCAAGCCCCGTGATTTCCCATGGCTATCTTGTCCCGGCAGGGCCGCATGCCACTAATCCAGGAATGATTGCGTGCCGGTTTCCAGGTGCGAGCCATCTGCAAGGGCCCTCGGCTAGTTCTCCTCATTGCAACTGTAAAGTACAACGTAGCTGCAAGCCGACGCCTGCTGTGGCTGTCAACGGCCTGTTGCCGGCGCTGCAGGCGATTGTTACAGTACAGTGCTAACAGACGGGGTGTCACAATGCCATATAATGAATGGCCCCGAGCCGACGCCCGCAGTCCAACTGACCACATCGATACCCAAGAAACCCAGCCGCTCCTAGACAACGATCAGGAATTCGAAGACAGCGACGAGCCCGAGAATCTTGGAACCACCAGCGCCATGGGCTTTAAGGCCCTCTTAAGCCGCACCGCGTTCTTCAGCCACCATGCGGAGCGGACTCCTCTCGAGCGGGATCTCGTCCGGCGGCTGGACATCTTCCTGATGACTTTTGGATGTGTCTCCCAGGTTATCAAGTATCTTGATCAGACAAACATCAGCTCCGCATACGTCTCGGGCATGAAGGAAGACCTCAATCTACATGGAAATGAGCTCAACTATTTCACCACCTGGTTTAGCGTGTCTTATTGTATAATGCTCATCCCTTCGCAGGTCATCATGACTTGGGTCCGGCCAAGTTGGTGGCTGCCGGGCTTGGAGATCGGATGGGGCATCATCACAGGGCTGATAGCGATATGTCACAACGCAAATCAGGTATATGTATTACGCGTTTTCCTGGGGCTGTTTGAGAGCAGTGCCTGGCCTGGCATGATGACTCTGTTCAGTAAGTGGCCTTCCGAATGTTTCAAATACTACATATACAAGTGCTGATTAGCGCCAGTGTACTGGTACACGCCTACTGAGCTGGCCAAGCGCATGGGCTTCTACCACTCCTGCCAGTCCATCGGCTCGATGATGAGCGGTGCTTTGCAGACAGCCATGCTCAACACGCTTGACGGGCACCATGGCATTGCGGGGTGGAGATGGCTCTTCATCGTCAATGCGATCATGACCGTCGCCGTTGGGATTGCTGGCTTCTTCATGCTGCCCGACTATCCTTCCCGTCCGAATCCTCGTGCTTTCTGGTTCACTGCGGCACACGCCCAAGTCGCCCAGGAACGTCTCGAGCGACACGGCCGGGCCGGGGTCAAGAAGATCACCTGGGCCGCAGCCAAGCGAACAGCGAGCATGTGGATCGCCTACTTCATCCCGGTGCTGTATATCGGAACAGTCCTGGCGCAGTACGGAATGAACTACTTCAACCTGTTCTTGAAATCGCTGCTGAACCCGGATGGCTCTCGCACATGGTCGACCTCACAGGTAAACTCCATACCTATTGCCGGTGGCGCAATCAATGTGGCCTTTGTGTGGATCTGGGCAATCGCGTCCGATATTTTCCAAACAAGGTGGACGCTGCTGGTCGCGCAGGCGGTTATCGGTCTTGTCGTTTCAATCATTATGAGTGTCTGGGCGCAGCACCCAAACACAACCCCGCTGTCGGCCGCATATGCGAGCTACTTCATCCTCTACACATGTCAGGGGACCGCGCCGCTCATCTTTTCGTGGTTGGCCGATCTTGTACCACAGGACCCAGAAGCGAGGACTTTAGTGGTTGGATATGCCATTGCAGGACTGTACTCCATCATTGCTTGGTCTCAAGTACTTGTCTGGCCTGCGAGCGAGGCGCCGCACTGTGAGTCCCATGTTCTTTGTTATGCGACGTGTCGTTGTGGAATTGTACTGACTATTGATGGGCAGATCGATATGCCTGGCCGGTTTCAGTTGCATTGTGGGTGCTTGTGGCCATCATGGTAGTGGTTTTGAGGATCATTGATCTGAAATATCTGCTGTGAGTAGAAAACTCTGTGGCACCGTGACCAAAGTATTTTCGCTAACTTGATGTTGTCCCAGACCGAAACGTTTCATAGCAACCACTCCTTCAATTGATGCGGCAAAGGTGGACGGCGAAGAGATCGTGGCTGTAGAGGCAAGCAATAAACAGGCAAGTTCTAAGACAAAAGATGTTGAACCTGTAGTCTGAATGCGAATATTGTCATGGGCAGTCGGTGGTGAATCGACCGAAGCAAATGTATTGACACCATATTTCGCTGAATCATAATCAAGTGACCGATCAACGACCTTGGAACGGCTTTCCCACAATCGGAAGAACACCGTTCTATACATCCATCCCCGAGGCCCATTTTATGCGCCACAGCAACATAGTCGGACCCCCGTATTCAATGTTAGCTTTCTCCGCAATTGGCAAGCAGCACCAAGTAGAGGTTCCGAGTTCTCCCTCAAAAGGACTCGAATGCCTCTGGAGAGGCTTACAAGGAATCCAGGATACAATCATGATACCTGGGAGTGCTTGCTCGTGTGGTGATGGTCTGCAGCATGGCGCCTTTGCAATGAATATATGGAGGAGAACATCGGCTCCCTCATCTAACGCCTTGAAACTTAGGCATTTTCTGGTAGAGCATCGATGTCTTCGTCTAGCTTATGGACATCGTTGCGATGCCATTGCCTCGCTGTCCACAGTCCAAAGGTCTCATCACATACGCCACAGTGAATTGGAACCTAGAATTAGGTGAATAGTCAGGACGATGGTACAAAAGCCACTATGTTCTGTTCTAGGCAGCTGATGTGCCTCCACTGAGCAGAACATAAACTAGAACATAAGTACCTTATGGGACTCTTGCAGCTCTGGTGGAGTAGGACCATCCCGACCCCATGTGTTGATGATATAAAAGCCTATTAGGCCCTCGTCTAACACGTCCGAGCTAGAGTTGCAGGCCAACATTTCCTGTCTTAGCTGTTCAAATTCTCGGACCACCTCCTTTCCAAGTTCATCAGTAGTGATGAGCCGTTGCGAGTAAACAAAGGTGTGAATGTATGCAACGTAGACCCAGGGCGAGCGGTCGTGGGGATGGATACATGGGACAACAACGAGGATACCGCTGCTGTCACTGCTTTTATGAATGGCTGTTGCCTTGCTGCGGAGGATATCCGACATCTGTTCTGAAGAAGCTCCGGTGTCATCATACTTGTACAATGGTTGGCGTCTACCATTCTCCGTTCCGCGCATGTCGCCGTTCATGGCTAGGAACTTGTCCAAGGTCTGGGGGCAGACTTTGAAGCCTCGAAAGGCTATGACAAGAGTTTGAATTGAGTTGACCATGTTGATTTATAATTACTGAGAGTGCCGCGATATTTGTTCGAATGAGACTTGGGTGATATGTGCTGCTCAAGTGATAGTGATAATGAAATGGTGGCGAAAGGCGTGTTTTTAAGTCAAGCCTCTGCTTCTTGAAATGATGTGATGGGTCATAACGTCTAGGCAACAGTACTAAAAGAGGGTAAGTCTGTTGGTCCTGGAATCATGTAACTGTGATGTGGAACTGATCAGCTCACATGTTTTGGCACCAGGAGACCGAGAATTGATAGACTTGAACATATTGTGCATGTGGTTTGCATATTAATAGTAAATTTAATTTGCTATGTATGACCAACATTTGCAAAGTAAGTCTTAAGCCGGCTTCGAGCCTTCCTCCCTGAGGGTCAGCACGCTGCATCATGCTCGATTGCCTGCCTTGTGCCGAGGCCGGCTCTATCTGCTTGTAAATATGGCCCATGAGGCGCTAATACCCCTGTAGAGTCAACTTTGTACAAATCTCTTGGCTTCATCCAGTTGGGGTTTTCCAGCTCAGAAAAGACGGGGCAATCGTTGCTACCAGCAGTCCGGACGACCACTAGAAACCTGAATAAGACTGGTCGTTGGTGTCCTTCCCGTGGCTATTTTTATCCGAGCAAGATCGCACCAGCTTGGAAGTCGTCCCCGTACGGTACTTTGGTCAGTGGTCCAGTCTTGAGGAAGCAGTTTGCTCCCCCGTACCTATCAACTAATCAGTATTTCCGAGCTTCCCCATCCTATGAGCCCAGATCACACTTGCTCACCTTGTGAGGTTCGCACCAAAAGTCAAGCCTTGGCACGGGCTGTCTATATTACTGTTCTCCTTGTTGTACGTCACGCACGAGCCAATGCAATCGTTTATGCTCGGCTCCAGCGACTGAGCAATGTTTTCTGACCCTGTTTTGAAGTCGGTGAGGCAGTACACCTCGAAGGATTTGCCCTCGACCGTGAACTGGGTGTTGTTGATTGCCGGGCAGTTCAATGGCAAGATATTGTTCGACGGCCTTGGGAATGCCGAGGAAGTGCTGGTCGACGTCGACGTCGGGCTTGCTGAACCAGTGGACGACGACGAGGTCATTGTCGCGGCACTTGTGACTGGGGCATCAGCAGTGCTGCTGGCACTCGCGGTTGTGCTTGAGCTGCTTGCGCCGCTTGCATCGCTGGCGCTGCTGCCATTCCCTGTTCCATTTCTGGCAACCAAAGCACCGACAACTCCTCCAACGACGGCGCCGATGATGACCAGCAAAATCACAGATCCAATGATGAGTGCCTTTCGCTTCGGGACACCACACCAGCGTTTGGGCTGATCTGCCACGAGCGATTGCCGTTCCTGGTGTGGTGATGACTTCTCTGGGCTCACATAACCTGCTGGTCGTCAGAAAATGCATACTGTGGGACACAAACACGTCAGAGCGATCCGAACCTTGAGGTGCAATCTCTGGCGCCGCGTCGTGGTATCGATATAACTCCGACGCATGAGATGCATGGTTTGGGCCCCCGCCGTTATAATACTGCAAACCTTCATGGACAGGGTATTGACCAGCCATGACTGCGGGACATATTAATCAGAGGCATACACAGTTGGGCCCGTCCTTCATCCATGATGGGACCCTCAGTGCTTAAAAGACAAGGCCTGCACCTGCTTCTGCGCAGCTAGGTTCTGATCCTTCAGCTTGGATGTGCCGCAATATCAAGCTGGCAGGGTTGACTCAGGGGCTCAGCCGCACAAACCCTGTGAAGGTCCAGTCCCGGCGCCGTGTTCCGCGTCTCATTGGTCTTGCTGCTATGCGGCCTATCATTAGACGACCGCATGCCCAATGATGCCACTTCGTGCCCCTCGGGGCGTAAGCACAGCCCTGGTCTTTCTCATATCGAGCCACTTAAAACCATTCAAGAGGCCTCGATGCTACCGCCTGAGACGGCAGCAGGAATGCCCGAGACTACTGCACGCAACTTGGCAACGTCTCGAGTAGCAATTTTATACTTCATGCCTGCACACACACACACACCATCCTCCTGCAGCGCGGCAACCGTTTCGCTGCGCGTGTACAGACCAGTCGACACCTTCCAGAGCCTGCATACCTAAATCATCGAAGCCCCTGCGGCTGCCTGAACGCCGATGTCACGGTCATGTTTGCCTCTCCAGAAGCCCCCAATTTTCCTGTACCTCCACCAGGCGGGAGCCAAATCCTTGTTACGTGCATGTACGACGCCTGCAGACCTCTCTGTCTAGAGGGGCAAGACTGGCGGTGTTGCTGACTGGTGTCAGCTGTTGTTCTCCGGCGGTCTCGGCAGACGTATGTAGCAGAGGCTGATGCCATGCGTCGAGGCCGGCTCGGCAGCCCGGAGAGCCGTCCCAAATGGTCCTTGACGTCTAAGGTCACGGGCAAGCCGGCCGGCCTCTCAGGTCCCGGAAAGTATGCGAATATCTTCCTACAAACTGATTTAGTTATGCATAGTTTGTTGGTGACTACTTCCAGTCCAGTTTAGGCTGCGCAGCCCTTAGTTCGACTCATCTCACCAAGCCACCGGGTCGGCGCGGCATCGCTGACAGGTTCCGCCCTGCCTCAACCCCCTGCCCACACGCCATTCGAGCCCCTTCTAGGGGTGGCAGTTACTCTCCAAGGCCCTTCTTACAGGGTCTGACCCCGGTTCTACATTGGAGGTACGGAGTTCATTGAATGCGGAGGCTTGACGCGCTCTCATTCAACGAACGCAATCGGCGTCGTGGCTCAGCACACGCACAGGCGATACCTAGGTAGCCATTTGAAGAAACTATCTGCGCATCAGAGTTGATCCCTTGGCGACAGTATGTGATCTGAGATTTCATCAGAGTGGGGCTGTATCCTAGGCGTGGTCCACGTGCGGATATTGTCGATATCGAAAACAGTAAGGAGTTTGATCCATCAGTATCGGCCGACCAAAGCGGAAGTATCACATGTGCAAAGCTTGTTTTCCCACTTCATGGGGTTGATCAAGTCTTCCTATATTGAATGCAGGTAACTTCCATCCTACATATTTAACACCACCTGTTATTGCGCCCTATTCGACGCTCCGATAGCATCATACTAATACACAGTATCCAGTTGGACCATATTTGACATACAGTATTTGACGCTGTTATATTCCGGGTAAACCAACACTCGTCACGAAGTCTACCTAGGTACACGGCTTAGAGCCGGAACCGGCTTGAAATACCTGTGGCTGCAGAAGCGCCAACCGCGTTCCCTGGTAACAGGGGCAGTCAGTTACGTAGTATGGAGGTATTTGATTTCAAAGCCGCAGGTACCTTGGAGTTGTCCTAACGTCAGAGGCTAAGATTTGTGTTGCTTATATCGAAAGATCTGCGTTTCCCCTGTCACTGCTTGCCATAGACCGGGTTGCCTTGTTTGAAGTCCAGACTGATTAATACGGTCTTCCAAGCTGCCTCAATATTGATATTCAGCGGCTTTGCTTCAGACAAATCATCTTGGCTGCAGCTGTCTCGAGACGAGCCTTTCACAGCCTGGTTCCTAGAGTTGCCAAGTCTCTCGAACAGAGGTATCAGATAGTCTGCTATACCCTATATACCTACTAGGAAATCTCAAAATGCTGCTTCGCCGAGGCAAATTTCTGCACATTAATAATAGATGATCCACTAGCACAAAGTCACATTGCTACCAACTTCTCGGACTCGCTTTATTAGAGTTGCAACCTTCCACTGAGCTAATTGCCACTAATTCAGGACGCTGGGGATAATTAGGGTTACTCCGAAGTTTGGTGTTCCCTGTATATATCAATGGAGCAACACCTGGGCACGGCTATGTGGGGGCCGGGGCCGGGACTAGAGTGGGTTCAAACTTTATTGTGCAAGAAAGATGGAAGGGGCATAGAATACCAGTATTGTTGACAGACTATCTGACTCGTACAATCTTCCAGCTTAGGTTAAAATTCGCGCCCTCCTACCGAGTCTCAAGACAAATTCAAAACTTAGATCTCGAGAAAGACTTGAAAGAAGTTGTTCCATCATACATTGAGCTTTCGTGGTGTATCTGTTTGACATGGTATATCAGAGCGACTCTCAAGAAGCTGGAGATGAAGCTTCACTATAGGATACTACCGCAACAGGGTGCCGTTCCTCCACCAGCCGGGGTGAACTCTGACGTCCATTTCCCCAAGGATGTTTTACATACTCTCAATATCGCCATAATGATCGTTGTGTTGTGTCTCACAACGCCGCTATTCACTTTACGAATGTACGTCAGGTCGATAATCTTGCGCAGTATGGGAATAGAAGAGTGTAAGTCACACCTGCGAATGTGTTTCCGTGGTAAATCGTTGTTAGAAGTACATCCTGGGCCACACCCTGGGTCAGGATTTTGCTAAAAGATGAGGAATCTAACAGGGAGTTGCCTCGTTGCATACGTATGATGAACTGCAATTCCTATCAAGCCTCGGCCCCATTCTCTGACCGTCAACAAGGCGTCTTTACTTTCTTACTGGGTGACCTCGATATTTAGTGAGCTCACATGGAGAGACTTCAAACATTTTCTGTTTCTCACATCAAGCAGTGTACCGCCATGGGTTGGGTATTCTCGACGTCGTTTACGCAAATCCCCCAAAATCATGAAGCTGACCTTGAAGAAGGTTACCATTTGTGGGACGTGTCTCCAGAAGACGTGTCCCAATTCCAGAAGGTGAGCTTATTGGGTTTCGGTTCAAACAGGAGCGCTCACGGTTCAATCTAGTACTCGTACGCAGCGTCCATCTGCTACAGCATTGCAAGCTTCGCGACCAAGCTGGCCCTGCTCCTCCTACTCGTCCGCGTTTATAAGCAATTCCGCAAGACCACCCTCTTCCTCTGGGCGACCATAGCTTTTCAAGTCGGATTCTGCATCGCAATCACTGTCGTCAAGATCGTCATCTGCCTGCCGGTTGAGGGTGTCTGGGACCTTTCCGTGCCGTCGAAATGCCTCGACAGGCAGGCTAGCTTTATCGCCGACACGGCCGTGGCTTCCGTTTCTGACCTTGCCATCCTCTTCCCGCCTATTATTCTGACGTGGACACTGACCTTCTCCACCATGAAGAAACTTAGGATCATGCTTATGCTAGGTGCCGGGGGCCTGGCTACTGCGACTAGCTTTGCCAGGCTGAGACTGCTGCTCCAGAAGAACAGCTTCAATGACACTACACTGAATTTCACGAAATTCAATCTCCTTGGGTAATATCCCACTCATAATCGCCAGATGGCGAGGATGAATATCAGAGTGAAGGACACCAATCAGACTGACTCTCGACTTTGGCGATAGAGTCTCCGAGATCAGCATCGGTCTCATTTGCGCTGTAAGTTCAAGGCAGCTCCTTTCAAGTTTGCTCCCAAATCATGTCTGACGATCAAAGTGACTGATCCAATTTATGCGCAGTGTCTGCCGTCTCTCAGCATACTCATGGGCAAGTACAGAGCCGCGGCAGAGCCAAATGCTGATCGATATGTGTTCCCATCTATCCTCAGGCACCCGCGGCACGCTCGCAGTATCCTCACCACAGCCACTGAGTCGGACGAGACGACGCGGGAAAAGGGCGGAAATGTCAGAACAAACGTTATCAGGGAAGGTGCCCTCGGAGACACAAGCCAACCATAGACGCTCGCTGGAATATCATCGATTTCGGTTTGTTGACACATAGAATTGGATATGCCGCCGAGGACAAAGGACTGTCGCGAATCTGACAGGAAGCAGTCACTCAAGCATCGGGGTGCCGGGCTCAGTACATAGCGCGCAATTTCTTCCGGTCCATCGATGTCTTTAAGCCGATATCATTGTCGTATTAATCCTCCAAACCCGTATCCCTCATCAGATCGAGTATTTGCATGAAGCTCACACATTCCCTAGGCTGCGAGCCGGAGCAAGAGTTCATTTTGGTTGTGGTAAGTGGCTCGTGTAAATTTGGGAACCAGCGGAGCACGTCTTGTGTTCTTCCACATATGAATTTGCACTGTTCGAGAAGACGGCTCGGATTTGCTTCTCTTGGAGTGAGTTTAGCCGTCCACATTCAGTTTCGCAACAGTTCCCAGGTTTGCATGCAATTTCCAGCCATCCCCATTGAGCCTCCTGAGCCTCAGCCTGCCTCATGTCAATTCCGTTACATGCACTACCCAAATCTATATATGCTTTGGTTCCTTGTACAGCACAGGTTCACGTTGATTGCAGTCTCATTTTCCAGGCGCTTCCAACTGCTGGTTTGACTCCAAAGGCATGAGCCAGGTCGTAAATCGAGTCTATTTGTCACAAATCGGAGTGGATTACCCCTTACTTTTCGCCAAAATTGCCTTCTACCAAGCACTCGTGTGAACAGCTGCTGATTAGTACAGTCCTCCTCCCCTACCTGTTCTCAACACTAGTAGCTCGGCCTCGGGTGTAGGATCTACGGCGCACAGGAATCACATACCCTGTGTTTTGTAGATCTGTATGACACAAGTCTAGAATATGCATGCAAGTCTGGATGCGGGGACACGTGTGAAGTCGCCTTATAATTGCGGGCATGCTATTGAAAAGTTCGCTTATTATAAACCCTGTCGCACCTCCAACCGGTGTCGAAGCTTTCTGCGTCTTCCGGCATGAGCACCACACTAACCCCAACTCTAATCAGCGCACCGGATACTTGGGCGGGAGCACGGGAGCACAGACTTCGCGACTATACACCAGCTTTTGAAGTCGGCCAATGAGCCCTCGGAATGGTTGAAATGCCTACAAATAGCTTATCGGTCGTCGTCATCGGCGGTGGCATCGGCGGACTGACATCGGCAATTGCAATGAGTAAGGCCGGGCACAAAGTAACAGTAAGGACACTCAGCGATACCTCTCCCTTTCTGTCGACACAGCAGTGACCTGTGGTCAAGAGTACTTACACGATCTCACATAGCTTTTCGAGAAGTACGGTTTGTCGGGTGAAGTTGGAGCTGCCGTTGGACTCGGGTCGAATTCGCTGGACTACTTGCAAAGCCTCGGCTTTGATAATGCCAGAGCGAAGGTTTGTAGAAGTGAGTGGCATAATGGAAGTTCTTCTTGGCCCCCGTCTACCCAAGGATCAACCCTATAGACGCTCATCTACACGACTGTGTTCACCGGCTGACGGCCGAACCTGACTGCCAGCGAAAAACTCACAGATCCTCGATGGGAGGACACTGGAGTTGCTGCAAGTCCTGCAGGTGGCGGAATCCACAGGCGGCACAATCTATCGACCTGACCTGCGCGAGGAGCTGCGGCGTGTGGCAGAGTTGCCGCCGTTGAGCAACGGTGATGGCGGGGATACCCCGAAGCTGCCGTGCCGCCTTGTCGAATATACAGAGGTGGTCAGCATCGAGCCGGAGCAAGGCATCGTCCACCTGGCGGACGGTTCTCAAACCGAGGCAGACCTCATCATCGCCGCCGACGGCGTCCACTCGTCCGCGATGTCCGTCATCCTCGGCGAGCCCTCCCCAGCTCTGCGGAGCAGCACCACGGCCACCCGCGCGGTGATCCTCGTCGCCAAACTGCAGCAGAACCCCTTTGCGCGGGTCATGGCCGATGTCCCCGGCCGCAGCACGTTCAGCGTGGCGCCCGATCGCAAGCGGTACCTGCTGGGGTACTGGTGCCATGGCTTCGAGTACCTCAACCTCGTCCTCTACGCCCTCGAGGATATACCGGGGATGGTTATCCAAACGATGCGCGGTGAGACGACCCCAGAGCATGTGGCAGCTGCCCTTAACGAGTTCCACCCTGACCTTGGGACGGTCTGTGACCATTTGCTGGGTGTTCTGCCGCTGTGGCGGCTTTATACACGACCACTTGCTCCTCGATACAGCCGCGGTCATCTCGTCGCGATCGGCGATGCAGCACATGCCATGTTACCAGTTCGTCATGTTTACACTTGATTTCCTCTTATTTCTCAGCAGCTGGCGGTGTGGCCGGTCGAACTACCACTACCCACTGCTAGGCGCAAGACATCGGCTAAACGCTTGTATTGTATAGCACGTGGGTCAAGGTGCCAACTCTGCCATTCTCGATGCTGCGGCGCTCGGCACTCTCTTCGAAGACCTACCAGATCGATCACCTGAAACTATCTCTCACCGGCTTCGCCTCTTCGACGAGATCAGGGTTCCCCTCAATTCAGCCGTTCAAATGTGGTCAGAAACGCCATTGTTTGAGCTACCCACGAAGCAAAATGCGGATATCAAGGCATTACTGCCAGACCTCAAGCTTCCTGGTGAGTTCATACGACGGGGCGCGCTGGGCCTCTGCGAATTTTCTGCTGGACGGGAAGTTTTCTAACTTGAAATAGACACAACTCAAGAACTTGTGAATTTCTTGCAACGATACGATGTTGTGGCTGTGTGCAGAGAAAAGCTTCAAGCTTCGAATGAACCCAACCAAAGGGTAGAATAGAATCGAATTAATTTTCAGCACACCAGGCGGCTAGGCGGCCAGTCGCTTGTTATCGGGACCGACTGACTTCCGTCAGGTTGGCTATATTTCCCAGTGTGCCACAGAAGCGCTGCGTACGCTTCCGAGCCACGACCAGACTTATTCACATTCCATTCACATCGGAAATGGATTTTATATACATTTTACAAGACTCGGGCTTGCCGCGAAATGACATCTATTCCTTTTCAAGAGCAGCGTTTACCAACTCGTTGAAATTCTATTCCCAAGTTAGTGGTGCGATCGTATTCATGCTAAAGTAAGGTACTCACAGGTGTGCCAAAACCAGTGACAGCATCCCAGCCAGCCTGAGCAGGGAAACCCGTAGTGTTGCAACCGTAGCTTGAGCCGATGGTGATGTCGGTAAAGGTTTTGTAAGCCTCCTTGTACAACCACGGGTTGATGAAACCCAATGTTGGCTTGCCGGCGGCGATGAGGGCATCATTGACGAGAGCCAGGATGCCAGCGACGGTGGGCGAAGAAGCGCTGGTTCCACCGACACGGATTAGTTCGCCGGCGTAGACGATAACGTCGAGGTTACCCTGCGCCGAGATATCGGGATAGGCACGGCCGCTCTTGTTGTACAGCCCGTCGTACGTGCCGTTCAAGCTGGCGATGTACTTGTTGACGGTCGACGCCTGGTACTCGGGCTGTGCGAAGTAGTTGCTGAATCCAGCTCCCGAGGCGAAGCGGGTAACGGCCGTCTCGGGCGTGAAGTTGGCGGTGGCACCGATAGATGTGACCCATGGGCACGACGTGGGGAAGTCAGGCGTGAACTTGTAGGTGTTACTGCCGTCATTACTATAACAATCACCGGATGATCCGACGCCGGCATCTCCAGATGAAACTAGGTAGGTGACTCCGCGGGCACCAAGCTGAGCAAAGCCGGAACAGACCCTCTCGGCATAAGACTGTGGCACGGTCTGCTCGTCGTCACCATAAGATGAGCTGAAGACATTTGGGATATCGTCCTGTGCAAGGATGTAGTTCAGGAAAGCTAGGTACGGTTCGTTGGTGTCTGTTGGGGTGCTCAGGGAGGGGATGAATGGTGGGCTTCCGCCAGTGTTGTACGCAAACAGAGGCGTCGGAGAGCTGACACCGAGGACCAGCTGAGCATCAAGGTTACCTTCGACGTCGCTACCCGCGTCAACAAAAACGGACTTGTTGGGGCCTTGATAGTTTGGCCCGTCGTCGATGATAATGAACTCAAGCTCGTCGGCGGCAGCGACTTGGTCTGCGCGGAAAGTCTGCAGGAATTGCTGGGCATCGTCACGCCGACTTGTCTCATTGAGATAGTTGTTGATGGCAATCGAGTTGTCGTCAGCAGCCTGTGCAGTGTAGTTGATCGTGCCATAGACTGTGCGTAGGCAGTCGAGGGTGACAAAACTGGCGTTGCAGACTGCCGAGATGTTGGCGGCCCCGCTCGCTAGCTGAGAAGCAGACAGCTGTTTGTACTTGAACTGGCCTGTATGCTCCCACCAGGTCAACTCCTGCTCGGACAAGTCAAACCTGATGGGCTTGTGCTCAGGCTTGGGTGTCAGGAATGAAGTTGTGGGCTGGACGACATCAATATGGTCATGCAGGTGCAGTGGCAGCGACCATTCTGTCGCGCGGTTGGCAATGTGGCCCCCGTCGTGCTCATATTTCGAGTAAGTAGTCTGAAGCAACTCCTCGGCCTTTGAAATGGGCACAATGATGGAGATCCAGTCCTGAGCAGGCGAGTAAGCGATATCTCCGACGCCGTGCCCCTCGAGCCACCGGTGGACACTGTCGATAGTCTGCTCTGTTGGGCGGACAATGTCGGCAATCTCGTCGGCGGACAGGTGCTGGCCGTAGCGAGCATGATCAGGATCCGATATCTCAAGCAGGTGTTGCTCGATAGCACCCTTGTTGCCCTGCTTCAGCCCGATCTGGAGATTGATGGTGTCTGATTTGTCGGCCGGGCCAAGACTCGTCCAAGACTTCGGGACGTAATGTCGCTCCTTGATGGCATAGCTGGTCGACGGAGCATCAGATGGCAGAGCCGCGGCGCCGAGGACAATGGCGCCCAAGCCTGCACAGAGCTTGGCCATAGACATCGTGAGCTATTCGAACTTGGCAGAAGCTTGGTACTCGCCCGGATGGATAGACTTACCTGACCTTGGCGTCAGTGGGGAGCGACTGATATAAATACTGTACATTACGTTGTTCGAGCTTCAAGCACTCACTGCCATGCTCAATTGCCCAACAGAATGTCGTGCTTTTGATAGCGCAATCGGTCGTGTGCCCGAAGTAGAAGGTGATACACACCACTTTCCCGCAATCCTTCTGGTTGCCGATCACTGCTTGTTTTTGCCCTTTAATTAGGCCATCCGAGGTCTCCACTTGTCACCGTGTCATCACTAACACACACAGACTCGATGGGCACTTGATGCTAGCCTGATATGGCAGGTGTATATTTTACTGTGCTGAATCGATGATGTTTGGAGAGCAATTTCGGTAGGGGTGTTCGCAGGTCTTCTCCAAGCAGTGGCTGTACCGTAGTAGCCCTAGAGACGCAGTCAGCACCGCAGCAGCGGTGCCACGAGTAACCTGCTCAGGAAAGTGGGCAAAGTAACACAACAGGTGGAGAGATGCCCAAGGCGCGCACGGCTGTACAGCTGTGGAGGATCCCATGTGTTTCCCTGTAGGCGCATATTGCCCTTACCCTTTACAGAAGAGGTTACTCACCTATACAATTTGGCTATAAAGAATATATATCTTTAATTATTCTGGAGAGACCTATAATTCCTTAATATATTCTTCTAGTAAGAATTTCTGCTCAGAAAGACTTTATTATAAACTTGCTAATTATAAAATGTGTAATAGGGGAATATTTGGGATCCTCTAGAGCTGTAGTAGGTATATTGACCTAGGGTAGGATCTCTGGTATCTGTATATCTCAGAGATACGCTTATCAACTCAAACAAGACTTATGTACACTTCCACCAGGGTAATAAACGTTAAATATTTTGTTGTTGCATCCGCCAAAATATTTAACGTTTATTACCCTGGTGGAGGTGTACAATTGTTGTGGGCCTGAAGTCCAAAGCCATCGACAGGACTGGGGACATTAGGCCCAAATTGTGGTGTGTCGAAGCTGCCGTCAGGGTCGGCATGTGGTGCAAAAGGCTCCAGGGGAACAAGGACTCGCACATCCGACGACCTGTGGAGGACGATTGAGGTACACAATCCGACGACGTACTGTCTGGGCGCGACGATGTTAAACATATCACGAACCACTATGCCGTCTTGGCAACAAAGTAGAACTGACAAGAACCAATAGACGGAATGAACATTTCAAGGAGATGGAAAAGGACTTCATGCCCCACCCATTGAAGCGAACCTAGTTACCATCACTATGCCTTGACATACAGAACCGTCGAGTCGAAGAAACTCATCACGAACATGCTCCACGCCAACAGCCTGGAGTCCAATTGGATTCCAAATGGGTACCGACACAAGGTGGGATAGATATGTCAATACCATGCACGAGGGACAGATGACTTGCATGTATGATGGCGAGAACGGGAGCGGTGAGCTACTTGTATATCAGAATTGGGTAGGTAACACGCCTGTCTGCTAGCATCACGGCAGGAGGAGCATATAATTACAGCCTCAAGCTCATCACTTTGAATACGCGCACTAGTACCCGCGCACAACGTGAGGAGGGAAAAGTAAATCGATGCGTTTGTTTGCATTGGTGTCATCATCGTCTTCATTTGCACATCGCTATCAAGCTAAAACAAAAAGGAAATAATTTCCTCGGGTAGAGGGCCAAGTTTTCAAAAACGCTCACTGATGGAGTCCCGCAGTCCCGGGGGCTCATGCCCATGTCATTCAAAACTCCACAGCCCGCCCACTTACTCCCCCGATCCAAGCGGTAAAGTAGCGGCCCTCCAGGGCCATCCAAATCCGTCGGTGGTAATAATCAAACACCATCATCTACGCATCCACACAACAGCGACCAGGACCCAAGGCAAATCAGTCCGAGGCCCGCCGGGCATCCTGATAGACCTCCCACCGCCTCCGGTCCTGGTGGAAGTCGAGCACCAGCTCCACCAGCGCCTCGGCATCCTTCTCGAGCGCGTCCAGCTCCGCCCGGCTGCTGTGCACCGTGCCGCCGTGGCCCCTGGGCCGCCGATACGCAGCAAACACGATACCCCGGGTGACCTTGCGGGCCGGCCCCTTGCCTGCGCCCGTGGCTCGCGCCGACGCGCTATTCTTCCTCGTCCGGTGGTGGTGGTGGTGGCCCGACAGGACCCCCTCGGCCAAGCTGAACGACTGCCGCACGGCCACCGCGCCCTCCGTCTGCGTCGCCACCGGGGATGCCGCCGCCGCCGCCGCATCGCTGGTTTTGTGGGCGGTGCTGGCCCCTGGCGCAGACGCCCGGCGCGGTGACATCTCTTCCGTCGACGTGTAGTAGGACCGAGCGTAGCCGCGCGCGAACTCGTTGTCCCTGGCGTCGGTCTTGCGGTACTCGATCCAGCCGTCGGTGCCCTCGCGGAGGATCTTCTTGTGCGCCCTGGCGCCTGGTCGGAAGGGTCCGTCCAACGAGCTCAGCCCGTAGGCTGCGAGCAGGCGGCCGGCCACCGCGGGGCGGGGCGGGGGGCCGACGCTGACGCTGGGGCAGCATTCGGCGATTTGGAAGTCGCTGGCGTTGCTGTCTGCCTCTGATGAGGCCTGAAGGGAGTGTCGGGGCGTTGAGTTCTTCGTCGTTGGACAGTCGGATGTTGGGGAGTAAAGGACGGATGGTGGCTTTGAGAAGGAGCTTGTGGGGGAGGAGAGGGCTGAGCCTGGCATCGGGGGCTCGTTCGTCGGCTCGCTGGGCCGGTGAAGGTGGCCCATCTCTTTTGGCCAGAAGTTGATGACGTAGAGGAAGTCGAAGTCGTACTTCTTGGCGATCCGAGCCGCTTGGAAGGCTGCGACCTCGTCTGACGCGAGTGGTGCTAGCATGTTACTGCCTGGTATGTGAGAGGAGAATGACAGAGACCGCACACCTGGCGGCAGCACCGGCGGGGGAGGCGGCAGTCTGAGGGGTGGATTCGATGGTGCTTTCGTCCGGAATTCGGCCAGATCATCAGTTGTTAAGGCGAGGAAGTCCTGGACCTTGGGCTCCTGGAACACGGAACTTGCTTCCGGGCCGGCTTTGACCTCAGGATTGTGTACGTATGAGTCCCTCCAGTCGTCATCCAGCAGTGCGGTACTAGATATGGTGGCCAGTGTAGTCCTTCTGCTTCGTGAGGGGACGGTGGAGATGGACTCGCGTCTGAGATCGCTGCTTGTTTTTGGCTCACTCAATATGGAATCACGCTGTGGAATCATATCAGGGGAAGGCTCTGGTGTGAATGGGCTGAGAATGGCGGGTGGCAGTCGTCCACGTGTGCTGGAGGGCGGTGAGGGAAAGTTGAACTCATCCTGGTCCGAGGCCGGGGGCGTCTCGACCTTGACTGCTGGGTAGATGGGTAATGCTTCAAGGAGACGCCGTTCGGCTACCTTTTGGTCTTCTGATGTTGATGTTATGGCTTCTTCTGGGGACAGGGGAGGGAGAGGCATAGCCTTGTCCGTGCTTGTTGTTCCACCAGGGAGCTGTAGTTGGATCAGCCCACCCGGCTTCCTGTCGTGTCTCCTGGTGAGCAATGATGAAGTTCGACCGGGGAGGTGAGAAGAAGCTGTGGTCGTTGGGCCACTCCGACGCCTGGTGTCGTTCATCTCCCGGGTGTCGAAATGAGAGTGCCGGCGGCTGTTCCTCGCAGAGCCAGAAGAGCTGCTGTGGGCAGCTGAGATGGGCGAAGGGAGCTCGAACTCGTCGCGGGCGTGCATGCGATTTGCAGTAGGTCTGATGAAGGACGGAGGCGGGAAGACGACCTCGAACAATGGGGAGTCCGATCCTGGCTGCGCAGGAGCGGGGGGCGCACTGCCGTTTATGTTGGACACGGTCGTGTCACGGGCAGGTGCAGATTTCCTCTTGGAGAACAGCCGCTCCAGCCTGTCCAACCCATTGGCCATGGTGGGAGAAGGTAGAGGGGGGTGTGGTCTCGGAGTCGTTCGTGCGTAATCTAAATTGTCAGCTGCATTCAGTATTTGCGCAGCTGGCCGGTGCCGTGCACTCATGCAGGGCCAATCTCAAGAGGAAACGCAGCACATACTCGGGGCAGAAGATTAGGTGGCTGTCGGAAGTGTGGATTCTCGTGGACTGAGGCCGTATAAACGCTCGATGTTATCCTTGTTCGATCGGCAGTGGGCGCTCAGCCGAAGTCTGACTTGGCCGGGCGGACTCGACACGCTCGGGGGAGGCGGCGGCGGCGGAAAGTGGAAACGGGCGCCTGCCCTCGCTCGAACTTGTCTCTGGTCCTCGTGGCCAAAGGTAAGCAGTAGCGAGCGTCTCACAGAAATAGTGTGTGCGCCCTCTCGAGGCTGGCTTCGGAGAGAGACACAGCCGGCGGCGGAGCGAGGTTGTGCAAGATGTCAAAGGGGGAGATGCAAAGATCACTTGGAGGCCCATGAACAAGCCGGCCTATAAAGGCACGAGGAAGGCCCACGCGAAGACCTGCGACAGGTTTGCCCTCTGGGTTCGGATGAAGGCTGAAAGCCACAAGAACAGAACACGCCCTTTGTTGGTGGATGGTCAGCAGTGAGCTGTAAGGACCTCTGCTCTGTGCCAGGTGACAAGCTGGTCTCGGTGTGCCCGGAGGGCTTCGGCTCTGGTCTGAGTTGTCCGAGTCTGTGGATCCTCCAATAACAGGGCTGCTGTTCAAATTTTACATCAGCCCACGGATCAGAGGTGAGTTTTATGGAAGTCGAGGAGATTGAAACTGGAAAGAAAGAGAGAAATGATTTTTCTCTGCTCCATCATGTGATCAGGCGGACGTTTATCACTGGAGGGGGATGACGATCACGGTGCCAATAAACTGGGGCTCTCTACCTTGGAACCTGATGGACAAGAAGCTCAGATCAATTGAGGCATATGGTTGATTTTGGTTCCTGCTGGACAGCGTGGACGTGAGAGGCATATGTGTGTCAAAGAAATTCGTGTCGGGAACGATATATCACGACCTTGTCCTTTCAAGACGAAAGGACGGGCGGCAGCACTGTCAAAGGGAAATTTCGAGACGATATTGTTCCGTCCCAAATCGGTATTTAGCTCGAACCTGACCAGTTTTGGGCGTGCCTAATAGATGGGGCGGGAAGGAGGGTCATGTCAAGTAAGAAGATGCTACCATGGCCATGAGGCTGAGCGGATTGTCTGTGTGGGTAGCATACGCATGGCCCATGTCGCATGCACAGCTGGCATATCGTCGACAGGGCCTAAGTACCTATCACCGGTACATGCAGGACTAGCTGGGCGATGCGAAAGCATGTTTTAGCGCGGATGGATGGATGTGGCAGGAGATCGCCAGACTGATATTGGGACCATCACCGGCCCAGACATGAAACATGCCTCTCTCCCTTTCGCGGTCGGTGGCCCTGCCTGTTGTTGCTTTGGCTACACATAGCTAGGCTGGATCGGACTAGCCGGTCCTGCCAGTCACCCCATGAACATGAACCTGCGGGTCTGGCGGATATCTTGCATGCAGGTGACGATTGAGGATTGCTGTTGTTGTAAAGTGCTGGTAACCTGGGCGATCCACGGCATCCGGAGCCGAGAGTAGACGGCGTGCGTGACTGGAGACTGGAGAGATGGCGACTGGAGCCCCTCGGTAACGAGCACCGAGCACCAAGAGCCAAGCGCCGTCGTGGATCGGCCATTCATCAGTGGAGTGGCCCACCCGTCAGTGCCAATGCCAATGCAAATGCCAATAAGGACTGGCTGGGCGAACCAGTTGACATGGAGCCTAGCGCAGCTGTCACGGTCCACCCGGGGTTGCTCAAGCCACAAAGGTCGGAGGTCAAAGGTCGGTCAAAGGTCGGTCAAAGGAGGAATGGGAACACTCGACGGACGAACAGTGGAAGGCAGGACCAGGACCAGGACGTGGACGGCGGCAATGCGGGAGACGCGGGTTCCGTCATCTAATGCCCGACCTGCTCACGCCACCCTCCCTCCATTTGAGTCTGCTGAACATTGGACAGGCAGGAAGAAGTAGGACATGGGAGCCATCGTCGAGGAAGTACGAGGAAGTACGAGGAAGAAGTGGCTGGTCAGGCTGGTCAAGATGTTGTTAGGATGCATTTTGGGGTGGCACGGACTTGGGAAGGGAAATAAGCTGTCGGGGCCAGAAGCGGGCCGCTCTGGCAAACAACGACCGAGTCCACGATCCCCTGTCGACCAAAAAAGCAAACGTCAACACCATCTCTTTCTTTTCATTCCCACGTCGGCAGTTCGGCTTCTACATCCACAACCAACAAGACCATCTGCCACTGTTCCCGTGCTCCTCAGAGAGGGTCACCAGAGAGGGAGGAAGAAAAGAAGAAAAATCAGCAGTATCGCCACGAAGCTCCCAGCTCCATCCAGAAAGATCACCGAAACAGGCATGCTCCTCGTCTTCTCGAACAGACTTATCGAACAGACTCGCGATGAGTGGCCCTAGATCAGGTCATCATAGACCCCCTGAGACGACAAAGAACTGGTTAGCCCATATCGGTTGGGAAGACTGGACCGGCCTCATGTCAGTCTGCCCCGATCATGGTCCAGGTCCAAGACTAGACAGAGCCCAGATCTGGACCTGACAGCTTCACCACCAGGCTGAGCTGCTTAGCAACATGCCGGGCCTGGCCTGCCCAGACACCGGCCAACGGGACCTTGCTTTCCGTGCACTACAGAGCAGAGCGGCCCGATTGATCGTTCGCATAGCACATCGAAGCACAGCAGGACGACAGCTGGACGTGTGCGACCCTGCTTGTGCGCATTCCATCGCGGACGAGACCCGCAGCCGTCACTTCTTTTGCCCGTCTGCTTGCAAGCCTGCAGCTGCTCGGCGGTCGTTGCTTCTCTCACCAACACACACATACACAAAGGGGCGATGCGACACTCGTGTGCTTGCACTCTTGTATGCCCAACGCGTCGATCGACGAATACCCTGGCAGATCCCCCGGATTGCCCCAAAGCCCCCCTGCCCCTCCTCCTCCGCGAGCTGCAGGCTAACTGCTTTTCCCCTTGCAATGTCTCAGCCGCAGTCAACAGAGCTCATCCCACCAGGCCATACTGGCGCATTTGAGAGTTAATGACGTCCCCGGGCCCTGCAAGTCTAAGACGAGTGACCCTACCTCCAGGCTTGAGAGCCCTGGGGTATGCTGTCAAGACTGTGCAAACCAGCGTCGGAGCTGGCACAACTCCACGATGCAGCCCGCCGCATCGAGCCAATGGACAGCTCCATCAAGCGAGGGGGCTTCCCAAGGCCGTGGTTCAGAGAGGTGCCACAGCATCCGGGCTGCTCGAGACAAGCTGCCCAGGCCAGCCAGCCAACGTGCCCGAGCTAGCCTCGAAGGAGGAACTCTGGGAAACATGCAAACGTCGAGTTGATGTCAGTTGTTGGCTCGGAACAAAAACCAACATCACCATCTTCCTGCCCAAGGACTGGTCCTCAAATCAACACTTTTCCTTGCTTTCTTTGTGCATTCATTTATTCTTCCACCCTTTCTTCTCTCGCGGTGATCAAGGGTATATGCCTCATCCAAGACATGTCTCATCGAAATAGTAATGCTTGTGATGCGGGTCTTTGCACGGACTCTGGGGCCCACTGCACCGGATGGCGGAGGCCTTGCGATCACTGCCATGCTCTTGCTTTTTTCCGCCCATGAGCAACCTTCCCGTTCTGTCTGTGCCACCGTGATCTTCCCTCGCTTCTGCTCCTTTTACTACCAAGTCAGGGCTTCCCTGACGGAAGAGATGTGCGGCTCCAACTGTCCCCGCGGCAACGGCTGTCATCAATATTAAAAATCGCAGCATGTTATTCATATAAATTGAGATTTCAAAGACCTGTTATATTACCTCTCAACAACACGAGGACGATCCAACTGACATCCTCATATGGACCGTTAGCACTATGCTGCTGCAGCAATGCACTGTCGAGGCTACTGGAGCACAAAATATCAAGCCGACCCTGGCCCACTCCACCTGTGCAACACCCAGGGTCCCGACTCACTATCTGACAGTCCACTAATCCCTTTCATCTTCCACGCTTGATTAGATCCATACCCCTTGCCTGCAGGTCCAGCCGGCAGTGGGATGCCCTGCTCTATGCCGTATCGGCTGCTCCCCCTACCGGATCGTGCGAGCGTGCATGCATTGCACATCTGCACGGTCACTCTCTGCACGGCCAGAACGGCCCACCCGCAAGGCTCCGGGCCATTACTAACGAGCCGACCGCATGCAAGCGGCTTCTTTCGGGGGGGGGGGGCACCCTCGCGAACACACAAGGCTGCGGGTCTTACCTTGCTGCAAGCTCATGCATATTGTGAAGGGATGGTGGTGGTGGTGGGTGCAAGCGTTTTCCGCGGGGGGTGCGGAGGGCACCGACACCCGGATTGTCATCTTGGCCTGGTCAACGACAAAAAGACTTTGCGCAGGTAGAAGTCCAGACTTCTTCCCGACTGGACTTTATGTTTACCATCTGTACTGCGCAAATGGCTGTGCCCGTCGGCATTTCTGAGAGGCTCTGCCGTTGCAACCCCTTCTCCTCCCGGCTGTCTCCTTAGCATGTTGAACTCATGCTCTTCCGATGGCTTAGAATAGCGCGACATCCAGCTTGGTATTTCGTGTTGGGAGAACATGTCTTGGTACCCATGAGTCCACAAGCAACACTTGCCCACTAGCTGTTTTCATCTACCTGTGACCCTTTCAACCTGCGTATTCTGAATCAGTGTTGGGGGGGGGGTTGAAGGAAACAATGCATCGTATGCGCCAGGTTCGCGTGACAGACAACTACCATCTGGTCTCTTGAGCCAAGTCAGCATCATGAACCCGTGCCTCATGACGTCTCCATTCCTTCATCAACCCAGTTGTTGAATTCTCGAAGTAATCCGGCTCCTTCGTAACCTCAACTTGCGTCCGGACCCAGTCGCATAGCCGTTCTTTCCACGATCATTTCAGCATGTCTGCCGGTCCATTGTGTTCAGGATCGGCCCGAAGATGATCTGAAGCTCATCCATCCATCCGACGCACCCACCCAATCAAACGAGACCGTAGCCCACGCGTCCCCGGCCAAGAGAACGAATATGCGCGTCACTGCTGCTGTTCCTGCCTGAGCCCCACCACCGGACCAGTGATAGTTGCATCTGCCAGACAACGCCAAGGCAGCAGACACATACATCTCCTGACCCCCACCCGCGATATCTCAAGCTCAACAAGGGGAACCCAGCCTCGTCCACGGCTCTGTAGGGCGGCGCCCTCCGCCTCCATTCTCCCCAGCGGCCCGGGAACGCCACGTGCAGACGCGTGACCACCAGGTCCGCGTGGTGGTCGACCTACTGCAGCTTGCTTACTATCACGGTTCAGACGCGCGCGAACCTGCGAGAGCGGCCCGCCCGTGGCGTCGCGTTATCGATGTGCCTCCGCCAGCCACCTGACACGCCGTGGCGCCGCCGCCCTCGGCGCTGCTGGTGATATGCCGCTTGTTAATAGACCAGAATTTCATATGCAGGACGCCCAGGACGGGCCGTGAAGAACGGCGGAGCGGGATGAATCTTGCGCCGGTCCAGGGCAGGCTGGGCTCGTTTTGGTAGTACGCTGGAGATGCCAGCCCGCTGCCGCCGCTTGAAACGCTCGTGATCGGTCGGATGTTCTATCCCACAGCTACTAAGTAGTGGTTAGGCGGTGAGGCTGTCCAGAAGAGGCATGAAAAATGTGCTGTGGTTTCCATTTCGGTTTCTAGAGTCTGTTCCTCATCTGTTGATATTCAATTTGATAGGACAGCGGCCGGGTTGGCTGCCCTTGTGGTTCTTCAGCTCAATCAGGTGTGTTTCTCATCAGGCTGCTTTCTTCTTCCAGGGCCTAAGGTCAAGGTTGAATGACATCGCAGGCAACAGAGGCAACTCGCATTTTGAGACGAGACTCTTGAGTTGTGGCATCTGATGGTGGTAATAGATCACACAAAAAGATAGAAGAGGAGGCTCCTAAGACAGTGAATGTGACACAGAGCTCAGGACCAGCCGTGACGCTAGACATTTAGCCATTTTCCAACAGTCGGCCGCTTTGAAAAAGGACAAATGGAAGTGGGTGGTTTCTTTTTTTAACGGGATACATACTCTTCTAGAGCAGTAGGCTGTCCCTTCACACAGTAGTGAACATGCAAAACCACAGCGTTAGATACCATACAGTGCCGATAACAGGACATTTATGAATACAGTTGGCCCATGCTATTTATCCAGCCCAGGAAAGACAAGAAGATCACTGCCACCTCGATGTTGGCTTACGCAGTGAAACACCATTTTCCGTGAACGTTATGATCATGTCCATGATACTGTAGACGATCTTTCCTTCATCTTCTCACAGGAGCCATGAGAGAATGGAAAAACTTCATGGCCTGGCCCCTCTCTTAGGATCCATGCCAAAGGTGAGGCTTTCCACGTTGAACCCCCCTGCCTTTTCGTAGAATTAACAACCATTAACAAAAGTAGAGCAGTGAGCACCGCCAAGGAAGCTGGGAACGAGAGCCAGAACCACTCTACCTCCAGGCAAGTGGCATAGTGATACACGTTCCCCTGCACGTCCCTTGAAAAGTTTAAGCTACCTAATACCTGTGGGGTACCGTCATGTTTGCGCATGTGGGTTGTGAAGGAGTCAGAGATGTTCGCAATAATGCCCTACACGCGCTCGAAGCCAGTGTGGCCCCAGTTGTATATGCCTTGCATCATTACCGGTCCTTCAAAATCCACCAAAGAGCCGGGGGGAATCGCAAGGTCTTCTGACTGAGAGCCGCTAGAGCTGACAGTGCTGAATCCCTTTGTCTTAATTTCTCCGCTTAAAATAATTGCTGTTACATCTATAATTGAGTCCGGTGAAAAGAGATAGAGACAGCCGCTTTCGAGCAAGTGGCCGTGATGGTCACATTCGCGGAAGCATCCTGGCAAGAGGAGCAGAACCCAATAGTGTCATACGTAGGGAATGTACAGTTGCCTGTGAGACACTGCCATGGAGGAGCCTGTCCTGGGGAGAAGACCGCATCGTACAGGGTGGCCTCTATATCTTTGTCCGTCGTCAACTGGTCTCTATGTCGGTTCTCTGCGGTGTGGGGGACCCACTCCAGCTGCGATTGACATAGAGACCATATCCGTTTCCGACGAAAACATTTGCTCGCGGCAACGCCGCAGCCGCGTGATCGCCAGATACCCCCTCACTACAATTCACAGGCCGCAGAAGCTGCTGAACGAATGGGTCAAAGGCGATGGCGAGAACCATGATGATGCACCCAAGTGTAGTGAGGGGCTGCCTGAGCTTCTGACGCAAAATAAAGGCCCAATGCTCCATCCGCGCCCCTGGTGGCACTGTCGAAACAGACCATATCAGAGAGGGGGCGCGTGTCGGAGAACCATGCCCACTGGAGTTGTCCGATGCATGAGGCGAGTACGAAGCCTATGGAGGTCTTAAGGGTCAGAGCGTAGACAGAGAGCAACGAATTGATCGAGACCTTGAAAGGCCACTGCGGCAGGGGTTGACCGTTGTGGGGATGCAGTGTCGCAAAGGTGATAACGGGAACGGCCAGTATCAAAAGGCAGACGGCGGACTCCCATTTCCAGCTAGTCCATAACCGCGAGGTACAGAACTTACTGGAACGGTTCGAGGTCGGAGGCACTGCGAATTGTTCCACCTTCTTGGGGTTTGGTTGACTGTTTGCACGTATTTGACACAAGGTCTGAGACGAGGACGTGGCTTCCGAGGGAACCGCATTATAAGCTTGGAGACTCAGAGGCATTATGAAAGAAAAGTGGGAATAGTCATGCGATCTGTGAGATATATGAAAACATTGCCTTCTACACAAGGTAAATCTAAAAGTCTTCGAGAAAAATAAGTGAGATCCATTTGTTGCCTGGGCCAGATAGGCCCCTCCTGTTGGGCGTCGTATGAATATGCAGTGGGTGACCTTGTCCATTTGCGAACAGGGTTGTAAAATTATTCCTTAGTTTCTTAGTCTGACTAAGTTAGTCTTTAGTCTTTTAGTCTTAGTCAGGGTATTAGAAAAACTTAGTTAGTTTTCTTAGTCTTTAGTCTAGAAGTCTGATTAAAACTAAAAGATTAAAGATTAACTTAGTTTTTAACTAAAGACTAAGTAAAAAAGTGGGTATTTAGGTATAGCTAGGCTTAAACTTAATGCCTTTAAATTACTACAGAATTATTTACGTGGGATTTACTTATAATTTATTTATTTAACTATATATATTATAAATTTACAAAATATCTTATACTTACTACCTTATAAATTTTTATATAAATAGTTTATATATTAATAAAGTTATTTATAAAAGAATAAGTAGTTATATAAGTAATTAAATAAGTAATTAAGTAATTAAATAAGTAATTTCTTATTTTTATAATAATTTTTAAAGTAAGATTTAATATATATCTTACAAGATTAATCTACTTCTAATTAAAATATTTATTTTTCTAGATAAGTAATATATTTTTTAAAATATAATTTCTTATTAAAAAAAAATTAGCTATTTAAATATATTTTTACTATATTTATAACTCTAATATTTATTAAATTATCACTAATTATATATAAGTAGTTATTTTAAGGATAAGAAGATTATAGGGAGTAGTTTAAAAAATCTTCTAATTAGCTAGGTTAACCGGGTAACGGTTTTTCTAAGCTTCTTATTAGCTTATTTTCTTATTCCCTTCTAAAATAGGAAATACTCTACTTTTTTTAGTCTAACTAAAAAAACTAAAAACTAACTAAGTTTTAAAGCTTAGTTTTAATTACCTATATGGACTAAAACTAACTTAGTTATAAATTTGGTAACTAAAAGTTCTTAGTCTTAGTCAGGGCTAAAGACTAAACTTAGTCTGACTAATTTCAACCCTGATCTTTTAGTACCACTGGGAATAGATGATCGCGCGAGGCAGACTTACGAGGCTGTGAGAGCCAGTCTGAGAAATTGGCCCACTGCTCACTGAGGTCTGGCCAATCACTAGGTAGTCCAGCAACGTACTGACGCAGCATATCCCATATGTTGCCGTCAATTGGATTTTGGGCGATGAAGAGGAGGGCCGCCATGCTGAAATCCTGGATGAAAGCTCGAGACCTCGATTAAGTGCGACTTCAGGAGTGCCGATTTCACAGGGGAGAAGCAAACACGGATGGTTTTGCAACTAGAACTTGGGTGTTCTACGACACCTTATATGTTGCCTAACGGGCCGGTTGGTGCATGGGTGCGAGGGAAAGCAGGCGTCCAGCCGAGATCCCAACCAAAGAGCCGCCAACATTGAAAGCGGCGCGTAATGAGTGAACGTGGCTATCTGCCTAACCCCACCACCATTTGGCCACGACAATGTACTGTTGGCAGTGGGCCTCAGGAAGGACAGGGCGTCGCACAGCAAATCAGATGGCTTCGCCTACGTTTTGGCCAGCTGGAACGGCCTCCTGCAGCGACGTGCATAGGTAGATTACTCAGGCAGCTGGACCGACCCGACGTCCCCTCAAGTGCTGCGAATGAAACAAGACAGTAAAGGCTAGATCAGTGTTTGAGATTTATGGAAAAACACACATATATAGAAGTAGTAGTACCAAGCGAAATGCAGCCGCGCCACCCTGAGGCTCAGACAAGAAGATAATCAGCTCAAGCCCTCGGGCGGTTGCGGAACGCAGACGCCTCCAGTGCAAGGTTGGATCAAGCAGCAACACAGGGCAGGATTGACAGAGCCCTCATTGAGCAAACCTGCCCTGAGCTGGGAAATCAACCATTATGCAGCATTGGCTGGGCTGCATTCTTGTTGGCTAGCCTCTCTGAACGTCGAAGCATCTGACCAATCTTCTTCTTCATCGTTCTCCGAGTCGCACTTCGGTTCCCTGTTTCGGGGGCTGCGGCACGAATATCCTCCGCGCGCGCAGCCTCAGCATGGATGTCCTCCCCACGCGCAGCCGCCTCACGGGAAGCTGCTGCGCGGGAAGCAGCCGTGCGGGCAGATTTCGTTTCATTTTCTTTAATTTGTCGCTTGACAGCCCGGTCGTATATATCACAAAGCTGCTTGGCGGTGACCTCAATCACGACTTCTTCACAACCAGGAAGCGTGCTTGCGTGCTCCTTGCAAATGAAATCGCTTAGAAATAGAGTCAGTTTGGAAGAATCGACAACTTTTCCATCTGCATCGCGAAATGACTGCATCATGGATCATTGTCAGCGGTGATACGTTGAGTGCCTCGAATCACGCCAAAACAAGAAGGACGGTGAAATGTACTTCGTGGTAATCACGTTCAGGTACCGTGACCTGGTGGCCATCGATATCGATTGTGCGAGCTCTCCACACAGAGACAGTCGCCGCAGCCGGTCCTTCTTGGTTCGAACTCAATGATTTCCCCTTATTGGACGCTTCGTATATCTCATTCAGATCCACATTGACGACAGTACGGATCTTGCCATCGGACAGGTTAATCAGTTCCTGCGCCCTTTCCGCTAACTGATCACCATTGTAACGACTCCAGTTGACTTCGAGTGCGAACGATGGTTCTCGCTGTTCGCAGTCCTCGGAGTAATAAGACCCGTCCGGCTGTCTCCTGTTCAAGACTTCCTTGAAATAGATTCTCGCATCATCCAGAGACTGGATGTTTGAAGCAGCAGTTTTCAAAATGCCAGGAGTGGCCTTGTACTCGTTCATCCCATTCTTAATGTAAACTCTGATCTCGGCAAGGAGTTCCTTTAACTGGCCTGAAAATGCGCCATGCAATGGGGTCACAGTCATAAGTATCGTGAACTCGTTCCTCAGAGTCGAATACTCGTATCTGTTAGCATGTCAGCCTCAACTGGGACAGACGCCGCTCAGTACCTTCCAAAGTCAGTCGATTCCATACCGAAGCTCCTCATCGAAATAGTCTCCTAGCTCTTTATTCTTGTGAACACGTTCGAGTAGGTAGGCGTACTCGGATGGGCTTAATTCCAAGCTCCAGAACTCCCGATCGGTGTCCTTGACCTGGTGGTATTCGGGCGCTTCGTTAGGGCGGATCTTGTTCGCCTCCCTGATGATGGTGCTCACACGGGCCACGGAGGCCCTGGACACCGTGGAGCTGCTTCTTTTGCGCGCCAGAGTAATGTTAGGCTGAGCAGACTCTGAGGTACGATTGACAGGCACAACGGCCTGATTCGTGGTCGCTGGAACTTCAGGTTGAGTTGTAAGTACTTGGTTGGGAGAAATTTGTCTGGGGCTTTGGGGAGGGGTGAGAGGTAGGTCATATGAGCGACCTGTCGTCTTTGGTGTTGTTTCTGCAGATCTAGAGAATGGATTGCTCGTCCGAAGGAAATCGAGTAGACTCTTCCTCTCACGAGTCGGCGATGACATGCTACGGACACAGAGTGCTGGACAAACTTGCTCAAAGAGAGAAGATGGACGTCAAAGCGGGTGGGAAAAGGAAAGATTTAGGAAAGATTGCGATGTACCGACCGGTGTGGCTCATTTCGGGACCTTCTGCCCCCATCGAGCTGCCGACCAGTGAACTTCCAGGTCGTGGCCGGACTGAGGGTGGTGTTGGTGACCCCTCTCAGCCTGCATTCTGAGATGCAAGTTGGGTGGCACACCTGCAGCAATTGGGATACAGCGGTGGTCAGATTAGATGAGTACTAATCCACATGGACTGCTTCAGTGCAGAATAATACCGATCATACTGTAAAATGAAGTATAACTTTCAGGGTGGTCGACATGTCAAAGGCACAGATGGCGGACGAGACACTATTCTTGGTCCGCTGAAACGATTTGAAGTCGTCTTGCGATTGTAACAAGACTCTGAACAGATTCTAAATGTCGGTCGGGAGTACTGCTGCGGGTTTAATATGAACAGGGGAGTGTGCATATGCATGCCCTCAACACACTAAAACACTTGGTCATGTGGCTCAGTCGACCGGCTTGTGCGATGCTCTTCGGCAGATGTGAAAATCGGTTGGCCGGCCCGATCAAGTGGCCACACTGGTAATCTTTCCAGCCAGTGTCATATTGGTCAACGATATTAGAAATTCAGCAGATCGGGAAGTTTCTCGTCCCCACGAATCGAAATCAAGACGAATCTACTAATTCAGAGGCCGAGTTATGGATGCTCCTCATGTAGCGATCGTGCGCACAAAGATCAATACAGAGTGCACAGCCCTCAAATGATGTCTTAATTCAACCCCTTCAGGTCTCTTGTCACAACTAGACTTTTGACTTATATAATACCGACATACTTTTGCCGAGAAGTCAATGGCTCACGGATATCGATTATACGTCTTGGCAAAGAGCATTCGTTACAGAGTCTCGCTCGCAGGAACTGTATCCTAATGACTTTTTCAGTTCCTTCAGTCCCTGGTCTATAATTTTGACGTCCGTAGCCGCCCAATGTGAGAGGGATGAGCGGATGGTGATTGTGAGGATTCGATATGGGGAAGATAATTTCGCTTAGTACAAGCCTTCGGCCATGGTCTTCCGTACGGAGTTGAAGTGTAATGCTTCGCTTCGGGGGACTTGCTAAGCCTCGGATCCTCCGCTGTGGAGCCACAGCACTTCTCCGAGGCCTCACGTTCTCGGAGCTCCGAGCCTAAACAATAAATTTGACTTCGACCTCTAGCTCCGAAGCTTTCGCCTCTGAGTCGTAAACTGTTCACTGTAGCTTTCTGGAACGAATACCAATGACGCAGACTCTTTAATTTGCAGGGCTTGACAGACACACTGTGTTCACTCAAATCAACCTCCAAAGAGCATTATGTCACAGCCGGACATCACCGAGCTGGCCGCCCGAAATGCGGCCAATACCTCAAAGGTCAACAAGCATTATCTTGACAGAAACCTTCCCGTGCCTTCGTTTGAGCACAATGGCCCCACGAAACCTTTGGTTAAGTCGGGGGGGGGGGGTGCCGACATTGAATCAGCGCGCCAGGCGGTCAATTTTGACTGCAGCGAGCTGCGTATTCTAAGGCAAGGCCCGAGTGAATACCTCGCGGGTCTCGGATTTTATGTCGGTCGAAAATCATGTGCGGGCGTGGAAACCGAGGAGGGGGAGTCGGCCGCCCGATATACAAAGCTTACAAGACTTGGTAATCAAGGCCACTGAACTCGTAGGCCTCCAAAGCGTTCTTCGCTTCCGCCTGGCGCATGCAGTTCCCTTGGATGGTGAAGCCACCTTCGCCGAACTTGCCGCGAAAAGCGGTATTGCTGAGTCTCAGTCCGTGATTTAGAATCCCCTCAATTCCCCTCGAATCTCTATCTGCTACTCGCACAATAAAAGGAGAGACCGATTTTGCGACACGAATCTCCTCTTGACTTCGTTCGCATGCTGACTGCCAAATTCGTCTGGTATGCGGCAACTGCTGCGCGTGGTTATGGCGCAACATATTTTCCGTGAGGCACCCGGCCGTCCAGGTGTCATCGTTGAGCATGCACCGGCATCCCGGATTCTGGCCGAGGATGACCTGCTTCATCAGTGGCTCGCATGGAACACAGGGACAGTCTCAGATCTAGAGCTCGAACCGCCCTCACCACAGCAATATCAATCCACGCTTTGTTGCACTCCATTCCATCGAGAAGACCAGAGACTGACTCTTACTTACTCCAAGACGAGGGCTGGGATGCATCGTGTCACGCGAGTGCTGCCATGTCGAAGTGGCTAGATTCTGGCGAGCCGGACCAGACAGGATTTGCGCTCGCCCACGGAAAGGCTATCTACGACTACTTATCTGAAAATCCCGAGGGCCTGTACGTATTACTACGTAATTAGTCAAGCAAGACTTTTGTGCTGCAATTTGTGGGCAATAGTTAAGTCCTCGCAATATAGGGTACACATGCTGATAAATGGTCCATGTGTAGAAAGTGATTCGGGGACATGATGCGATTCATGACGCGGGAGCCAGGACTGGAACCTGAACACCTTGTTCCCTGGGCCGAACTCGGTGAAGCTACCGTGGTCGATCTCGGTGGATCTCACGGTGCCATATCTTGTGCCTTAGCCCGCAAGTATCCTTCATTAAAGCTTGTCGTCCAGGTGCGTGATTATATTCTGCGTCGGGGTGGTAGTCCACGACGAGCTGGACAGCTTACTCATTGTAGGACCTTGATGAGGCCGTCATCCAAGAAGGCTCAGGCGCCGCCAGATGTCAACTGGTTGCCGGTAGGGTGCAGTACATGGTCCACGACTTCATGAAAGACCAGCCTCCAACTATTTCTAACGTCGACGTGTTACTTCTGCGCGCGATTCTTCATAATTGGTCTCGAAACTGTTCATTGTTCATTGCATTTGATTTCCTTATTTTCTTTCTAAGAATAGTCCGATCGACTCAGTCATCACATGCGCGTCTCAGCGGAGGTTGGCTCCTTTCCAGCGGGGATTGGCAAGCGTGTGAACTCTGCAGGGGCCTCAGCATGTCGCAATGAAGCCACGAAGTACTCAGACGAGCCTAGAGTGATGTAGAAAGCCAAGAACTATATAAAACACTTACCGAGCACGCCGAACCACCACAGATTGATAACAGCATTACGAGTTTGATTCTTTTCTCAATAGAATCCTTGAATCTTCTTGAAAATATATGTGGTAAGGAGAAACCACAAGGCAGTGGCAAAAAGTAGCAAAAGAATATCTCAACAATTGATGATCTGGCCCGGGCTTGAACCGGGGACCTTCAGTGTTCCCATTAATCACTTTTAACGGTGATTTTAATGTTAAACTGACGTGATATACCAACTACACCACCGGACCGATGTTGAGATGTCGACGGGGTTTGAATGTGGGGTTATATTGGTTTGTTGAGGTTCGAAAAAGTTTGCATGATCGGGACCCACCCAGTCCTGTCCACACGACCGGGGGAGAAATGTGGGTCTAATGAGTGTCAAATGCTCCGCTCAGATTTAATTACACGATTCGAGATGTTTGCAAAGGGACTGGTGTGGCGATGACAGCTTGATATATGCGCTCTGTAGGGATCGGCTACCTGCCACCTGCTGGAAAACATCACCACATACACTAGTATATAGAACAAAGAACATTTGATTCGAGACACCTGAGATCGTGAAGTGATTATTGACCATTTGCGAAATCAAGTTGCCTTGTTCCTATGTCTCGAACGGTCATTCCTTTTTTTGTGCTCGTTTCTTCCCTGCTGCGTTTCCTCGGGCTTCCGGGGTCCAAGAAGGTCCATAACGCCAATTATAAATTGTATCAATAGGCGTAAGAATGCAATCTCCATCACCCTTGCCATTGCGTCTTCGTCAGCTCTCTCCGGTATGGTAGCCATCGTATTCTGGCTCTCATGCGCTAATGCTGCTTCTGGCTGTGTCTGTGGCTGTGACTGCTCAGGCTGGTTGGCGACCAGGGTGGTAGCTGAGGAGTGACCCGAGGCTTCGGATACATCTCCACGGATGACCTCCTGTCTGATTGGCACTCTGAAATACTCCCCAACCCGAGCGAGGTTCTCCAGGGTCGGCTCAGTGCGATCCTGCGATGCTCTATTTGGTGTACCCTCCAACATGTTGAGAGTCTGGCCATTTAGTCTCAGTTCAGGCTGAAGGGTCGCCCCCTCTATGCGTGCCTGGTTCGAGGCCTCAGCATGAGCCGAGTCTAAAGCCGGATTTGTAGACGAAGTTCCGTCCTGTGCAATTTGTTGGAAGGATGCCGTCTGCGCTCCAGGGACCACCAGCGGTGTGAGCATGTAATTTTGCATCTCCATCGCACTGGCTAAGCCCCTTGCCAGCTCATCAAGTGGTCGTCTGTGGCCGAGGTACGCCCCGACCAATGTAGTGGAAATGTCCTCTTGCTTTCGAGCTCTGGGTCCGAACTTCCTGCTCAGATTGGCCTTTACGCGATCACTCCGTTTCCTCAGTTTGCCTGAGATCTCAATCTTCATCAAGAACGGCTGTCCACTGTGCTCGTATGCGAAGGCGGTGTAAACTTTGTTGCTGTGGGTGGACTTTTCGATGTCATTCTCTGTCATCTCCCATCGTAGAATTCTGTGGCCCCATTTTTTCCCACTAATTCTGTCCTCAGGGACTCTGTGGCTCCGAAATGTCCAACGACTCTCATGCTCGAATGCTTTCTCGGTTGTGAAGCCGCCCAGTGAACCACCATTTCCTATCACGTTGACGGACGGCTCAACCTTGAGAGACTTCCTAATCAAAATTCTCTTCGAAGTGCCGACGATCTGTCCAGGTCCATAATAGTCGGTGATCAGGACCGGGCACTCTGAGGGTGGCAAGCTGTCGACACGATATGGATCCAGCCCCTGGTCATCTTCGTCCAGGGTTAACTGAATTGTTGCAGATTCCAGTGTACAGTCTGAGGGCTGATCGAAATCGAGTTCCATGTATATTATACCAGCCGCGTTCTCAGCAGGTCCTAATGTCCCCCATTGTGACTTTCGAAAGAGAAATCGAACATCGACGCCGACCTTTCCGATCGATTGGTCTGGATTCCTTCATTAGCAGCTGCCTGGAACAAATTGAAACACGACAGATTGAGACATCGACTCACATCCCACTGAAGCGCTGGTGGACGCAATATGGTCGAATCGATTGTAGTCGTATCGCCCAGCTTTGCGATTCCAAATGCCTTCCGCCAGTATTGCTGCCATCTGGGCATATGTACTGTATTGCAATCAAGAAGCGAGAGACGTTGTTCGTAAGCGTCATTACCGGAGCAGTGTCTGGGGTGTCTAGGTCAATTAAAAGTCCCGGCGGCTTGTCGTGGGTGTGAAGGCACAGCCGCTAACCGCTCAGGGTTGTTGATCCGCATCCCTGAAAATATGCCGCTTACTCCGTATCACCGCAGATTCCTGGTGTATCGCTGGGAGGATTTCCAATCATACTTGGGGGCTGGCTTCCAGCTGAAAAGGTTGTACCACCACCATCGACTAATTTGGGACTAGCCGGTGGGAGTTATTACACAACACCGCCACAATCCATAGTGCTGGTCTCGGCGCCTCGATCCCAAATATCATGGTTGCGGCGGCTACTTCCACTAAATTTCAGCCGCGATCTCGCGAAGCAAACGCTCCTTGCATCTCTTTTGTCCACTGGATGTGTATATCGTGAACATATCACCACATCCGGCCGCCACTACAACGAATATGTCCATTTCATAATACAAACACATCACTATGCCAGCAAACAGAGATTCGATCGAAACAGTCGAGATAGGTCGTGGTAATAGTTACTACGGCCCCAGAACCTCTCATTCCAAGCCGATTCGACGCTCATCCACCTTGAGGAGTGACGAATGGGACTACTATGATCGCAGTACCCCCAACGCGCGTGTTCCGTACGATGAACATAGGCCTCGTTACGAAGAAGTATATGTGTACGACAGACCTAGCAGGCCAGTCATTTATGACTATGACAGGTGGCAAGGCAATCCAGGTCCAGTCGAGAGGTACGACGAGCTCGAGCGTAAACTTGAGGCGAGCCGCCGGCAGCTCGAGGCCCTGCGCTTGTCGGCACCGTCGACGGCCGTGGCAGAAATAGACGCTGAGCGGTACGAGCTCGCACGCGCGAAGCGCGAGCTGGAAGACCTGCGCAAGGAGGATCCCCGGATCATCGCAGAGAGATCGAGAAGAGTATCTTCGAAAACCGACCCTCCTGTTGAGTACCTAGGCGCCTCGAAATTGCGAAACGAACCACCGCACATACCTGGCCTCTTTCAGACTGTCTTCGATGTGAACCATCCCCAGGACGCAAGTGTTCACCTTGAGCTTCCTATCACAGAAGATCACGAGACTGAACTGGAGGAATTCTGCCGACTGCAGAGGCGGGGAAATTTCGGAGGGGCAGAGGAGTACTTCAAGGAACATCTGGAGCCTTATCTGAGTAACCCGTATGTATTCGTCCAATATGGTCAGATGCTATTGGAAAAAGGCGATTACCTCGCCTTTGAACGATTGAACGCCGAAGCCGTGTTCGGCAAGAAGGATTCGCCACCCTCTCGTCCTCGCAAGAAAGTTGTGGTGAGAGAAAGAAACCGGTCTCGATCAAGAGCTCGGTCCCAATCTTTGTCTCGGTCACGAGAAAGACGATCAGCAACCAGAGTTCACACTCGGTCTCAAAGTCCTATAGAAGCCGGCCGTCAGGAGCGCCATGCAAGGTTCAAGCCTGAGGTTCGAATAGTCAGAAGGCGCTCACGTTCGCGAGAACATTCACGAGAAAGAGCACGATCCCTCGACAGCGCCCGGGATTATTACGAACACGACAGAGATAACGAAAGTGACCGCGGCCAGGCTCCTGATGGTGGACCACAATTGAAGGATACGAAAGCAGAGTTAGACTTCGATGAGCTCGAATTGCTCCGCCAAAATTGGAGGCTCATGGAGGCTATTTGTAATATCTACAGCAAAAAGGACTATAACAACGCAATCAATGAGGCTTGGAGTACTATTGAAGAGTTCGGTTTCGGAGCTAGTATCGGATCCACCGAGGCGAGTATTTGTCCTTACTCACACCAGGAGCACAAGTACTGACAGCTGCTTTAGGTTCAGCTGGTGAAATTAACACTGCAAATCTGTGCATATATTGGACGCAAAGATCATGAAAAGCACCATAACGGTCTTCGTGAAGCTGCAAGAGAATGGATTGAATGGCCCACTCTGTTCAAAGAGCTACTTTCCCAGGGACGCATATGGGACTTCAAGGATCTTTATGTTGCAAGTCTGGCAGCATTCTCAGACTCAGGAGCGACGCTGTATTTTGGAACGGAGAGCACTAAGCGCTCACTGATCGATGACTGGATGTCCGAAGAAGGGGATGAATCGACGAATTTGGCCCTGCTTGATATACTCTTGGAGCCGGCCCAACTTCGATCCGCCTTCCCGAACGAGATGAAATCTCGTGCCGAAGCTATCATAGCCCATTGCCCCGCGGCTATGAGGAGTCGATCCTTCATCCGCTGGATATTAGCGAGTGCCGCTGATGCCTTGACAGGGGAGACAAAAGGCGAAGATGATCTTTGGCTGGCCTATAAGACTCATATCCAAGGGTTTCCAGGGATGGTGTGGCACAGCCATGACTGCTTTTTGCTTGGGATTTATGTCCCACGAGACACCGAGAACCCAGGCTGGGTTGCACCAGAAATTTCTCTGGCGGTAAATGAGCCTATAGAGTTGGCATTGAACTTGGCAAAGGAGCTGAAGGACTACAAGTCCCAAGTTGCATGCCTCAAGCTGCTTATTTTCCAGTCTCCAGACCCTACTCGGTTCTTCCAGGAACTGGCATCCTTGCAAAAGTCTATGCAAGGTGACAAGAAAGGACATCTGAAAACCTTGTTATCAAGCTATCTGGTCTGCAAAGACCGCCCGGCGAAAGAGAAGCTGCTCGAAGAGCTTCAACAGACTGATGACTGGCACGACGACATGATCTCGGGCGAGGGGCTAATCTTGTGGACCCGGGATTTCATCGAGAGAGCGTTGAAGAGGAGCCTCCAAGGTCCGAAACCCACGGCCAAGCTGCGAAACCCAGTGAGCTTCTACATAGGTCAAGGGCTTCCATGGCAGGCTGAGGAGTTCACAAGACAAAACGCAGAGCTCTGTAGTCTCCCGCAAACTACTGCTTACTCAACATACCATCATATTCGTCACGAACCTGCCCCGTCGTCACAACCTCGTATTCGAGTACATGAACGGCAACCCGTCAAACCCTATACAGGACCGTCCAGTACTTCCAGGAGAGATTTCCCATCATGGCCTGAAATCCGTCTACAATCACCGCCAAAGCTCCGTGATGATGAGTCTTACAGCAGGAGAGAAAGGGAGGAAGTTGAGCGACTCAGGAAGGAATTCCAGTTGATGAAGGAGAAGGAAGATCGCGAGAAGGAAATTCAGGAGGCCCGAGAAATGCGAAAGCGGTTAGAGGAATTACGGTTGATGAAGGAGAAGGAAGATCGCGAGAAGAGACTTAACGAAGCCCAGGAGATGCGGAAGCAGCTCGAGGAGGCGGAGCAGCGTTGGCGGTACCAAGAGGAGATCAACAAGAGGCAAACGGAAGAGATGAGGAAGAAAACCGCGGACATGGAACAGCTTAAGCAAGAGTTCAATTTGACAAAAGAGAAGCACGATCAGGAAGCCAGAGACCAAAAAGACAAGGAGACTCGAGAGCGGCTCGAGCGGGCGGAACTATCCTTGCGGGATCAGGCGGAGAGGCTGAGACGCGCAGAGGACCGGCCATACCAAGAATGGCTTGCTGGTAAGTATGAAAGACCCAGAGAAAAGAGCCGCTACAGAAGGACACGGATCAGAAGGAAGGCCAGCGATGCAAGCTTGTCACAGGAGTCTTCGGACTCCTACCGCAGCGACAGTCCGCCGTCATCGGACAATGAGGACTCCGATGATGATGATGCCCCATTCAGGAGAATTATGCGAAGACACAGAGTGACTAGTAGTGATGGCGAGGATGAGACAGACCATGAACTACGCGTCAATGGGAGGAGGCGAGGAAGAGTGGAAGAGCTCAAGAGCGAGCCAAGAAGGGACGAGGCCGACCACCACGATGGAGATGATGTCGGGAATCTCCAACTGAATCCCTGCACTGACCTTATTCTATACGGCGGAGTCCAAGATACAACATCTCCCAATGCGTACGTTGCTGGATCTTCGATTCCAAGGTCACCCATCTCGCCGCACTTTGAGGGCGAGGTGACGGAAAGCCTGAAGGACACCAACCCCGCCACCAACGACGATAAAATTACAGAGGCTGGTTCTAGTTCCCCTCCAGCAGTCCAAACACTGGCTCGGGAAGAACACGACGACTTGTACGAGTCTGCAGGGAGTATTGGTGTCGACGAGAGAGAAATACCAGCGCAGGGAGAGGCTAGGCGTAAGAAAAAACAGCACGATCGCCTTATGAGTCGACTCAGCACACATGAGCGGCGATCATCATTTGAAATTCCGCCTAGGCACTCGAACATGGAGAATAGTTCAGGAGACGGGAACGCAACTCCAGCCGAGCCCGAGAGGGAGAGACCGGTACAAACCCCATCCAAGGCATACTTCGAGTTCGGTGTCATGCTAATCCAGGAACAGGAGCCCGCTCTCGATAATGCTCAAAAAGACATCCAAGAACAGACTGAACAACAGACTGATCAACAGGCTGATTATATGACTGCTGAACCACAGGTCGTGGATCAGCACGATCAAGCTGGCCCTGATGCCGTGAGGAACAGTGACGAGAACGGCGGCCGTGACAGGATCCAAAGATCTCAGTCTCGAAGGCGCGATAAGTTTCAATCGAAGCAAAATGAAAGAATCGCGAACCGTCCATCGCGACCTGTCTCGATGGGAAGATATGGGAGCCCGCGATCATCCACGTATGAGTCCACAGGTGTCTGGGACGCATGGGATGAGTCGAAGAGGAAGAGAGCGGACAGAAGGAGCATTATAGACCCGAGCCCCAGCACCGCATATACCTCACGGGCATCAACAAGGGTCAGGTCACGACCATCATCCATGCAAGATCTTGGTGATATACAGCCTGTTGAGAGGCGCAGGTCATGGCGCGACAGTCCCGCTGCCCCTTCCCCTGGGGAGCGGCTTCTTTCCCCAACAAAACGCCAGTCCCTGATCATCGATGCTGACGGACGACCTCAGCCGACCAGGACCACAAGCGAGAATCGCCGGAGCTACCCCGGCGACGCAGGAAGCGGCACCTACGTCCGTGCTCGGCGTGGCTGTTCCGCTGACGGACGTCGTTCAATGCCCGAAATGCCACCGAAAGTTGCTGAATCGGGCTTACGACCGCGGTCTACTGGGGACGTTAGTTCCAGACACAATCTCCCTGGCCCAGAATCCAGCGTCCCAGAGAAGCGGCTCGCCGGAAGCTGGGAGAGAGAGACCGAAGGCGTTTGGAGGAAGAAACAGAGCGTGTCAACTGTACCTGAAGACCCGGAGGAAGGGGATGAAGGAGAAATGTCACCTCCTCAACCTCGAAAAAATGAAGAAGGCTCGAGATTGCAAGACTCGATAGATCCGGAGCAAGGAATCTCAAGAAGTGAGTAGAGAATCGCTTCCAAGACTTTTACCACGACGATTTGAGACTGACCTGTCTGGCACCAGAATCGACGGTTACTGACCCAGAGCCAAATGAGGAATAATTAACGAGCTAGAATTACCCGAGTGGAAGGTGGCGATATGTGATCGTTGAATTCTTCTGGAATGTACGGGCAAACCTTTACTGTATCTAATTTGCTGTCTGTGCTACACACTGGACAATCTTCTATTCATCGGTACTTTGAAGTCTATGATAAAGATAGGAATCCCTTTACATACCGCCTCGCGCATCTCCAACAGCTCTCCAGAAACACAATATGTGCGCACGGAAGGTACAATCTTCATTGAAAATCCACCTTGCAACTAGTAGCCATCTTTCCGGTTGACCTTGTTGGTGAGCTCCTTGCCCTGGCTCAACCGCTGCAGGTTCAGCTTCACAATCGCCCAGACCCGCTCGAAATAACTCTCCGATGCAGCACTGATATGTGGAGTGATGAACACGTTCTTCGTGCTCCACAGAGGGTGTCCGTCAGGCAGGGGCTCCGGATCCGTGACGTCGAGCGCGGCGCCCCGGATGAGCTCCTTATCGAGGGCCTCGATCAGATCATCCGTGTTGACGATAGGGCCACGCGCAATATTGGAGACGAAGGTCTTCCTCCCCGAGAGCACCTCAAACTCGGCCGCCGAGATCAGCCCCGTCGTCTTCTCCGTCAGCGGCATCGAGATGACGAGCAGGTCCAGCCCGGAGCCGAGGAACTCGTGCAGCTGCTCCTTGGTCTCGCCGAAGAACCACCTGGACGGGAAGATGCCCTCCGGGTCCCCGAGGCCCTCGGGGGCGTACGAATCGTCCCTCTTTGATTCTGGGGTCTTGCGCTCGTGCAGGGTGTAGGCGTGGACTTCCATCCCCAGGGCTGTAGCTGCTCGGGCGGTTTGCCTCCCGATGGATCCGTAACCAAGGATTCCTCTGCAACTCGATTAGTGATCTGGTACGTGTGTTAGCTCGGGCTTTTACTTGCACTCTCTTCTTGACCGCATCGATTGTTGGGTCAGTGCCCCTGATCCATTTGCCCGCTCTTTGTTTGTCCAGGTAAGAGGTGACTGAGGAGGCGTTAGATGACTGCTGATCAGGTGCGCAACCGCTTCCAATGACTTACGATGATGTTGAAATCCTAAGAATGTAGCAATGATCCACTCGGATATTTGCGGTCTGATGAATCAACTGTGAGCTTGTTCTGCAGATGACAGCTTGGCACCTCTGCGAATTGATGTGCTCACCCGTGAACGCCATTGGCAGTGCAGAAGGCTATGTCTGTGTCCTTGTACAAAGGGTCCGAGACCACCAGGTTTGCGCCAGCCGATGATAGCTGGACATACTCGAGATTGGGAACGTCGTCCTTGTCGGGCAGCCCTTCTCGATTGAAGCCTGTCACAAGAATCGTCACATCCTTCCACTCCTCCTTCGTGACATCTTTGGCATCATCGACTTGGACCTCCAGCCCTGGGTAGCGACTCTTCAACTCATCTACCTCTTCCTTCGAAGGCTTGAACGATGGCAGGGCGACAAGAAGCTTGTGGCCCTTGAGAGTTCTGTTGGGGGGCTTTTGGCCGAACCGGACGATGGTCATTGTGGGTATATGTAGGTAACGTTTTGGGGACCCGGGAGCTGTTTGGGGACCCGGGAGCTGTTTGGGGAAATGCGTCGGCCAGGAGTGGGATGTCAGCAGCGTCAATATCTCATTCGGAATCATGCAGCTTCTAAAACTGTGTTACAGACCGATTCAAAAGGGAACAACTTTTACTTTTGTGAACTGCCGCGGTCGGTACCTATCGACTGCGGGGCGGAAGTCGTAAACTTTAACGCTCATGACGCCAGATCGTTTAGTAATGATAACGGAGATAAGCACTTGAGGACAAGCGTTTCGGAGCCACAGCTATCCGTTTGGGAGTTCCACACCTCGCTCTTCGGCCGATCCAAAGCGGCGATTTGGCCATGTCCAGATCCAATCACTTTCGAAGCTCATGCATCTGTAATACATCTATCAATTTGGTTTCGATGTGTTCATGGCACAGTGCACTCGATGTATTCAAGGCCGCATACATCACGACCGCGAGTTATCCTCGATCTACCGGGACTTGGAAAACCCTGGAATTGCATGACAACTTTAGGGGGCTACACCAAGAACCTCCAAATATCCAAACTGAATGAGGTGCACTTTCAATAGAATAGGAGCTCAAGATATCATGCCGCAACGGAGGTGGGAATCACAAGAATTATCACATCAATGCCGCTTGAGACGTTTTTATTTACCTAAATAGAAGCACTTGCAGAAGGTAAGATTTTGAGTCCCAAGACCAAGAAAATTAGGCACCCGATGCTTCAAGATCTTCAAAATGCATCGATGATTGTCTGTCTAGGACTACTTAATGTTTTGAGGGCAAGCCTTGTCGCAAGCCTGAGCGAAATCTAGTCCCCCATAACGACCCGCCCAGATAGTCCAAGACAACAGCTGATATGTAAGAAAAGCCACCAAAGAGGTGTATCCAAGTAAGACTCCATCCCATGGCGACTTTGGTGCAGAATATACATAGAAATGAAAGCCAGTCTTTTGTTCAATCTCAAGGAGCTTTTCAGGCAGGGCCATCATAGGTAGAGCCGATGGGTCCGAAGCGGATGTTGGACCAGACAACCTGGCTGTGAGGATGTTAGCAATTTTCATTTCGATCGATTTCGCGTTACCAGAAACAGATGACTTACGCGTCGGCGAACTGGGCCTCGGTCTCGGACGGAACTCCGGAGTTCTGGGGGCAGTCACCACGGGCTGCGCCGGGCTGACCCTCCTTCTCAGGCGGGTAGGTAGAGTCGAGCCAGAGCATGTTGGCGTAGTGCTGTTGTATCATGAGGTCAGATGATGGCGCTCCTTATAGAGGCAGATTAATTTCGAGGATGAGACTTACGTCGTTCCAGATGGACATGACCAGAACCATGGGCAGGGCAAGAGCCTGGTTGAGCGCAGGGTAGCCGCCGACCTCCTCGAAGCGGTTGCGCTCGTCGAAGACGGTGTGCATGTTGCTGCAGTACTCGGGGGTGATGTCGGCGGTCTCAGAGATACCCTGTGTTGAATGCGTTAGACCTGTCGGACGAGCCTGGGCCGAGGACATATTGACATATCTGGCTTACCTCGTATGTGGGCGCTGGGATGTCGATAGTCTGGCCGTCTTGGATGAAGTACTGGCTCATCTTGTCGGTCTCGAAGCGGGTGACGACACTGTGAGAAATCTGTCAGTCCATAGCCGTTCTGTTACCCGGGATATCATAGCCCTTTCAGTTCGTGGTGGCACGTACGTGAACTTCTTGGTGGTGTCGACAACCTTGCCGGCGCCGTAGAAGTCGGTGTTGCCCATGCGGTATGGGTTGTAGTCGCAGCCGTTAGCATCGCAGCCGCCAGCAAAGCGGTCCTCAGAGTAGGTTCCTCCACACCCGTCCGTCTCGCAGACGTGGTACTCGTTGTTCTCACATGGGTGAGGAGTCAGGGCGAAAGAGTGTGAGTTGGACTCCCTATGCATGAACAATTAGCGTCACAGGACCCTGGATCTTTCGGCTATGCTGGTTGTTGCACTCACCAAACATCGATCTCAGCACAGCAGGCTCCGAATGGACCAACTCCAGAGTTGGGGTCCGAGGTAGATGACTGCCAGCCCTCGACGTTGGCCTTTCCACCGACGAACTTGAGATCACGGGCGCACTGAGAATCACAGTATCCAGTACCATACTTGGCACCAGCGGTGTTGTCTGGCTGCGATGCAACACCACCGTCCTCCTCCATGGCGACGAAGTACAAGGCAGAGTTAAGACCACACTCAATGGTGGACAGGTCGACGTCAAAGGCGAACTCGTTGCCCAAAAGGTTGAACATCTGGTACTTATCCTCGCTGTTCATGAGGTAGAACCGAGAGCCGACATTCTTGCCGTACTGGTGCTCAGTCACGAACTTGAGCGTGAGGGCATCGCCGGTGGTCGAGGCACCATAGGTCTCCTCGTACTTTGCACCCTCGAGGGCACATCCCTGAGCGCACTCCTCGGCGGTCGCGCACACGCCTGTCCACTCGTTGCCCTCGTAGCAGCCCTCGCTTCCCTCGACGGTGTGCGTCCATCGCCAGTTGGCGTCAATCACAACCCCGGCGTTGGTGTTTGTGCAAGACCCGGAGGCGCAGTTCTGCCAGGTGAACGAAGGGTGGGTCTCGGGGTCGAGGGTACCAGCCTGCTGGGCTTCGACCCCAGCTGCGAGGAGGGCGAGGATGGTGGTCTTGGAAATCATGGTGAAGGAAAGTCTATGAGTTGCTCTAAGACTGGCTAGTTATCCGTGGCTGGCTGCCGAAACTTTAAGAGCTGTCTCATGGCAACAGCACTGGTGTTTATATATGCACAGCTCATCCATGGTCATGTGTTTCCATCTACAACTTTCTCGGAGGCGTTCCGAATACTGAATTGGTGTGACCGCACACTCGCATCTCAGAGCCAAGTTCTCGTTTTGATGAGATTTTCTGCAGGTAAAGTGCCAACACGGAGGGACGGGTTCTCAACCGCTGCCAAGTAGGTGCGTTTCGCGATCATGACCCCGTCGAGTGTTTCCCAAACAGAAAGGGATCATCGCTGGGGAGAAAAGAAAAGCATCTCTCAGGGGCTGTCCTACCCCGGACTCAGCTACCGGATTGCTACCACGGAGGGAGTGCTCGCGGTCTCGGCAGCCTCGGCGTACTCGGCGCCCTTGGCGGCCGAAGCTTGATTGTGTGCGAGAATATCCGGTCAGGCGATCGGACTCAGCACTCCCATGCAAAAGCCCTCAAGTGGAGAACTACACGGTAAAACGCTCCCGGTGGTCCCTTAACCGGCGGTTACAGCTCACGGGTGATTCAGGATCACGCGCGAGGTCCTCTTCGCCGCGCCTCGAAGATCGGCAATCGGGTGACTGCCAGGACAACCGATGTCACCGGCTTCCGCATAGGGCGCTCTGTGACCAAAATGCATTTCCTCGCCGCGTTTACGCGTCCATGCGCCCAGACGTCATGGCTGTAGTTGGGTTCCTGTGGGCCCGGAATCAACCGCATGCAGCCAGTGTAAGCGCCCTGTGTCCAACCTAGTTAGAGCCATGCTATTCCGATTTCTCCATAAGGAGATAGTCCACCAATGTCGTATCGGCCTGTCATATTTGGTTATGATGGGCTGGTATAGTCAAGGCCTCCTCTCATATCATCTCGCTGTGACGGCACTCTCGTTGCAGACATTCGAACATCAACGGATCTTTGCCCGAATTTCCGCAGTAACTCATGAGACTGTCATTTTTTTTATCTGCGGGATAACTAAGCCTGATGACAAAATAGGGACCTTGCACATGGCAACGAAGCAGTTCCTCAAGCAGCATTGGGCGCCTGAGAAAGGTAGCCGAACTGGTCCGCCGTCAGACCAGTATTATACTGCACGCAGTTTGTCCGCAAATAACGGGCCTGGGCCCGTCGCCATCACACGTCGCAGTCATAACAGCAACAAGATCCATACAGGCCGGGGCAGGGACATCGTCGAACTGTAAGACTATTGCGTAGATGACCAGCCAGTCGGCAATCTCTCTCTGTAGTTACTGAAAAGCGCACTGGCATTGGCGAGAGAATTTGGGTTTACCATCAGCAGCGGGGATGGAGCTGACGACCGCGCCGCCAAGCGTGACCAGGCTGAGGGCATCCCCGATCTCGGGAACGAAGGCGAGAAGGATCGGCATGACGTTGTTTTTCCCCGGATGAAGAAGTAACAAAAGATTGTGAGGGTGGCAAATACTGCTGGGAAATGGTGCTGAAGATAGAACCACGGCGATGCGAGTTTGGGTAGATCTTCCTGGCCTTTACATAGTTTGAAGTATTCAACCTCAACTGCTTCTTCCACTCGTCTGCGTCGGTTGTCTTCACTTACAATCGCATTCCCAGCACTAATTTCATGTTTCTTGAAGGTCATGAACACCCTGGCATCAACATGTGAGGGAGGCACCCGGTTCTGAGGTTTTCGGAAAGCTCACAGAGGCATACACACTTCGTCGGTTCTGGGGCATGTTCTGGCACCGCCTTCATGTTGAGCTGCTCAGGGCTTGGACCCTGTCTGATCTCCTCCTTGGTTGCAGTTGGGCAAGTGCGGTGCCTCGACCAATAAAGAAAACGCTGACAGCCTTCTGGATATACACAATGTCGGCGTTATGTCATGCGGTCCTGAACCGGGTAATGATTGGCCAGGGGAACACGATGCAAGAGCTCAAGTTCTTTCTGTCCAACTTCGCGCTTTGTTTGGTCGAGATCTTCATCGAGAAGAGCTTCGTAAAACCGCTGCTCAAAAGCATTGGCTACTTCTGGTCTCATCTGCTGGGATACGCTTGGGTCTGTTTTGTCTTTTTCTGCCTAGTGCCAGGCTGGCAGTATTCTATGATCTGCAGTGCATTGAGTCCATGAAATCCCATGCTTATCTTACATCTTGTAAATTTGCGACAAATAGATTGGTACCTGGCAATACGATCTAGTCTCTCATGTTGTCAAAGATCTTGTGTGATACTTCGAAGTGATTGGGCATTGTAAATGACATCCATCAGGTCCGTGCTTGACGACTTCAACTATAGCAGCCAGCACTCGATCCTCGCTTCACCAACCTTTCGTCTAAAGACTGACTCGTATTTCCTTACTTTTCGATTTCGAGGAAGCGGCGTCGTTGTTGAGTAGTCCCGTTTCCATTCCCGTACCACCCATCGTCCAGACGGTCCAGCTGTCGGAAGTATCATTCACCGTGCGCGAATCGTTACATCTGCTTGTCTCACAGCCCCAAAATCCTGTCCCCACTATCCATTCTCCCGTGCCAGTTCCTAAAATGATAAAACAAGATGGTGAGAAAAAGGAGGCGGCTCACTCAAAGCAAGCTTTTAGAAACCATGTCACTACAGTTGTCCACCGTAGCGGCTAGCAAAGCTTCCAGGACCTTCAATCGACAACGGTCTCAACTGAAGTCTGAATTGATTATGGAGGGAATCATCTTGATCGGTAACCGCAAGCCGTGAAGCACACACAATCTGTTTTTGAGCAGTACTGACTGAGTCTAGACTACTAGAAGTTGCGGATGTTCATATCCTAATTGGATCTGCAAATGAGCGCTGGAAGAAGAGGGTCTATACCCAATGCGGATTGCACTCACTGCAAATGAGAGTTAAGCTAAGACTGCGTGTCCAATAATATCACGGTATGATTTGTGGCAGGGCAAGGAAGCTGCTGTCAAAGACCAACATCAACTTGAATGTAAAGGATGCCGATGTCCTACGTCCACTTTCAAAACTGGTTGGGCCAGGTGGCCCTCTGTTGGGCGTCAGTGGTCAAATGCAAGACCCCCCTTTCGGACACAGCCCGATGCCCAATCGTACTATCTGAGAGATTGTCAGTAACTCTCACCTTCGCGGCAATAAATGTACATATATCCAGTGCTTCAACGTTGCGTTTTGGCCCAACCATTCTCAGCGCATCCAGATCAGTCGCAGTTCACTAGGCGCACCAGTCACGAAATCAGGCTGCAAGAAGGCAGACGTAATTACGACAGGGAGGTTCTCCACCAAAAGAATTCAAGAGATTCGCCTGAGGAAGCGAACACCAATCCTAAGGCAACAACGCCCCTGGCCTCGGTTCAATCTCCACAAAGCTTTCCCAATCCCACCTCGTCCCGAAGGTCAGATCTTGGAATTCCGAGACCAATTGTCAGGAAGCACGGCCAACGACACCAGCCATCATCAACTGCTCCACAGCACGGCTGGTCAAAAACGGAGACCGACACCAACCCTCGCACCGCATCCATCCAAAAGAACTTTGAACCCGACCCGCAGCTGTCGGAGAACGATGAAAGCGATCTATGGGGGGACCTGGAGGAGAGCTGCGAGTCTGAGGAACAGTACGTCCCCCAATCAGCGAACAGCAAAGGCGTATTGTATCCAATTTGCATCGGAGCTATCATCCACCATCCCGGAGGTCGCTATGAAATCGTTCATCGTGTTGGGAAAGGCGCCTACTCCGTTGTTTGGCTGGCCCGGGATTTGAAGCACAACATATGCGTTGCTTTCAAGGTCATTGTCGCCGGTTCTGTAGGCGAGAGAGAATTCGTGAATCAGCACATGCTCAAGAAAGCGCTGCAACTGGATGTATCCCGCCTCAACCTGTACAAGGACACATTTCTTCTCCCCTCACCCTATAACGCCACTGGAAAGCCGCCAACAATCTTTCATCGTGTTCTTGTGCTGCCACTGGAGGGCCCGAGCTTAAGGGAAGGACTTGTTCGATTTGAACGATCGTTGAGATCCCGCATGGCTGCCGCGAAATCTCTACTCGAGACTTTGCGCGACCTTCACCAAGCCGGCTTTGTACACAGTGGTAGGTACCCGTTGGGGGCAACTAGAGGGCTGACATGCCATGTAAGAGGATTTATGCCATGGAAAGGTAACATTCTATATTATTTTAATATAATATATTGATTTAACATAGCATGTTAATTTAATATAATATATTAGCAAAAAGGGTATAGCACCTGGTTTATATATAGAAAAAAATTACTAAAGAAAAAAAATAATCTAGGTATAAGTTAAACTTATACCCACACTATTTCTTACTAGCCGCTTTAACCCCTAAGCTACAGAGATTATAGAGATAAGATTATTACTCTCTTTAAGAGGTAGTTTCTCCTCTAATAGCTCTGATTTAGTGATACGCTAAGCCCTTTTGGTTAATATATTATGTTAAATTAACATGCCATGTTAATTCCTATATGCTATGTTAATTGCTCTATACCATGTCTGACCTCTAATATCCTCTAATGGGTATGTGTGGTCCCTATGTACCTTCTGATGTGACCAATATCCTTCCTCTACTGGGATTCTAACGCAAAAATTGTCAATAGATATTGCCTTGGGAAACGTATTATGGAAAATTGATCCTGCTTTCGTGCAAGACATGGCGGCCAACCTGGTTAAGGCTCTTGGTGCCCCAACAAAACGCATGCGGCTCACGGAGGGAGAGGGACTAAAGAGTGGTCATCGGGTCATGCCAGTCAATTTTCCGCGTCAGAAACTAAGTACAGGGGTCTGTTTGGCAGACTTTGGAATACTCCTTCCAGCCGATAAGACGACAGTCCAGTACCAGCTGCAGGGGACACCAGAATATCTAGCGCCTGAACGCTTCCACGGCCACGATCCAAGCCCTGCGAGCGACATGTGGAGCTTCATGGCTATATTCGTTTACCTCTATCTGGGAAGTATGGCGTTTCCGAACGTATCCCTTTGTGGTGGGGGTCCAGAGGTGTACTTGTACAGCATATGGGAGAACCTCGGCCCGCTCCCCGCCAAGTGGAAGACGCCCACGACGCCCGATTACGATATATCCTACGCATCACAATCTGGAGCTCTCGGGCCCGACCCACCAAAGAGCAGGTTCCCGAGCAGGCTGCGCGAGGATTGGACCAAAGCTGTTACAACTCGCTTGGAAACGTATAGCGCGTTGGCAAAGAACGGTCAAGACGCAGAGGTGGTGAGGACGGCGAAGAGGGTGAAAGAGGAGCTCAGGGTAAAGAAGGAAGCAGAGACACATGCTCTCAAGGTCATACATAGTGTTTTCCGCTATGAGCCTGGTCACCGTCTAACAGCAGAGCAGCTGCTGGCTGATCCTGACTGGATCAAGCTAATGAAACTGTGCGGCATTTAAGAGGGGGGGGGGGGAAGATCCACATCAAGTCTCGTTAGGCAAACAAATAGTGTGATGTAAAATGTTCATCCGTATGAAGGATAAGAACTAATAGATGCTAAACTCAAGCTCCTTGGTCACAGGTTCGTACAAGGCTCTCTGCTCTTCGCTGCCAAATCTCCGCAGCAGCCACTGCTGCTGAAGCTTTTCAGACTCTTCCCATTCCCGAGGGACCCATCCTTCAAAGTCAGGGGCCAGAGACCAGTTCCAAAACATCTCCATGGGGTTCACTGGGAGAGCCAGGTTCTCAAATCGGTGCTTATCCATAAGGGTATGACTATAGACAGTAGACACGTTGAAATCAACTAACACAACGCGCGGGATAGTGATGATAGTGTTGTTGCTGGTGCTGAGGTTGGAGCTGAGGTTGGCGTTGGTATTGCTGACAAGCATCACATTACGGCTGGATAGATCCCCATGGTTCACACCCCAGTGCAAAGACCACGCATAAAGATCTAAAACCCGCGCCAGTACCTCTAGACGGTAGTCCTCGGGGAGGTGGAATGCATCTAGACTTCCGCATGTGAGGTAGTCATTCTGGATGCACGAGCTTCGCAAATCCAACCCTTCAAGGTGCTCGATCAGGACCACTCGCACTGGCCTTTGATGCACAACTCCTTGGCTTGTGATAGGCAGCTTAAAAGTCCAAGATCCATAGAATTTTGGGATTCTCCTGCCCGTTTCCCCCACGGACATAAGGCGCTTATAAGCAGCAACCTCCCTAGTATAATCCATATCTGCTTGGGCCATGACATCACGGGGCCTTTGGGCCAGATCGTGGGTAAAGCGGTAATATAGCGCATCGAAGATCTTTGCAACGGCCTGGAATGAGGGCTTGCCTGGCCGTGTAACAGTACACCTTACCATCTGAGCACCATGGCCACAGCCAACACGAATATAAGAAGTAATAGTGAGTTGTGCGGTTTGGTCCTGGTATGATTCTGGTGTAGAGATGGCGGTTGGTGTGGTCAAATCTGCCTCCAACGGCGGATACGAGAGAACAAGGGCGCTTTGCGTCAATGTCTCCAGCTCAGTGGGAGAGGGAAACCTGCGGGGCCAGCGGCCGTAGTCTTGCTCATCACCGAACGGCGGAGGCGCTTCGTGAGGCTTGATCTGTACCGTGAAGCCGGGTACATATGGCAGGCTGGGTCTGTCTGGGTCTTGAAGCGGAGCCCACGGTCTCAGTGGGCCGGCTGAGGCCGCTGGCAGCTCGGGGAAGAATTGTCGGATCTGCTGCAGAAGAATGTCTTTTTCGGAGTCCATTGTAGCTGAGCGCCTTGTTGAATAGAGGGAGATTGATTGTTTGTTGAACTTAAATGTCCTTGTCTTGACCTGGCAAAAGGTAGTGGAACTGTATCGGAGGGAGATTAATGGTGGGCGGTATTTTGTTTCTTGTTTTGGCGATCAAAGTGTGCCTTAGAGTGGGGAAACCACTGAACCAGCAGGACAAACCTACAGGTCACATCGGCCTCGAGGCATCCACTGCTGGCGCAAGCCAAGTTCTGGCCCCCAGGTCACGGTATAACTATTTTGGGCATCATGTACTCCACAAGCCCGCAGAAAACTAACCCAGGCTAAAAGCCCAGTCATGGCAGTCATGACGGCGCTCAGGCCGTGGTCGCTGAGAGTGAATGGACATACTGGCAGTGGAACAGAAAATGAGAGGGCCATGAGCTCTGCTTAGTAGTATAAGCACTCTGTGTGACCCATAAGACTCTTGGTGTGCCTTCAGCAAGCATTGGATTCTGACACAAGATTAGACTACAAAAGCAACATAAATAGCCAATTTTCTAGCCCTTGCACTTGTTTTTTTTTTTTACTTATTTCTATAGCTTAATGTCTCTAATGTCACGAAAACTTTTGTTGTTCCGGCCTAGTAGGATCACTTTCGGCATGCTTGAGTGGTGACATTCTTGTTGGTCTATACTAGCAAAATGTTCTTATTTACAAGGGGCCCGTTAACACAGCCGCGACAACAGGCTTTCGATCATGCTTCCGAAATAATCGCTATGCTGAAGTTGTAGGCTGATGGCCGTCGATAACACGGGATGAGAAGTCTATAGCACCAACGCAGTTTGCAGGGATGCATCTAGTAAAAGTTGAGAGATCGTCCCCCACACTATGAATGGCTCACATGTATTGTTTCTCCAACCCAGCCTCGGCGTCGAATTTAGCGAAAGCCAAGAACATGCGGACGGGTAGCGGGAAGTAACCTGTCTTGGCTAGTTGATGCGAGAAACATCGTCGGAAATTGTTTGGGCAACATATATCATCTTGTGATTCTTCATCTTCAAGTGCAAACCTCATTCTCAGCACCATTGAGTAGCATCGATCGTTCTTTCAGCGACTGTATCTAGGTGATTTTGACCCGATCCCAGTCAGCCTACAGAATGGCTTCCACGTCAAATAATACGACCGGCAAACGACACGATGGCGACAACAGGTCGAAAGACCCAGAACTTATCCCAGTGACCTACTATCCCCTCGGCACACAACAGCAACACATGAAAATGCAGCAGCGCATGGCCGGCAAACCCTACGCACACTACTTCCATGACCCCCCTCTCTACATCCGCCGCGAAGCTCTCGACGCCATCCCCAGACCGATCAGCAACCCAGCCAAGGACGTGCTCCCGCTCTCGCAGATCCGCAGGCTGCTGGACCGGGGCGACCACGCCGTCGAGAACGGCTGGTACGCCTACCCGGACGGGACGGGCTACGTGGCGTCCAAGACGCAGTTCCCGGGCGCCACGGGCGAGATGATCGACTGGTGGTTCTGGTGGCACAGCGTCGAAGGCGAAAGGTACGCGCTGTGGTACCCCTACAACCACTGCGACGTGCGGTCCACGTACTCGTGGTGGACGACGAGCAGGTTCACGCCCGACGCCAGGAGGGACACCGGCACGGGGCGGAGGCTGCCGATCCTCGAGAGGGAGGACGTGTCTCACCGCGACAGGTGGCTCGGCTCGACGCACACCGTCAGCGAGTTCATCGGGCCGCTGCACATGGAGCTGCGGATCGAGTTCAAGGAGCCGGCGTACTTTGGCCTTGGGACCTGGGAGGAGCTCAAGGAGGCCGGGTACGAGGCTGCGGTCTGTGGGCTCCTGTGGGACAAGACGCTCCCGTTGAAGGTTGGGGACATGATTCACTTGTGGAGGAAGACTGAGAACGGGTTGGAGCTCAGGAGTCGATATTACCTTGCTCATCAGGTATATGTGGACATTCTTGGGTTAAAGGTGTTTGTCGACTGGGTCGGTGGTCTGCTGGGCATCAAACGCGCCGCGGCGGGTGAGAAGGTAGCATACGAGCAGCTGCTTCATGATCAAACGGAGTTCACTAACTTGGCGAGCTTTCTCCCTGAGATTTACAGAGAATTCGGGCAGGAGAAAGGTCAAGGAAGGCGCACAACAGCAGGGAAATCCCCGAGAGCTCGGATCTAGGCATCAGCTAATAGTGAAATTGTATCTAAATGTGCCTGCAAATAATTTTATTGAAAGTTTTCATCAATTGTTGGTATATTTGTTGTGTAGCTTGATACAACTTCTAAGCCTGGAAGGCCCGTATTGTTGTCACAAAATTGGGATCACTATAGGCACTTGCCTTGATCTGAGTCTGATCATCCATATCATTCGCTCTTAACCGATTCACGCTTAAAAACCGAATACAAGTCTATTGTAATGCATGGAGATTCTCGGCGACTTGGAAGAGTGGAATGGCACCACGGGCAGCCGTTCCGGTCCCGAAGAGGTGGAACGGACAGTCGGGCGCGGGGCATTGATCGACCCGAAGCTGGAGCTCAAGCTGGCGCCAGCTCAGCTCGCCTGGGTCGAGCTCCAATCGCATAGCACGACGGCTGAAACGGATGACGACTGCTGGGTACCTAAAGTCAATGCAATCATCATTGCATCGGTGCCTATAGGTTGGATTGTGAAAAAGAGACCCATAAGACGTGCTCTCATTGCTCCAGACGATTCCGCGAATTTCGTACAGCTCGTGTACCTACTGTAGGAAAGTCGAGTGCTGCATGTCCGACAAACTCGCAGCCTGAGTGTCAGAAGTGCAGAGAGAACCCTCCGGATCCAACGGCTACTGTCCGTTTTGACGTCACGTCAGATCACCCAGACATCGCGCGCAACGGCCACTCAGGAGCTTGCACTGTAGCTGAGGCTTTGTTTCACCCCGGGCCTCGAGCTTTAACAAACTCTCTCTCTTCCAATCCCCTTCTTGTTCATTTCTTTCCTCCCATTGACACTGCTCGACTTGTATTGAGCCTCCAAAATGAGATCTTTCGCCATTCTGCCGCTGGCTGCGGCCGCCAGTGCCTTCGTCGTCCCTGACATCGAGACATTCTCCCAGCTCCCCGTCCACGGACAACCGCCGCACCACGACGACAGCTCGTGGCAGGACTGGTTTCCCTCGGCCGACTCCATCTCATCGTCTGTCCACGATGTTGTAGATTCACTGTCATCCGGCGTCGAGGAGACCTTCCACGCCGTCAAGGGCAAGCTGGAGACCGAGCTCGAGTCCATCTTCGATGAGGACGCAAACAGCGCCGTCGAGGAGCTTGATGCCTCGGACAAGCCCCACCGCGGCCACCGCGGTCACCATGAGAAGTCAAACCTGACCATCTACCAGCTCATCAGCCAGAGCAAGTACACAACCAAATTTGCTGAGCTCGTTGACGAGCACGAGGACATCGTGCAGCTGCTCAACAGCACCTCGGCCAACTACACGCTCTTCGTCCCAGTCGACAGCGCCTTCGAGCACATCCCCAAGGACAAGAAGCCCAGCAAGGAGTTTGTCGAGTCCGTGCTGAAATACCACATCGGGCTGGGCTTATACCCCGCTGGCCGCGTGTTGGTGACACACACCCTGCCCACCGCCCTGGACGAGCCTCTGCTCGGGAACAAGCCTCAGCGCCTCCGAACCAGCGTCGGTCTGCTCTCCGGCGTGAGGGTCAACTTCTATAGCAAGGTCGTCGCAGTCGACATCGTAAGTTCCCTCCCCTTCATTTGGGAGTCAAAACCCAGATGACCACGACGCTAACACGTGCATCGCACCCAGGGAGCCAAGAACGGCGTGATCCACGCCGTCAAGAGCCTCCTCGTGCCGCCGCCCTTCGTGGGCCGCGAGCTGTCCCTGTTCCCGGGCAGGTTCTCGACGCTGCTGCTGGCGTTCGACAAGACCGACTTCACGTCGTTCATCCACGGGCAGGTGCTCAACGGGTCGACCATCTTCGCGCCGGACAACCGCGCGTTCCAGAGGCTGGGCCCGGGCGCCAATGCGTTCCTGTTCAACACCGAGACGGGCCTCAAGTACCTCAAGGCCATCCTCAAGTACCACATCGTCGCCAACGAGACCGTCTACAGCGACGCGTACTACTCCTCCGGCAGCAGCGACGACGCCGAGGCGCAGGACGACGTCGGCCGCGGGCACTTCCACCTCGACCTGCCCACCCTGCTCGGGGACAAGAGGATTGCTGTTGATGTTGCCAGGTGGGCGGGTTTCATCCGCGTCAAGATTAATGGGTATATCCCCATCACGGTGCAGGATGGTATCGCTAAGAACGGAGTCGTGCATGTCCCTGCCAATGTGCTCATCCCACCTCACAAGAATCACAAGGGCTCGGACGAGTCCTCCGCGACTGGTGAGATCAGTGTGGAGGAGCTGAAGGAGAGGCTTGCCGGATATGTTGAGGGCGAGGAGGAGCAGAGCGAGGAGGCACCCAAGGTTGAGATCGAGCTGTAAGGTGCTTCTTTTCGCTGCCCTCGTAGGTGGGCACGAGTTCATTAGCCTCCCAGCATGATCGGGATTGAAAATTTCCAAGAAAAAAGTCCATGCCACTCACTACATGTCTAAGTTATGGATGAGGAACAATTGTTTTGAGCGAGTGCATTGCAGAGCAACAATTCTGCATATTGGTTTTGGAACTGGCGTACAAGGATGGTGGGTGAGGTGGGTTGCATTTGAGTATCTCATCACAACATTGGCCGACATCTGGCAGGCGAAAATTTATAACAATGGATTGAAATTGCCGAGAAGATCTACTTTCACTAGTTGTGAGCCATTCTTTTGGTCAGGGCAGTCAATCTTAGAAATATCAATGATACGATGCGTGCATGAAAGAATGAATGGAGGGGCAGGATGGTGGGGTTGGAGGGCGGGTTGGGTTCTCGTTCTTGAACCCCTTGATCCTAGGTCGAGCTTCAAAACGGTTTAGATGCAGAACAAAAACAGAGGTAAGAGCAAAAGAGGGAGAGAAATGACACAAAATATGGTAGGTTCGCCTATGCAAGTCAAGAGACAATTTGCCTAAAGAGTTCACAGGCTAAAGAGCTCATTGGTATCACAGACGGAGAGAGGGTTACAGTCTCAAGTGAAAGTGTAGCAACACGATAACCCTGGCGACTGCATGCCACTTTGTCCGGTCATAAACAAACCACCTTGCGTGTCACACCTCAACTCATTGTGCAACAGCTCAAACACGAAACCAAAAAAAGGGGGACACAATGCCTTCCACAGCCACTCAAGATGGCGAAGATAGGCCTTTGCTGGCCAATTCGGGCGGTCAGGACGAGACATACGGGACCGAGGAGCCCGTAGCCCAGGCGGAATCAGCCGCCGGCGGCGTGCCGAGGGAGCATCAGCAGGGAGGAGGGAGCTTCGCCAGGAATCTGGGCGCGCTGGACGCGTTCGCCATCATCATCAGCATCGTGATCGGCAGCGGCATCTTCACGTCGCCAGGGTCCATCGACACCAACGTTCCTTCCCCCGGGATCGCGCTGGCCGTGTGGCTGGTCGGCGGCGTCCTGGCCTGGACGGGCGCGAGCACCATGGCCGAGCTCGGGACCGCCATCCCGGGCGAGGGCGGCGTGCAGCCGTACCTCAAGTACATATACGGCGATGTCTTTGGGCACCTCGCCGCGTGGACCTGGGTCGTCGCCGTTATGCCTGCCACCCTGGCCATCCTGAGCATCGTCTTCGTCGAGAGCATCTTCTCCGCGGCCGGCGTGACGGACCGGGCGGCCAGCGTGCTGCACAAGCTGCTGTCCGTGCTCATCATGGTCGTCATGAACCTCGCGAACTCCATCAGCACAAGGGCCAGCACCCGGCTGAACAACTTCTTCGTCACGACCAAGTTCGTCAGCATCTTCGCCGTCGTGCTCGCCGGCGCCGTCGTGCTCATCATCCAGCTGGCCCGCCCAGACAGGGAGATCGGCGGCGGCGACTGGATCAGGAGGAGCTGGTTCGCCGACCGGGACTCGGTCGCCCCGGACGGCAGCGTCATCCACTGGCAGGACGTGAGCACCTGGCAGCTGCTCGGCCACTTCTCTGCCGCGCTGTACGGCGCCCTCTGGGCGTACTCGGGCTGGGAGAAGGGCATCTACGTCTCGGCGGAGCTGTCTAACCCAGTCAAGCAGCTTCCTCTTGCCATCAATACTGCCATACCCACCATAATTGTTTGCTTCCTCGCCACCAATGCCGCGTACTACATCCTCCTTCCATGGAACGTGGTGTCTACAACAGACAGCGTCGCCGTGGTACGTTGTTTCCCCTAGAAGACCTTCCGAACCACTGAAGTCTCGACGCAGCACTGACACCCCAGCTCTCATAGACCGCCATCACCCGCCTCCTGGGCCGCGGCTTCGGCGTCGCGGCCGCAGTCCTCATCTGCCTCGTCGTCGCCGGCTCCCTGCTGGGCAACTCCTTCGTGGCAGGCCGCATGGCCGTCGCGGCGGCCAACGCAGACTGGCTGCCCCCGTCCTTCGCCGAGCTCGGCCACTTCGGGTTCAAGAAGCCGCCGCAGGAAGACAGCGACGCGCCCCAGGGGTACTCGGACGCGCCCCTCAACGCCATCCTCCTCAACACCGTGGTCTCCGCCGTCTTCATCTTCCTGGGCGACTTCCGCTCGCTGCTCACCTTCAACGGCCTGGGCGAGTACACCTTCTTCTTCCTGACCGTCCTCGGCGCCGTCGTCCTGCGCTTCCGCGAGCCGGAGCTTCATAGGCCGTATAAGCCCCTCCTGGCCATCCCGATAATCTTTACGCTGGTCAGCGGTTTCGTGCTCGTGCGCGGCGCCGTGTTTGCGCCCGTGCCTGCGCTGGTGCTGGTGGCTGTGTGGGCTGTCGGCACCGTGTTTTATGTCGTGCGGAGGAGGCACGCTGCGAGGGCGCGGCAGGCTAGTGGGTATTAGGACCAAAACGAAGGCTGTACCCTCGATTGAGGCTGGCCGTTTGGTCATACATCTTTGGCAGGCCGTCATCTCCACTATGTGCGCAGGACGTCTTGAGATTGCGTCTGCGGCCTCTTTGCGCCGTCTCGGGGACGCTCCTTTGCATGGCCATTATGTGGACGCCATCTTGTGTTCCACAATGGTAGGAACAGGGAACTAAAACGCATCATAAAGGATACATTGATCATGTTCTCAATAAATCCAAGATGAGATAAGGGGTAGCGGGTCTGCGAACAGCGAGGGCATCTGAGCCCGGCTCTGCTTGCCTGTCACGAACCTTGCAGCGAGCTCCGGCTCTCTCCAGTTCAATCTCGAGGATTACGGCTTATTCACTGTCTATGGCAGGTCTGCCAACACGACAGAGATGTCTGCGGCATGTGTGCCAAGTACCTATCTAGCAACCTGAAGGGGGGGTAGGAATCTAAGTACATCTGCACTGAATCACACACTTACATGCAAACACAATTCTATGACTTCTGTGAGCTGTGATGAGGTGCCCCCTGTGAGTGTCCCTTGTGAGAAATGCCTACGAAGAGTATTTAAAGAAGGAAATTCGCCAGCCAACTTCTGCTCAATTTCAAAGAAACCCCAAGACTCTCGACACCACAAGACTTGACCAACAGCCAAGCCAAGATACTTCCATAATTTGGAAGCCACAATCAGCACGAGAACCTCCAAGTCCATCATCGCCTACGATCTTCGAGAACGACTCAAGCCCACAATGAGTGCCTACTACTCTGAAGATACCGAAACTTCAGGGCACTCCGAATTCTCGAGCCCTGCGGGATCCCCGAGCCCTCCCGGATTTCGGAGCCGTTCCGCCTCTCGAGCCGCAAGCCCTGTCCGAAGCCCTCCCGTCGAGCTTCAAGTCCCTCCTCCAAGCGCCAACGACTGTGCTTCGTGTCACAGAAATATCGACGTTCCATGTGCCGTTTACCAGATGCGACCTTGTCCTGGCTGCACCGGGAACATTCACAGATGTTACATCTGTGATGGCAGCGGTGTCCACCCAACGCCAGGGCCGAGCGGGAGTCACCGAGACTGCGCCGCCTGCGTCAGCACCGGCCACATGGCGACTTGCGGCGTTTGCCAAGGCAGAGGAGATGTCCGCTGTCGCAGATGCCGAACACGCAATGAGGAATGCCGTCACTGCAGAGGCAGGCGACTGGTCGACTGCAACGCGTGCGACGGGAACGGTAGACGTCGCTGCCCGATCTGCCAAGCGCATGGCTGGGTTGGGACGTTTGACCACTTTTGTCCTGGAGATCGTGCTGTCGACGCACCACCTGCACAGCGGCCCGCGCAGCAGACACGTCGGCACCCCGAGGCGAGGCGCTTTCCGAGGGTCTTCTGGAGCCGAGTCGAGGCCGTGGGAGGTGTGCAGGCCGTGGGCAATCAGTGAATAAGGTTGCCTCTGTCATTGTTGAGGAAAGTCGTTGAAGGACGGAAATGGGCCCGGCACAAGCACACCCCGCTTTTGTGTTTCTTCTTCCACCCCTTTAAGTTGTCGTTTTCTTTTTTGGAGCTGGCTTATTGCTGAAGTTGGGCTAGATGTGGCCAGATAATTAGAGGTCATCTAGTAAGAATGAGTGAACTAGTCACGTTAAATTCTTTACTGTGTTTTCACAATTTCATCTCTTGGAACGGCAAAGGTGAGTGTCACATGCATTATTCCCATAATACAGCCACACCGGGAAGAAAATGCGAACACTTCATTGTGGAGCCTCTGTGGCTTGTTTTTCATAGGAGGTTATTCCATAGGAGGTTATGCTGTACCAGTCCGCACCAAACAATGCACAAATTAGCGACTTTAGGGGTAGCCCTTGATCTTTTTTTGCGCAACCATCTGTTATAAGACTTTGCCACAAAGGCATTTTCCCTTGAGCCAGTGCCGGCATCGACTGCATGTTTTCAACCACGTCAAACTTGCAGCCAGTGACCGTCAGCTCCGTCAAATCTTCAGAAATAGAAAATGCAGGTCCTGCGAAGGGGGCCGCCACTTTGATGAAGTCTTGTGGATGGTTGCTCAAACACATCGTCGTCCAATCAGGAACCCACGGAGGCAATTCCATCCTCTTTTGAGAGGTCCTTCTCGGTGATGCGGACAGGCCAGCCGCATGCAGGAGCTCCAGAGATTTGTCTTCCATCATTAGCTTGGTTGCCACTGTGATAAAAAGTTCTCCTGCTTTGCAGCCATAGTCGGGCTCTCCAACCAGATTTCGGAGGTTCTCTGGAATAATTCCAAGAAGGCCGTAGATATAGTCATGTGGTCTGGTACCCTCTTGAAAGTTATAACGGTATAAATCATCCATGAACCTTACTTCTGGAGGCCTTGAATCCCGGAGGCCTGCAAGATGGGCGATGGCGGGGAAAACATGGGCGGTGGAATCGTGAGCGGCAGACAACATGTCTAAGACAACGGGGTTATCTTCTCTCCAGCCGTCAAATTGCTCTCTGGAGACCTTAGCATCGCCACACTTGAAAATGAGCTTCTTTGCTAGTCAAACCTCCTGGATCACCCAGATCCTACGCCGCCAGCTTCTCTTCAGCAACTTCTGTATAGCAACAATTTCTCGCGTCGAGAGTCGTTTGATTGCCATTATATATTCCTGCGTCCGCTCAACGATATCCTTTGAGTCCATCACTTCCTAAAGCGAGCTACTGTCCTGGGTCAATGCTGAGTCACGCCCGCTGAAGATTCGACGGATTGTAAGAAACACTAGGCCGGTCTGTGATGTGATGTGACGTCCATCTGGATCCTCGACAAGTAGGTTAGGAAGAGCGCCCGTTTCTTCGGAGTGGACCAACTCCGCGGGACTTGGAAGCTGGGAATCCGCCATAGCAACTTTTTGAGCTGAGGTGGTGCTAATGTCTTCTTCCTGATACTCGAGAGAAATATTGACACACTGTTCATTACTGATCATCCAGTGGTTGGCTCGGCGCTTCCTCTTGATCTGATTCGTATCGGTTTCCTTCGAGTTTCATCTATGCCTTCAGCCCTTTCCCGTAAATTCCCATAGCGAGGTCGCTATCCTCGCCAGCACTACCTACCCAAGCGATGACAAGCTTAGCGCTAGAGAAGATCTCCTTTATCATCCCAACCTGGTGGTTTTTCTTAGCCAAGTCGTCTTGGTCAATACATATTGTATCAACCCAGAGAATAACAGCATATAATATTTGTCGAATATGTTGCAAGGTTGCCTCCAGGTTTAGGGTAACCTGTGTCTCCAGGGTATTCACAAGGATTGGTGTTGTTGCCAGTGAGTTGCCCCAAGTATAGGAAAGAGCCGTGTACTTGAGATCTTTATCGTTAAAGGACGCCGGGTTGAGCTCACATCGGAGAGCAGTCAGTTTGTCGGTGGAGGATTTGAGAAGCAGAAGTCTGAACTGGCGACCGCCGCCTTGTAGTGGAGTGCCAGGTGTGTATAGATGAGGCCATGGCATAGGTACTGTAAGCTTTGACGTCAACAACTCATATGTATCGCCTAGTCAGATAAGATCGTATCAAGTTAATATTGGGTTCTTATTGTGTGTGTTATACTTCTACGGCAGCAGAAGTTATTCCAATGATAAGAATAAGAGTGGGGGCGGCGGATGTCAGCCTTCCCGTTGTCAAGGCTTGCACTAAGAGACTATTAGCTCCAATCACAATGTAGAAGCCCGCGTTGGTTACGGTACACAGCATTTGGTTATTCCACCTCTGACAGGCTGGTTTCATACTTGCGTTACTCATTTGATTGGTCCAAACACGAGTGCCTCCGTTATGAGTGTGGCTCAGATGAGAAAGTGTGCCTTGGAGTAGCGCCGTAGCTCTCTCCATTATCAATGGCATCTTGGTTGTGGGGGCTAAGAAACGCTGAGACACGGGTGTGTAAAGTCTGGCTTGAATGTAGGTAAGCGCTGTCTCCCGCAGATATTCTACATAGGCCCGGAATCAGCTATTTGCACTTTTCCGTTCGGTCCATGGTAGACCCGCCGCAGACGACGAACACGCCTAATCCTCAAGACTAAAATGGAGAAAGCTGGAACCACTGTATGCTCAACATGGCTGCAGTGCACATTGTGTTTGCATGTAAGGTTGTGATTCAGTGCAGATGTACCTTGACTCCTACTGTCGTACCTCTCTCGCTTACTGATTCGAAGTGGCAGATATTTAGGATGAAAGGTCGGCATAGAAGAGACAATGACTCGAGAAATCGCTGCAACGGTTTTGGAAAACAAGCAAGAAAGTTTGGTCACTTTGGCAACTTTGACAGGTTATCTACCTACACACACTCGGAGACTGTTTGGCAATAACAACATGCAGAAGCAGCAATAGACAGCAAGGTCGCCTCTGAGCACCTAAGAAAGAGAGCAGCAACGGCCGAGCTGGAAGAGCTATGGGGCCGTCAAAAATGACTACCCATTCAAGCTGAAACCCGTGTACTACCCGCGAGAACCAGTTTTCAAACAAAACAGAACGTCCGGCAGAAAAGCTTCTGAGATCCTGTGGACCCTTCGTGACCGGACTGGAAAAATAGCCCTTCCCCTTCGACATCCCGCAAGAAGAACTTCGAATAATAGCCTTAGTCGCGTGAGCAATAAACAATCAGGGTTACGGACCGGACAGTGGGAGTGCCGTGCGTGTAGAACTCGCTACAACGCGCTTATTTCCCGCCCGCAGGCACGCGCGTCCTGCATGTGCTATTTATAAAGCGAGGCTCCGGCGCCTGAGAAGCGCGAAGCGCTGGCGAACGCCTTCAAAGACTCCCGCCCCCTTTTCCAGGCCGGAAGGACTAATACGTCAAGGTGTGGTTGGAAGCGACGCTGATGGCCCCACATTTGCGAGTCTCCATCATTGAAGTCCAGAAGCTGCTTCCTCCCGCCTGCGAGAGCAATTTCGGATTGTAGAGAGCTGGATGGAGCAAGGAACGCAAGCCAATTTTCCCCAGCTCATGAGCGCTTTGGGTCTGATTCACTACACCAGATTCCTTGGCCGCATAGCAGACACCCGAGTAAGGCTACGTGGGTGGATGTCTTTAATGGGTCCTCATCGATCAGGTGGCCTGGCCTCCATGAACAGTTATTTAGGCGTGGCATGATCAAGATCCACGCATTTGAGTCTTCTCCATACCAGGTGCTTGTCAACCAGGCCTTCATAGCGGCAGACGGAATGCCGGCTTGCTGTTGTGATTATCAGCTCCCAGAGGGATGCACCAGAGCATCAAGGAAGAGAGAGAAAATCGATGCATTCGACCCTTCACGTCGAGTCAATGGCTTGATCAGATCGCCAGTTCTCAACATTGTTTATGTCAGGTTCATGGATGTTGAGGACTCGGCGTTCTCGGACGTCGGGACGGACACGAGTACGGTGAAGAGCGGGCCCGGTTCTTTTTGTCCACACGAGGTTGCAGTCCATGCAAGGTCGCGTTGCTTCTGTGGGGAACGGCTAGGCACGGTCAGGCGAGCTGCTATGCCTCTACCCTTTCTCTTGCATGGTCTACCCCATTCAAAAAGCTCGGATGCTCGAGAATAACACGGCTAGAATCCGAAAACGCGGAGAGCAGAAGATGGGTCTGGCTGTCTTGTGCTCCAGATATCGCCTCACCGCCCAAGGCGCGATCTGGGGAAAGCTGTTCACCCCATCGTAAGTGTGACATGGATACGGTGGTAGCAGCGGCGGGACCCAGGACGTACCCTGGTGGAGGTGTTGGAGCCAAGAGCTTACTGGATTTAAGGTGTGGTATGTTATGGGTGGCCCCAGATATAGTTTACAGGCATCGTGCAGATCTGCCGCTGACTGCCGGGAGGCTGCTAACTGCCTGGGTACCAACTGCCCGAGTGTTGTTAGTTGGGGCTGGTGCAGCAGCAGGCCTGCTAAATTTGGCGGCTTCCCGAGTCGGCCCTTGCCTTTCTTTTTCTCCGCCTTTGTCTAAGGCCTGTAAGGTCACCTGGACCTCGGGAGGATTGGATACGAGAGTCGGAGTGCCGATCGTGTCCCACCTGCCCGCACCAAACACGAACTTTCGCACCGCCAGAGAACCCACCCGTATAGTGCCCTGCCCCGAGCTAACGCGCCCGGCCAAACGGTCGAGCTGCAGTAGCACCGCGACTCTTGCTGTGTCTCTCTCTTGCTTCGCCTTGTCTTTCCCTTGCGCAGTGCTTACGGCCGGCCTGACCCCAGTTCTCGGCAGAGCGTTCCTCGCATTGGCAGGGTGACCATGACGATGGGGCCCTGCCTTGCTGGCCGCCGTATTGGTGCTGGGGCAACTGGACATTCCCCGTCAAAAACATTAGTGGATGACGGCCGCCAAGAGCTTCGGTGCCCTTCGGTGGTGCCCTTCGGTGGGTGAGCGAGACAGAGACATCATACGTTGCGCTCACCAGGTTTCCTTGAGGAATGTACTATAGTCAAAGATCGGGGTCACGGGTGGAGAGCCGACTTGAATATATAAACATGGGACTGCCGCTGCTGATTGAGTTTGGTTCGGAGGACATCATCATCATCATCACCACCATCTTCATTAATACAACTCACTCACTCGCTCATATACACCACACCACGAAACTCTCACCACCTCTAATCACACGATAACTCAATCAACCACCTTCAAAATGCTCGCCAACATCCTCAGCATCTTCACCCTGGCCACCGCCGCCACCGCCGTCACTGGTACGCCCCAAGTCCACTCCCAGCTCACATATATCTACCTGCGATATCACTAACATAACCCCCCTCAGTCTCCTACGACACCGGCTACGACGACGCCGGCCGCTCCATGACGGCCGTCTCGTGCTCCGACGGCACCAACGGCCTCATCAACCGCTACGGCTACCAGACCCAGGGCGCCATCCCCCGCTTCCCCCACGTCGGCGGCGCCGCCCAGATCGCCGGCTGGAACTCTGCCCAGTGCGGCACCTGCTGGCAGCTGAGCTACGGCGGCCGCACCATCAACGTCCTGGCCATCGACCACGCCGCCTCCGGCTTCAACATCGCCAAGGCCGCCATGGACGAGCTCACCAACGGCCAGGCCGCCGCCCTCGGCCGCGTCGAGGCCACCGTTGTCCAGACCGCCGCCTCTGACTGCGGTCTGCCATAAGGCACCAGTGGTTGGTGCACACGACTGGTTTCGAGGATTTACGAAGGTGGTTAATGATGCGGGGGGAAAAGTGGGAAGATGAAGTCGGTGCATGAATTGGCGTTTTGTCTCCCCTTTTCGGGATGATCTAATGATGGTATATATGATAATGTTTTGTCACATAGTAATGCATATTGAGGCGCGAACTAAGCCTTAAATTTTGACAACACCGTTGTTTCCGACTTGCCGTGACCAAAATATTATGTCTTGATCCAACACCAGCTTTCGAGATAGACTCAGAGAAGGTATACTCTGGGCTTGGTCATCGGCAAGGTCTCATGGGTCGATGCTCATGCCGTGGGACCTGGGCCAACAGAATGGCATTCTGTCATCAGACTGCTCATCCATTATTCAAACAGCTGCAACGTCTGTCTCAGCAAGGTTGCTGATCACGCACGCGCTGTACGAACTCGGCAATATCAACGAGCATCTGCGCTGAGAAGTCATGCCCAACGTCCGCGTATTCTTTCAATCGAACTGGTCCCATCCCGAGGGCGGGAAGGAAGTCGGCGGCTTCGTTTCCCTTGGCAACGTCGACCTTTCTATCATCTCGGCCGTGGCAGATGATGGCCGGGGTGCTGCTGCTACGCACATCAGAAGCCGTGAACCGTCTCCTGGGCACTTCGATCTCATCTCGCAGGCACTCCAGGGCTGCAGTCACAGAACCCCCTGGGTCAATGCCACCTGGTGACTCCACGAGACAATCCGGAGAGGCTGACCTGTCAAAGGGATCGAACCCAGCGTCATCTTCCAGGTTTTGCCCAGACGCAGAGCCTTTCACCTCGTCTCCTTGTCCGATCACCAACTGATCTCTCATCTGGACGACATAAGGCAACCACCCACACATCCCAATCACACCGCCCAGCTCATTATCCCCTTCCCAAAGCAACGAGGCGACCAGACTCACCGCACAGCCCTGACTGATCCCACCTAGGATGACATTGCGGGTGTCGCCGACTAACTCCGCTTCCTGGGCGATCAGGCCGTGCAGGTAGGCGACCGTTCGTCCCATCCCCATGGTCTGCAGGCCCAGGTCGTAGCGGCTGTCCACCTCGTCCGCGGCGAAGCCCAGGTGCCAGTCGTCGAACCACTGGCGGATTATGCTGCGCTTGTAGACGGTGGCACGCTGCTTCGGTGCCGTGGGAAAGACGAACCTGGCGTGGGGCAGGGCTTGGGCGAGCGTCGTCAGACAGTTGGGGTTGAGCAGCTTGCCGGAGGCTCCATTACCAGCGGGATGCTCTGTCCCTTGGTCGTGGGGGCAGGTTTCTGGTGTGCTTGTCCTGGTGTCTTTGATTGGAAGAGCGGTGTTGAGAAGCGCAGGGCCGAACGCGTCAGCGCTTCCGCCACGGCCGTGGAGGAGGATTACTGTGTGCTTGTGTATCCGCGACGTTGGCTCGTATACCAGAGGCTCCGGGAAGGTATCTTCCACAGGCATTTTGGTGGTCGAATATGTCCACGTTGGACAACCCAAGAGAGGAGTCGCACTGCGTTCAACGCGAAAACCTCCCGAGTCGGAAAATATAAATGTTGGTGGGAACAGATTGAATAATCGCCCCGGAGCACTGGTGTTGCAGTTCCACACGAAACGACGGAAGGAAGTACGGACGGAAGTAAGATCATTTGTTTGCTGCTCCCAGTGCGTGGTGTGTCCAACAGCAATCGCTCGGATGGTGTGGTGAGTTGTCAAGCAGGACAACCGAGCCTCCTGAACCGAACCGTTGGGACCTCCCGTCACACTGTTGCCCTGCCCCTCTACTCATTCAGTACCGCCGAGTAACTTCATTTTTGCTCTAAACAGCTGTATTATGGCAGACTGAAGTTTGAAGCACAGGATCGTCGTGCTGATATTTTACGGGCAGGCTGAATCAGGAATACGAGGAAGACGGGCGCATTCTTTTCCCCTGGAATGTGATATCTGTCTGACTTCAGAAAAAGAACAACAACGGATGGAAGACTTGTTCCTTAGTCACCATTCTGGTACCACGCAAGTATTACTGCAGAGTTTGTGGGAAACCCTGCAGTGTTTGCTGCCGTTGAACTCAGAATGAAAGAAAACTGTGATGGTGTTCGGGTTACTTCCTGCCTTGTGTTCTTAGCTCGGGAGTCGGTCATGCAGGGGTGGCTCTGCCCCAGACGACACTGCCCAATCAGCGGGCAGAGACGACAAATGTCGATCCCCAGACGGCTGTCACAAGCTCCCCCAGCCCTTGGACCCTGTCACCCGCCTGACGACACTCGGTTGCACTGCCATCGTCCACTGCCGCAAACAACGCTCCTTTCTGCCCCGAGTCTCAACCCGACCACTGCTCGAATCATCTCCTCTCATGTAGACGGAGCCAACGTTACACTCTGGATCCCCAAGGATCACAACAACCCCACCAGAATACACGACAGCACTCATGTCTCCCTCAATCCGCTCGGCGCTGGCCTACGCCGGCAACCTATTGTCGCAGTTCCCCCTCCTTCAGGATATATCAAACCCGTTCTCGAATCTCCTCGAGCCAGTCATCAACGGCGTCAGCCAGGCAGTTCCTACATCGAGCAACGGCTATAATGGCGAGGTCACACCCTACGAGCCGCTGAGCGGTGCGCCTTCGTGCCCCATCGATGGGCCCATGAGCTGCCACAACAACACACCGATCGCGGGCGACCAGTCGTGCTGCTTTGTATACCCCGGAGGCCGGATGCTCCTCACGCAGTTCTGGGACCGCGAGGTGCACGCAGGAGGAGCAGAGGAGGACTGGACTCTACACGGGCTATGGTGAGCCAACCTTACAACTCTCCCCTAATCAGAGAGCATCCCCAAGACTGACAAATCCCGTTCACCCGTAGGCCCGACCTCTGCGACGGCTCCTACGACGCATTCTGTAACATGGCGCCGCACTACAACAACATCACCGAGATCCTGTCACACTACGGGCAAGACGAGCTGCTAGCCTTCATGGACCGGTACTGGATCGCGAACCGGGGCAGTAACGCACACCTGTGGTCGCACGAGTACAACAAGCACGCGACGTGCATCAACACGCTGAGCCCGAAATGCTATGCCGGCAGTGGCGGCGACGACGGCGGCAACTCGGCCCCCGGCCGGGAGGTGGTAGACTACTTCTCGCGGGCCGCGGGGCTGTTCCGCATGCTCGACACGTACACGGCGCTGTCGCTGGCGGGGATCGAGCCCAGCGCCCGCACGCACTACCCGCTCGAGGACGTGCGCCGCATCCTGGAGCAGTTCAGCGGCGGCAAGGTCGTGCTGCGGTGCGGGGGCCGCCGCCGCGACGAGCTGCACGAGGCCTGGTACGTTTACTTTGTGCAGGGCAGCCTGCAGACGGGCCAGTTTGTCCCTGCGCAGGACTATGGGAAGCATGGGGACGCTAATAATTGCGTGCCCTGGGTCAAGTATCTGCCCAAGATACACAAGAGGTGAGGGTGAGGCGTTTGATTTTGTGGTTCATGATGGGAGTGCTTTTAAGCTTCGGGTGTTCTGGCGTTGGATTGGAAGGATGGGCTTTCTGGTTGCATGCATGGATTGGGATCACCGTCGCGGCAGGGTAGACATTACCGGGCAGGTTAGCGTTAAAGATTCGGGTCGAATTTGATTTTCATACACACTCACTGTTTTAACCCACAAAATACATTGTTCCTTATCCTATTAGGATAACCACTGTCGTTCCGGCTTAGTAGAGGAACTCAAAGAATACAAATAGCCAATACACTGAGGCTTTCCATATGACCATGACCTGGCGCAAGTGATGTCCCATTTCGTGTGGCACGTCAATGATCTCTGGCCCAACAAGTCATGGCATATCTCATCCTGACCGGTCAACGCCACAATGGCTAAGATGCAGGCAATGCTCTCGATCATGGTCTAAACATCAGACTGAATCGTTACCCTTCATCCAAGAATGACAACAATCCATCAAAATCCATCATCACAAGTAGGCCTACTGTCTTCCCTCCCAATCCATCCTCCACACCACTACTCACCGGACAACTGGCCCCACTATCGGCCCGGCCTTCGTTGCCCGCCACCGGAAACGGTCAGACGCCCGCCCACACCCCGGGCAACGAGGCACGCATTCGTGCCGTGTCGCAGTCAGTGCGTCTGGTCACAGCATGTGCGCTGCCGTGCTGGTTGGCATGATGCACGCGACAGCTCTTTGTCACCTGCAGCGGCCGGACTCCTCACATTAGAGACACCAAAATCACTATGAGCCTGCCTCGGCCCAGAGCAGCGCAGTGCATTGGGCACCTCCCGGATCAGTAGAAAACCTCCGGGGCCAAGGCTGGTTCAGCCAGCGAAAGACAAAGCATCGATGAACCGAGGTCGCTCGGAGGCGGCTGGCAATACCGTGGGCTTGCGTGTTCGTTCTCCTTGGTGTCGGGGGGAAATGGGTCCAAGTAGTCATCTCGATCGCCTGGCTCAATGTAAGCGCCCGCGAGGACGCCAGGCGCAGCGGCGGCGGCTGGATGTGTGCATGCAAAGACTTCTTTCTATCCTACCCGGGATTCATCTTCGGGGAATCTAATTTTTGATGCCAACGCAGGCTGAGTGCCCTTCTTGCGGATCATCATCGGGTAACAGCCTTGCAATTTGCTACCGACGGACTGAAAATGAAAGAATAAAAATAAAACGTAGTGCACGCAGCCTTCTCAGTGGTTGACCCCCCACGTTGCTGGTGAACCAGCCAGCGCTTCTCTGACAGCTGCGATCTCAGCCTCGCGGACGGGTGAGCTGTACTGCAACAATACACGTACACAGTATAGTGCCCATGGGGGGAACAAAATGCAACTGTAGACTGCTGCCACTGATTAGCGTCACGGCCAGCCCGGCACTCGCAAGTCCGCAACGTCGCGGTTCCGCCATCCAAACGCTGAAGACTTGGCGCGGTTGCGGGAAACGTGCCGCGAAAACGGGCTCAATCAATCCATCAATCAGCCCGGTGCCAAACCTGCGCACAGGCGACTGACTGACTGGTTAGCACCGCGTGGACATGCTCGAAGGGGAAGGGACCGCCGATCTTGGGGATTAACTGTTGTTCCCGTGTGCGCCAGGCTGACGAAGCGGAAACAAAGTGAATGCAAAGTTCCTTTGTCTGTTTGTGTACTGTGTATCCATGCACACTGCGGAATTGTTGACCTGACTGACTGACTGACTGGCATTGCATGACAAACGGGCATTGCTTCCCGCCCCTGTTGGAATGGGTTTCACCTCCCCTTCAGGCCCAGTGTGCCAGCCACTGCCAGCCAGGCGGGCAGGCAGACAAGCATCACGCTCTCTGGATCGTCGTCGTCGGATCCGGGAGGACTAGCCTGTTTGGGCGACCGACAGACCCTGGCTCATCTGCATCCCGTCCAATCACCCTTATACTTTGGTATGGAGGAGTCTGATTGTTAGCAGTACCCTCTGTCCAACGGCCGTGACGAGCAACGGGTCGGGTTCCAGAATGATCAGACGGCGTTTTGACCCTTTCGATGTTGCAGAAGTCTTGTCTTCCATTGTTTATCCGGGGAAAATGTTCTTTTTGAAAATCTTCCTCGAACTCCATTCTAGAATTCGTCCCAATATCTGGCCATCTTCGCAGCCGGACAAGAGATGAGAGCGGTTGCGGGTTTCGCTAGGTTCGCTCGATTCGCCGTGGTATCCTCTCAGGCTTCACCGAACGTCGAACCTTGAACAGGTGACGTGGTCGATTACTTTGGATGGTCACTGGATGATTTTTAACCCGCCGGATCGGAGGCCATGAGTCGTGGTTATTGCTTGTCTTTGACAAAATTTCCGCGGAGCGTGTACCGTCATCGGGTGTGCCGCTCTCAATCACATTGTTTGTTCATCGTTATGAAAACGTGCAAAGTAGTCGATTTGAACCTTGCGCACTTTACAAGTTTCTCTCGCTCCTTCGTCCATCGATCCCTTCAGTCGCTAGATCGACGACAACTGGCCTTCCTCTTGGGCACGTCCCATGTGATTCGATGGAGCGGGGAGACCGCCAACAGCTGCAGAAGGCCTGCATGAGTAGGGGAGGGCTAGTGCGATGGATGGGCCAGCGCCAACTGCTTTTTCACTGGACGGGCGCGGGCGAGCGGAGTGACGTGGGTGCCACTGGGTGGTGTGGAAGGTTTTTGGAAGCATCAATGGAAGCATGCCATCCCAGGATGCTGGTTCTTGGTTGATCAGGGAGGTGCCACTAATGCGACCTTGTTGGGGAAAGCCCTTTTTGCCTTTTTCTGCCGCAACCCAAATCACCTGTTGGCTCGCATGTACTGCTGGGTCAGTATGATCAATGCTTGCGACGCTGCAGCACCACCCGTCCTTGCAGCTTCTGTTGCCACTGCTTTTGCTGTCACCTTCGCCAGAGCTGCATAGCTGGCTGCGGTCGTGGCTGTGCGTGGGGGGTGTCTCTCAGGCTCGAACCAATCGTGAGATTCAGAAATGTTTACAAGCTGAACAGAGGTCCGGTCAAAAATAAACGCCTTTTGTGCCTGCTCATGCGAGGCCCGGGAAAAGTTGTGTTGACCCGCAATAACTCATCAGACCAGGACAGATTTGATAAGCTGTATGGGTGGTGAGTATAGGCAATCGACAGGGACGGTCCCAGGACCCTGGGGCAAAACCTCGGTTGGATGGCATCATCAAAAATCAATGGAGAATACTGCAGTCCCGGGATCCGGGCACCAACAGGGCCTGTTCCGTAACGTCGTCGGCTCGGCTCTGCATCAATTCATGTTTCTTTCCAGCCCTACCAAGGGGGGAAGTGCCAGAAGTGACTGCAGCAGGGCAGGGCCAGGGCATCGTCGTCATCGCCACGGCATGATACCCCCGTACGCGTTACACATGAAGGTGGTACAAGAGAGCTTCTGTGCCGTAATACCTACACTGCGTATAATTTACACAGTGGGATCTTATTGTTGCCTCGGCAAGTCGAGTGGCACAGTGCACACCAACGACAGGCACCACGGGCACAGCACCAACCAGTACGGGGCACAGTGCAGCGCGATCAGGTGCTCTCGGGCTCGGAGACCAAGACAGGCGGTTCATCGTGTTGCTGCTGCAGGGATCCGATTCCGCACCGCGCTGCAGCACGAGGTGACGACGATCCCCTGATGATGAAGAGCTTTTTCTCATTGGCACATGTCACGAGATGATGAACGACAGATCAGTCAGCCAGGTCTGCCATTCTGCGTCTTCTCCGTGGTCTTTCGGACAGCCTCGCCTGGTGGCCTCCGCTCAGCAGCCATTCTTCTCACTGTGCTAGACTGTGTGCACCAGCGAGGGCTGAATACACTAGACCAGACCACTGAGACACTCAAAATGCCATGCGTGGTCCCCAGGTGGTCGAGCCAATAACAGGCGCAGGCTCAAGCTCAGCCCACCTTGGGGTAGGGTCAGCCTTTAACAGAAGTGGCGTACCTCATCTCGTGCAACAGCAGCTGCAGCACAAGTGCAAAGGCCTGCGTCCTGTTAGCTGGAGCCTTCGGGTTCCGAGAGGGCGGAATAGACGCCTCGGTAGGAAAGTCTAAAAGTACAGCACGAACCCCAGAATACAACGTTACCCGCACCCGCTGCCTTCTCCCCCTCCCCCCCACAAGTAAGAGGCAGATGCAAGATGAGTGAGAATGAGTTGACAGGCACGAGAGATTACGATCGAATGCCGCACTCGATGATAGTTTCCCGTCTGGGAGGGACCTGAAGCAGAGCGAGCCATCACTGCCATCAAGAGGCAGACAACTCTCCGACAACTAACTCACTCCATTCTTTATTGCTGGAATATCCAAGACGAAACAGCACAATGCTGGTCGGTACCTGAGTCTCGTCCCAATTATTTGGTCCTCATCAATTGAGTTCGAAAAATGCCGACGGGTCTCGGGACTCGGTCGGACCCTGGGGAAGCAGGCGTGTTATTAATGATTGATTCATTGATGCTTACTGACCGACCGACCGACCGAGTTGAGGATCGTGGAATGACGGTGAGGCCGCTGGAGATGTGTGATGGGACGGACGAGCACGGGCAGGACAGACTTGGCCTGCCTGAGCGGATGCGCGAGTGACTGACTTGAGACGGACCTGACCACTTTCAGCCCGAAGAGCAAAGCCACGCGAACCCCAAGCCATGAGACTGGGGACAGAAGCGTAAGCTGATCTACTGTAGTCTGTCTGGTCGCTCAATTAATTGATCTTGGTTGGTCTGCGCCACTATTACACATGTGTAGAGTATGTAGACGGCACAGGACAGAGAGTGACAGACATGCAAGCAGGCAGACAGACAGACAGACAGTACATGACGGACATACTGTGTGGTGCTGGCAGCTGCCCAGCCCAAGTTCCTGGGCCAAATCCCCATCACCCCTGGCCCCTGCCACAATTCCCTGATGCTGGGCCGCTGGCTGGCCGCTTCACCCAATGTCGATGCAGCTCCGACCTGGGGGAAGGCGCGCATCCCGGTCTGGCTGGGCTCGGCTAGGCTCAGCTGGTAGCTAGCGTGTTGTCCCCCATCCGTAGCCCCTTCAGGCCCTTCCCATCTTCCGCACTTCCACTTTCTCCTCATTTTCCCGCCCACTGCCCAGTCCCAGACGGGCCCTCCTCACTGGCCTGTGCCTGGCTGGCTGGTTACTCCTCTGCCCCCTCTCTCTCAATTTGGCTGGGCCTGCTGAGGTCTCTTTACCCCCCTCCCCCCCAACTTCCCAGCTCCCCCAGTCTCGCCTCGACTCGTTTCGCCTCGCCTGACCAACAACCGACAGACTTGAATCTCCTACTCCATCCTCATTCTCCCTCGAGTCCTGGTATCTTGCTATTTGGGTTTTCCTTTTCCTTTCCAACTCGTCTCCCATAGCCTGAAGATAAATCCTCGTGACGCCTTTTTTTTGTGCGTCTCGCCTCGCCTGCAGCCTGCACACGCGACCGCCTACCGACCGACCAGCCGTTGGACCCGTTGGAACCGCTCCCCCGGATTGTCTCCCCCGCGATTTCGAATTTGGCTTCCCAAAACCACTCACACAAACTTCGACGGCCCGATTACAATCCCCCCTTACTGCATGAACCCCAGCTGTGCGCACCACATCGCTGTCTCGACTGCATAACCCATTTTCGCATCGAGGAATAGCCAACTAGGTTCTTTTCGACACGTCGAATGCCCTCAGCATTCGGGGCCGCGGAGGTTCTCATCACCGGCCATCTGCCACGAGGTCTCCCGACTCCTCCCCAGGAGCCACAGTAAAGTAAACTGGGCTTTCCCACCGACCGACCGATCGATTGATCGACCAGCGAGGAAGGAAACTCATCTCAGTCGTATTCACCTCGATTCACTTACCGACACCGAGAATCAGAGAGTCAACACCACGCCCACAATGACCTCAGGCACAATGACTACCGCCGTCAAAAGGGCTTGTGATGCCTGCCACCGTCGCAAGGTCAAATGCGACGGCGTTAACCCCTGCCGCAACTGCCACACGGCGCAGCTCGGCTGCACTTACCACGCGATCCCACAGAAGAAGGGACCCAAGGGCTCACGAGCGAAAGTAATCAGCGAATTGCGTGAGACCCAACGCCAAACCAGCCTCTCTGCACAGGTCCAGAACCGCATGAATGGCGTAAATGCAGCTCCAGCGGTCCCGACGCTGGCTCCCACACCGGGACTGCTGACCGGCGACATTGTGAAGGAGTGCATCGAATTCTTCTTCGCCAACATGTACCCGAACATGCCGGTACTCAGCCGTCAGCGCCTGGAGCAGCAGGCTGTGTACATGGAACAGAACCTGGATACTTACTGCTTGCTGTCCGCACTGTCCGCTTTCATGATGATCCAGCCCGGTATGACCATTCCAGGCGACCCGTATGGACTCGACAGCATGCCAGGTGCAAATATTGTGTCCAGCACTGTCCTGCTCGAGGAAGCGATCCGTGTACGGAAAGGATTCGACTACACTGAAAACCCCACCTTGAACACCCTCTGCACGAGCTATTTCCTCTTCGCATGCTTCTACGGGCTGGAGATGCACGAGAAGGCCTGGTTCCACCTGCGAGAAGCCGCGACGATGATTCACATTATCGGGATGAACAAGGAGGAGACTTACATCCAGTTTGACGATGTCGAGTCTTCACGAAGGAGACGCCTGTACTGGCTATTCTTCGTCACGGAAAGGTGGGTCCTTCACCGTCTCATTTCACTGTCCTCTCGCGCTAACTTTTTGACCTCAAAAGAGCATACGCGCTGCAACGAAATAGGCCGGTGACACTACAGGCCTCAATCAACCCACCAGCGCTGGCTGATGACCCGACGGACCACATGGCGCATCAACTCAACAGCTTCATTCATCTCTCCAACCTTTTCCGCCCATTTGATGATTCTTTCCTCGGGATGTGGAGCAAGAACCGTGGCAACTGGCCCACTGCTTACCTAAACAACCTACACAAGCAGCTCACAGACATCATCCCCGCCTTCCACAGCTACGGTGACTCGCAGCTCCACGATCTCAGAAATAACCAGCAGTGGCTGAAGACGATGATGTGGCAATTGAACAGCAACGCCGGGCATGGCGAAGACCAAATGATGTTCCAGCAGTACTCCGCAAACATGGCAAGCAACTTGCTCGCCGGCATCTCATCCATGCCCCAGCAAAACTCCGAGAGCCTGAATACATCATTCGTATGTTCATCCAGTCCCCAAACACCAACCTGGGTGCCCCGCTAACTCTTGAAACAGTTGACAAAGCTCTTCGACGTCGCTTGCTCCCTGACAGACGTCCTCGCCCTGTATCCCGCTTCCAGGGATCCGTTCTCACCCGGCCCGCGCGAACAGCTCAACCCGCTGTTGAACGTTCTGACAGTGCTCCGAAATGGAGATGACCGCTTCGTGCCTCTCCTCATCAGCAAGATCAACGAAACGTTGCCGAAGCTCACCAACCCTATGCTGCAAAACGTGCCGGACAACGTGGCAAGCAAAGCCTGCAACATGGACATTTTCGACGGCTTTGGTAATGCCGGAATGGCCCAGCCACCAGTGATGATGGACGACTACGAGAAGAAGTACACACCGCGCATGGATGAGACAGCAGTAGATTCCGGAAGCTCGCAAGGAGGGTCGGCATCTTCCAACCACGAATTGAACTCCCCTTTCATGAGCTCGCCGCCAGCCACGTCACCAGGCGGAGAGTATTCGAACGGCCTGACGGAGAACAACTATGGTTCCATGTCAGGGATTATGATGAACCCAATGGGTGCATCAACCTCGATCAATGGACAACCGCCAGCCCCCAATCCGCCACAAACACCTCATACGCAACATCAGCCGCAACAGTCAATCTCATCGATGCAAAATATCAATCCGCACATGCAACATGACATGCAACAACACGGCGTGGGCAACCCCCTCGAGCACACACCGAATATGAGCGTCGATCATCAAAATCACAACTTCGGGCAACAGTTCAATAACGGCATCGCATACATGAACGCGATGTCTCAGGGCATGAACACAAACAACCTAGTGAACCGCCAGGGGCCGGCCCGCACGAACAGCTTCGCCATGGGCCCGAACCAGCATAGGATACGTACGGTGGCTGACTTCCAAGCCCTGCAGAGGGCGAATTCAGACATGAGCACAATGAGTTCCTTAGGTCTGAGCAACGGCCTAGGGGCAGACATGGATTTCATGCGGTAGTCCCGCTCGGCGGCAGTCTCGTCAGAATTCTTTTTTTAATGGTCATTCTTTGACCTGGCGCAACGTCCGGCGGCAGTGACCTGTTTGACTTTTGCATCTAGCGATTATGTACTGTGATCTTTTCACTTCTTTCAACTTCCTTTTACGCGAGATAAGGGCCCATTTTGAATTTGGATGGAGGCACGCATGATAAATGACACCTTATCGAGACAAAAAGAGATGGAAAATTGGATATACACCCCGGCAGCATTCATCATGCCGATGACCCAGGAGGAGCCTTTGTATTTTGTGGAGTCGAATTGCGACGTTGGGTGGAAAGAGCTGATTTTTCGGCACCACGGTGTTTTTGGCAGTGTGATGCGGCTTTTTCTGAAAAGAAAACAACAGCTGCTGCGTTGGACAGCGGTTCTGTGTATACTCTACGAGTTGGCAGTTCGTCTCTTTTTTTGTCTATCTGCTATGCGTGGATCGAGGCGCGCGCAGGTGTTGTCACCCACGCACGGCATTGGCCTTGGGTTTGGAACCCGGTTGAACCGAAGTTTATACGTTAGCTCTGGAATGAAGAACAAAACAACGTTTACTCTAATTTCTGCTGCCCATGAAGAGGTCTGATTTGTGATGTCGCATTGAGATGTGCGCACGGGTATGACTGATGTGTTGCGCCGTGATGGTTCCATGTGGCTTGCCACTACCCCGTTCTCATCGGGCCTTTTCATAAATTAACGGCCGGCCTTCAAATCGGCACCAAGTTTCACATGCTGCCCTGGATGGACTCCAAGACGTGCAGTCTGTGTGCAAGGGGAAGGAAGGAAAGTCTGGGCACGGGAGCCAGGAAAACAATCCTTCAACGGGGGGTTGGCTCTCGCCCATCATTGATTGATTGGTCCGCCAGCCATACCTGCATGTGAAGCCACGGTCTTGTGCTTCCTGGGCAGTTCAGCTTCCTAACGTGGCTCGAGGGCCGTCTGGTTGACCAATTGATTAAAGCAGGTGACCAGCCGTGGACGGGCTCAATTCGGCGATGTCTGTCTGTCTGTGATCGCGTCTGCTAGTTACATATGCAATTGGACAGGACCATCGAGATCACCGGCTTCGAAAGCAATTTATCAAATCAGCTTGGTTGTCCTGGCTCCGGCGTCCCCAACCTCGAAAAGCAACCACCTCAGACTATCATACGCGAGGAACTCCAGGCCTCCTACTTCTCATGTGCCTCACTGGAACTGTGCATTCAGTGCGGCCCCTGGTCAATTAGAAGGGTTGATAGAGTAATGAGCTTTACTTGGGTATCTGCTACGCGGCCACAGCATCTACCTGGGTATCTAGGTATGTATAGTGGACGACCTGGGCAGTGCTCACTGACAACCCTCATATAGAATAACCTCCCATAGAACAACCTCCTCTGAAAAGCCTCCTATGGAAAACCCTCTCATGGAAAACCCTCCTATATAACAGCCTCCTGTAGAATCTCCTACAGAATCTCCCATGGGAGCCATCTTTGGGAGAACCTATAGGATAATAAGACAGAAGGTAACTGAGCCATAGGGGCTCCACAATGACGGTTTCGGTTTTTTTTTTCAATGTGGCTTATTACGGAATTAATACATGTAATGATTTTCTCCTTGTCAGCACTTCTGAGAACTCCGCTCTGATCAAATACAGTATCACGTCTCTCATTGCGATGTTGTGAAATAACAATCTCAAGGGAACGTCCTACAAATCAAGTTGCACTTGGACAGAGCTTACATGTTCCAACCCAGGCTGTCGAGGTCCAGCCCTCTGCCAGACATATCAATCAAGCTCGCTTGAACCTGGCGTAATTCTCTCGTAACCGCACATGCCGGCCACGAAGCCAAATTCATGGTCGTTCCTGCACGCCACGAGCGCGTCGATGTCCTCTCCGAAGGTCTCCCTATGATACCCGTCCCCAGCCCACTCATCCTGCTCCATTGCCCTTAAAAAGATCGCATTGCCCACCGCGGCCATAGTTCCCCCTCGATCGAGATAGTCATTCGTCATAGATGGCAACTCACCCACCTGATACCCAGGGTGACAGACTATGTTTTCTTCCGAAAGCACCCTCCCCCGCTCCAGACACTTGGCGAAATGACTGAACATGTCCGCAAACCCCTCTCGCATTGACTTATTCTTCACCAATTTCTTCCGGATCGATCCAGAGAGATGCGTCAAGAGGTAGCAATAGCCGAAAACCCAGTCTGGGCCGGAATCACCCATGAGGGTGTGCATTTTGTCGTGCTCTACCTCAGCGACGCAGAGTAGCGCATGTCTCATTCGCGGGCTTAAGAATCCGCCTATGCACTGCCCACATGTGCAGCCGTACTTGTACTGCAGCATCTTCCGAACGCCGACTACATCGGGCTGGGACGGCTCGTCCGTAGCCCACAAAACGGCCTCGATCTCCGGCGAGCTCAGTCTTGAGAGGCCCAAGATATGCTCGTGTTCAAGGGTGGCAAGGCATGTGATGGTCGAGGAATCAAAGCCTTCGAACGCATCGGACATGATCCAGCTTGTGGTTCCAAAGGACCGCCGAGTTCTCACGATCTCGAGTCGTTTTCGCAGGGCTTCCAGAGCTGTGTAGCCTTTCCTGTTTCGCACGGTCGTCAAACGGGGATCCCTCGAGAGGAGGAAGCTGACCGCCTCTGGTCTGCATGACATTGAGGCAATGTGAAGCAGGGTGTTGCCGTCTTGGTCAGTTGTGTGCCACTGGTCATCTTGAAGGTTTTCTGGGAAGGTCTTTGTGAGTTCATCGATACACTCCGCTGTTTCGATGTCGGGATCTGCTAGCTTTTGGAAAGCAGCCGCCATTTCGCCGCAGAGTGAGATATCCGCAGTCGGGTCATCTGGGGGGATCCAGTCCTGGTCAATCCCTAGCTGTCGTGACGGATGGCCCGGAGAGTCTGTCCAGGCAAGCCATGGAGTTGTGCCGACTCTCCGAAAGCCCATCGCATGCCAGAATGCTAGAGCAGCTTCCTCGCCAGCTTTCTCAGCTTCTCTCAGCGCGGCCGGGTCGTCCCTTAGAAGCGATACCTCACTCCATAGAGCTCCAGGACGAGTTAGAGCAAAGAAGCCCTCCTGCTCCGAGACCTTCTTTCTCGTTTTCTCCAGAATGGCCTTGACTAGTTTTGTTCCAATACCACGTCGTCGATAAGCTTTGTCAACCTCCAACCTCTCCAGGAGAAGGAGGTCTCCGTGGTCGAGTTCTTTGCCCCAGACCCCGGTCCCCTTGTTCACATCGTGCTCATAAATCTCGGGATTAAGACGCCCGTACCGATCAAACAGTTCAAATGCCAGGCCGTGAGTGTCTGAGGTAGGCTCTTCCATCTCAGTCCAGAACGATTCGCGCATCATGCTGCGCCTGATCAGCTTTGCCCCACAGCTACCGACTTTTCGTTTTGCTCTGCGAGAAGTCGTCGGCTTGTCCGTTGACGGCATCAATTTGGCAAGGCCATCAAGGTCTTCGCACCACGGCCACTCGTCATCAATGTCATACTCCCCGAGATCATCTTCATCCTCGTCGCTCGTGTGAGAATGGTCATCATCAGTATCTGCGGCCGGGGAAGAACCGCGAGCTGGGTGTGGGCCACGCGAGTTCTCTATGCCTCCAATCGCTTGTGATGAGATTGATACGAGAGAAGTTCGCTGCTGGTCTCCATTGAAAGACAACGGGGGCTTCGGGTCATTTCGTGCCGCTTTCGTGGCAGAGTGAAGGGAGACGCTGATTTCAAGCTTCTGATGGGTTTCCGAGGGCAGCTTTGCAGGCTCAGCCCCCTTTGCAGTGGTTTTAGATGATGTCTTTGAACGTTTGGAGCGGCTGCGCCCTTCTTCCACGGAGCCGGAGTTTCGATGGCGCTTCATTTTGGGGATGAGCTACTTGAGAGGCGTTGTTGGTGAAGGGGAGACGCAACATAAGCCCTGCGAAAGTTGCCGTTTGGATAAGGTTGGGACACCGAGGGGGCCGTCCGTTCCACCCAATAGGAGACGCGAAAGCAGCGCGTCGACATCTGTAGACCCCTGAAACGCGTCTTGTCTGAACGACTTGTCTGCCGACCAGCTGCAAGCGGTCAGAAGATGGCCTCGTTGACAAGAAGTACTCCACGAACAGTCTATTGTCTGTCTACTGAGTGTCACTGGAAAGCGGCTTGCATTACCAACATTTCGGTATACCAACCAACGAGCTTTGCTCGGGTATCTGCTATGCGGCTACAGCATCTGTTAGGTACCTAGGTAGTAGACTACCTGGGCAGTACTTACTACTACTAAACCTACTACTAGTATGGGATATGTACCCCTCAGAACAATCTTTCATAGAACAGTCTCCCATAAAATCACCTATAGAATCACCTCCCATAGAGTAGCATCCTTTAGGAGAATCTCCTGTGGGAAAGCTTCTATAGAGTAAAGTCCTATAGGATAGCCATATAGAAGGTAATCAAGCTATACTAGTGGATCCGTAATGAGGGTTTTTTTTTCTTTCCTTGTTCTTTTTTCCAATGTGGCTGTGTTACTGTAATAATGTATGTGACTATTACAGCGGTGATTCCCCGTGGCTCACCTGGCTCACCCAAGCTGGTTGAGCTCTCAAAACGGTGGGCGCCCACCGCCATTGGTCCAACAGCACGACATTTTGGTTTGTCTGCCTGCATGTGAGCGATATCCTTGAGTCACGTCTTGACATGCTGACGGTGGGAGTTGCCCTAGACCTGTCTGGTACCCTTCCTAGACGTGAGGTCCAGCTTTCCCAATTTTTGACGCCACGCGGGCGGGACATGTACCGTTCAAAAGAGCTCGCTAAGGCTATCGCCAATCGCCATAGTAGTAGTCTCGACTATTGCCATTTCTTGTCCCTGCTGGAAAAAATGTAAAACGTGTCACTAGCAACACCTTATCTAGCCCGGTACCGCACACAGTATCTCGCCACGCGCGAGACTACTACTGCTGAAGAGAGCTTGTCGGGGCGGTCACAACGGTGGTGCCCAAAAAGCGCAGATTGCTGAATGAAGGCATAACTCAGCCAGGGAGACTTGACTAAACGTTCATAAATCCCAGGGCACAACGTTTGCGAGAAGTGAGTAGGATCCAAGACAAAAAAGCTTCGATTGCAAACCGAAATTATCTCATTGAATAAAGAAGGCAGCTCGGTACGCGATTCCGCCCTCTGGAACCTATATCAGGCTTGTGACAGCCCGACTTAGATACTAGTCAGATGCCCAGAAACGCATAGTATCAAAATGAACGGATAAGGTTCAACATAGGCCGTCAATGCGATGATCGGCGAAGTTGGAGCTCTCAAAACTCAAGCAGTGCAGCCCTTACTAACCAGGGTCAACAAAAAGGCACCTAAAGTCAAGAAACGGATGGCAAGCGCTGTATCTAGTTTGCATAGTTGCGCCTCGGTCTGCGCTTCGGCTGTGATCCTCTATCGTTTGAAGCTTTGGTCTCTCGGTTTAAGGCCTTATTCAAAAAGCCGTTCGTCCGATAGATGCGAGATAGAGTTCAGATAGATTTCCCACGGTAAATGTAAGGTGATGCCGTGCTAAATGACTCATCACGCAACCTTGTCCACGGAGACCTTCAACGAAGGCCGTTGACGCTTGTCCAAGTATTGCCAGACGGGTAGATAGGGGGGGAACTCTGGTAGGGCGCCTGAGAACGAGAGGCCTCATTACCAACACCCCAGGCTCTGTTATGTTCAGAGACACCATGATGATTTGTATAAGGAGCCGTATCCTGATCACCCTGTCTAGACCACGGCACGTGTTGGCCTGTGTGCCTTGGACCCGGGCTCGGGACTGTAGACCGCCCCTGCACCACCTCCGGTCGTACATTAGGTTGAATTGGAACAAACCTGTCTTTGGGCTGAGGCTGTGGTGGCGGCTGGCCTGGAGGTATCGCTGAGTTGTTAGACCTGTTGTCGAACTGAGGCTGTGGTTGCGGCTGGCCTGAAGGTATCGCTGAGCTGTTAGACCTGTTGTCGACCTGGGGCGAATTCGGTCCATGATGCTGATGAGGCTGATTCTGATTAGTGAAAGGGTTTCGAGAATCTTCGGCTCGCGGTGGAATCGTTGTAGTGTGGCTGGCGGGGTTGCCGAGTGAAGGCATGGCGTTGAAATCTGCATACGTGGCAACGATCTTGCGCGTATTGTCCTCTCGTGATGTAAGCTGTTGCGCAGTCTCAGGCGGTACAGAGTCGGACAGGCCGAGGTTCTGTTTGAGACCGTTCTGAGCAATGGTTGCCAAATAATCAGCACGAAGTTCCTGTACATGAGCAGGTTCAGCCGAAGATTGCTGAACCAGATGAGGGGGCTCCACCGTGGCCTCAACAACCATGTTAACTTGGGTCGGCTGGACTAGGTTGTTGGCGCTCATATTGGCTGATGTGGTGGTCTCTACATCGGCTTTGGGCGCTGAGGTTGTTCTGTTTAGCTCACTGTGCGGAGGGACAGCTGCCTCGTCGGGATATATTTCACGCGTTTCAGATGCTGGCGTGCTGCTGATTGAGATGATGTCGAAAGACTTCCTCCGCAGGTTGTCGTCGTTGTTTCCGTCAGCCTCAATCGATGTCTCATGATCGTTGACGACTGGCGTGAGTCCAGCTTTCACTCCTGTACCCCACGGCTTAGAAATGGCGGGTTCAGGTGAATTTCTCTCGTCCACCTTAGGCGCTTGGTGCGTCTCGTCATTTAGCCGGCTCATAGCGTCTGAGAAGCTGAATTAGTAAATAAATGGAAATCGCAAGAAATTGAACACGAACAAGCCATACCATCATGCGCGTCCATTTCACTAGGTTCGTCCTGCCTTGACGGAATTTGAGATCGTGCTCTCAGGTACGCCCGAACAGATTGAATGTGAGGAACCTCAGACGCAACCGCCGACTCCATGTCGAAAACCTCCAAGTCGTGTGCTGACAGCCAGCAGACTTCACTTTCAGACGGAAACTTCAAGCCGTCGTCGAAGAACAGGACAGGGAACCGACGTTGTGCTACTTTTTCTCCCCCATCTTCGAAGCCCTCTTGCCACATAAGCGCCTTTGTCGTCGGGTTACAAATATAGCATGGGGGCAGGTTCTCTAGCAGCCCTAAGCTCTCCAGGGTGCCTGGCACGCCAACGTCCTCGAGGTTCACGGTTGGTAGTAAGAGTACAGGCCAGTTCTTCTTGGCCTTACCCCAGTAACCGAGATAAACCTGACCCGGTGTTGGACTAACAATGCCTGCTGCGCCTCGGCGACCCTGCTTGCTGCCTTTGGCTGCTGTGTCATCTGGCGGACGAGGGCCCTTATCCTGTTTGCGGAATGCCTGGCGAGCGACGGCATTATTCTTCTCCGCAAGTGCTTCGTTGCAGTCCATGACAACAATCCCGAAATTTTTAACAACTGTCGCAGAATATCTAGGCTGATGACCATGCGCGTCACTGGCAAGATGAGACCCAGCAGTTACCAAGGGTTTGTCCTGAAAATCGCGAGGGCACTCCTGACAACGGATTATATACCATTCCCCAGCGCCCTTGGGGTGTTCGACGATGATATGTTTTGTCTCGGCTTGACCTTTCTGATAAACCTCGTCGAACCACATGTGTGTTATCCTCTTACTGGTCGTGACTGTCCGTTTAGGACGTCTATGCGATTCGGGTTCCGTATCGGTTCTACGTTTACGCTAGATGTTGTCAACAGTATATTCCATGTTTTGCGACAATGCGCATTCTCACAGCCGATGAGGCACTAGCGTCAGCACGTACAGGTCTCTCAGGAGATGCGGGTGGCGGTCTGACAGGATGCTCGACAGGAGACACAACCTCAGACTCGGCCTCGGTAGCAGGTGGTGTAGGTTGGTTGGCTGGTGCGGAGGTGCTGCCGACCGCATCTGATGGATTGTTTGTCAAATCTCGGAGGGCGTTTTGAAACAAATCCGGGCCGACGGCATGGATGAGGAGGCGGCAAAGATTCTCGATTACGAGGCGACGCTGTTGTTCAAAGTCCTTGGTTTTCGCGTCTAGGGTTGCTTGGTGATCTTGGCGGAGCTGATGCAACTCGGCGCTGAGTCTCAGAATGTCCTCTCGGAACTTGTCTGCCTCTGCGCCGCTTTGTGCGGAATGATGGCCTTGTAGAGCTTGGTCGATGCTGGCGTTGACTGCAGCTTGCTTCTCTTCGAACGCAGCCTGGGGGGTCTTCATCTCACGCAGTGCTAGGTAGGTCTGGGTAGCCGAATTTTGGACGGCGGTCACGACGCGTATGGCATGATCACCGTCAGCCATCGTGAGCAGACCGGATGAAGAAGCCGACGTCACCACTTTGTGAGAGATACAGAAGGGTAACTAGGTAGAGGTTGTTCGCAACGGTGTAGCGGAATGCCATCGCAAGAAGCGACGGGATCTCTGAGCGCGACATGGACGGAAGATATCACATCAGGCGAAGTGGAGATGGGCAGAAAAAGAAAGCCTGGCTGCGAGAAAGAGGGGCTGGCTGCATGTCGGGTGTTAGTTGTTGGCTGTTGGCTGTTGGCTGTTGGCTGGTGGCTGGTGGCTGGGTCGCTGTTGGTTGTTGGTTCCTGATATAATGATACCCTATAGGTAGTGGGCCAGCCACTGTAACGGCAGACAGGGATCATCTGTGGCCATCATATTCGTCCGATTGGTGACGACTCGGTCAAAGATTGGCTCTGTGGCCAGGCGCGTCGTCCGCATCCGACTTCTCCTTATTTCCCCATCCCCACTGCTCTCACCACCCTTGCATTTTAGTGGGTAACCATCTGCAACACAATCAAAGTCAACGCTTATTCGAAATGTGTCTCGACCCGCAACTTCATACAGGACGTCCTCGAGGCAATGGTCTTGACCTCAAAGCAAAAATTCCTACCCTTTTGGGAACTTTCCAGATGGAGCTACAAATTTGTGCGAGTGGTATCACTGTGACGGTTGGATACTGTGGACAAACGGCTCTTTTTGGACGTTCGTTAGTCTACAGAACCCTTTGTAGTAGCCCGTATGTTCCGGAGTTTGTTTTCATTTGTTGCGTCGAAGCCTCCTAGTAGCCAAGTTCGAGCTACATATGTAGGTTCAAATGAATTGAAAAGCGAAAGTCAGTCAGCAACTGCCTATTGACCTGCGGTCTACATTATATCAAATCACCCATCGTAAGCTATTCCTTTAGGGCGTTGAAGCAGCAGCAGCGTCCCCGCCAGGATTCTCATCTCCCTCCAAGAGGCCCTCAGACTTCCAATTAAGGCGACAAAGTAGGTAGTCTGTTGCGGTCCTGTTCGATTGATACCCTGCTTAAATGAAGAGGAGCCAACTTGCCATCTACTAATTATGTTCTGCGATATCTCAGGTCGGAAGAGGTAGTCACCTACGCGATATAGTATTGAAGGGGAAAATGGGGAAAGAAGAGAGACTGGGGGACCCCACGAACCATGATATATGAGATCATTTCCAGACTCGCTTGCAGAGTTGTACGAATCTGAATAGGTACACACTGCCTGTATTCAAGCCGATTGTTAGCCAGGGTGAAGTTTTGAACCTAAAAAGAAGGTTCACGATCTGCGCCACGGCGACTGCTTAGGGTTTGCATCGTCCTGACTTGAGGCGAGCATCACTGAGTCCAAAGGAAAGGAATCCACCAACTGCGCATGAGGAGGGAGATGGCATGAATGGACCTGATAATAGTCGCAATTTATAAAGTTTGCAGTGTGCTGACATGGCCTGGCTCAATGGCAGTCTGCTCGACCACTTGTTGATTTCCCCGAGTCAATCCTTGGGCTGAGGACAATCAGCTCAAATCAGGTCAAATCAGCCTGATCCGCCTCGCTACCATCCTCTCGAAGTGCTGTTCCAACTCGCTGCCTATAAATGCCCCGTCTGACGCGTATAACCGTTCCAGTGCCTCGAAAGACTCCCAGCTCACCGTGGGAACGGGTGTTTCTATGACATTGTCTTTTCTAAAAACATGTAAATCTTCCATTCCTCCTCCCAGTCTCTCCACCTCTGCATCTGTACGAGTTGCCGGCCGGCCATGATCAATCTCTGTTTCTACTTGGTTAAGATTTGAATCGATCTTGACAGCATCAGTGGGGACTGTGCTGGTGGTCGAAGTTTGTCCCTTGCTATCATTGGTGTTTGAGTCCTGAGGCGGTTCCTCTTCTTTAATAGGGGCACTGCTAGTATCATCTGCACTCTCATGGAAGCGGGACTCCCGCCTGATGCTCTCCCAGCTCTTGTGACTTTCCCCAAGCAGACTTTGCAACTTGTTCCACTGGTCTGTGAATTCTTTTCCCTCTTGATTTGTCCTGCCATCTTCTCGGGCTCTGTACAAAACCGGGAGGCAGTGTAGTCCATGGCAACTCATCATGCCCACCCTGCGGAATGTTGTGAGCTCGTCGTCAACTGGTTCCACCAGAAGCCCATTGACACTAGTCGAGGAGGTTTCACCAGGGCCGTTCACAGAAACTGGCAAGAAGTATGCCGACACAGATTTCGGGCCAGAGTTTTCCGTAAACGGCACGTCGAACGAATACGTAAACGTATCCCTGTGGCTTGGCGGGTCAAAAGATCCCACCTCCATTCCTCCGTCGCCAATAGCCAACTTGTGGTCCTTGCCGCCTCCGACAGCCATCATGTACCAAGGCTTCGCCTCATGGTCGGGCTTGATCTCGACGGGCCGCAGGTAGCACCTCAGATCGATGTATGCACCACGAAGAGACGCGGTAGGCTCAGATGGGATCGCGGGCTCTGTCGTGACATTCAACACTTCAGTTACGGGGAACAAGTTCCCACGAGGCGCGAACTCCGAGATTGGCCCATCAATGGAGAGCCAGGACCAAGAGGGAGCAATGTAGTCCTCCGACACGATCCACCCACTCGAATCAGCGGATTTCCAGAGTAGGCCCTGGGGCAGCAACGAGCGCCACATCCCGGCCACGTACACGTCCCGAGGCAGCAGCGCCTGGAACTCCCGGGCCAGACCGGACAGCGCCACGGTCTTGTCTCCGACCTGGCTGAGCTTCTTCTCCGAGTAAGACTGGCGCAGCATGTCCCACGTGTCATAAGCCTTTTGTTCCTCCTCTTCCTCCGTGCCGCTGCTTAGGCCCTGGCCCTGATACTTTGGCCGGCCGCCAAACAGCGAAGGAAGGGCCGCGCCGCGCGGAAACGTCTCGCACGCGAAGTATGGGCCCTCGGCGCAGCACTCCCAGATGACCTCCCTGCTCGTGAAGTGCAGGACGCGCCGGGACAGCTGCCTCTCCTGGAATACCCAGGCGCGTTTCGCCAGTGGCGCCTTGGTGATGGCCTCGAACAGTCCCGTTGAGTCTGGGGTTAGCCAGTGGCCGCTTTGATTCGGCACGTTGGACGTGTTCTGCTGGTCGGGGTCAGCACCCAACCGGAGGCGCATCGGGCACACGGCGAGGGGGTCCCGGTTACGGAAGCAGCCCCAGCGGGCGTCGTTCGAGTCGTCCGCTGAGATATTGAGGAGGGCGGACTTGTATACGCTGTACATCATTACTGCCTCACGCTGCCAGTCCTCTGTGCTGTCTTGGATGATGCAGAGGGAGTCGATCCACAGCCATCGACCTATGTGGGCATTGCGTTAGCTTTCCACCTGCGCAGAAGTGATGTATACGTTAAATGTTGTAGTGCGGGCTGGGTGACTGACACTTGAACCATCCAACAACCTCGAGAGCCTCCTCGAATGTCTTTGGGAGCAAGGATATGTCCAGCCCTGTGGCCTGCCTCTCGCTCAAATTCTCGACGGTCAAGACAGGTAGGGTAACAGACCCCCACGCGCCCCAGCAGTGACTAAGTGTCATATACTGCTTGCTTGAGACGAATTCCTCTGGGTGATCATCGGTCTGAACAAGCCTGAGCTTCCCAGTCTCGCGTGCATAATCAACATCTAACAGGCGGGTCGGAAGCCAGTCTCCTGTGGCCTGGTTGCACTGGCTGTGCCTCCCATCCTCGTTTGCCTGACAGAAAGAGAGCCAGTCAACAGCTAGGTCCCGAGTCTGCTGCGAGTCGGTGCCGCTGGATAGCTCAAAGGCAGAAGATGCGTCCTTGTTTCGGCCGCGGAAGAGGTCAGCCCCGTGCTCGGAGCAGGGCCACAGCTGCAGCTTGAGGAAGTTCCAGTAGTTGTCCGTGGCACGAGGGTGAGCACCGTGAGTGAGCGCAAAATGGAGGCGCGACAGGTCCTGGTCTGCCTGCCAGCACATCTCGATCCTGGACTGCCCAACCGACTCAAGCATGATCCTCTTGGTGCGCAGATCTGACATGAGGAGCACGCACAGGTGGCAGCTCTCGTCCTCGCCCTGCTGCAGCGTGTCGGCGCCGTTGTGGAGCAGGCAAGCCGAGTGGAGGCCCTCCACGGCGTCTTTGCCCCCTTCAGCCAAGGTCTGGACATAGTAGGAGAGGTACTCCAATGCGCTGCGGCAGGTGGTGCACAGGTCTGTCATGGAGCGCACTGGTGCCCGGTGCGAGGGATCTCGCGTGTCTGGAGGCGGGATGACCACGAAGAGGTCGGCATCTTTGGTGTCTAGGGACTCGGGGGAGATGATAACAAAGGTGTTAATCTTGTCATTGATCTTGAGGATCTCATCTGTGCTCAGTCTGAAGGCCATTTTTGATGTTTGGCAGGGTTGGATCTGGACCAATGATGGTGCTTTGGGCTGAAGTTTTAAATGAGGAATGAGAACTTCAGCTGAGACTTTCTGTCAGCTGGGCTCCATCAAGTCTAACCAATCACTTAATGCGGATCACGGGAGCCTGGCTGTAGGATCGCCCTCAACTAAGGATGTCAGCCTCAGACTATTTACTAGTTTCACTGCTCCACTTCCCACTGACTAATATCCTTTCACTACTACTTATTTTGGCCCTTTTCAGTGACGAAGACACCAAGTATAATAGAGCCATGGGTCAATTTGTATTTTGCATTACCGGAATATCCATAGTGAAATTGGACCTCACATTGGGGCAGTTAATGGTTTTTGGTCCTCAAAGTCCTCCCAAAAAAAAAACAATAGTAATCTGCTTCTAAATCTTGCCCATTAAACCGAGTGTCAACCATTCTGGCTCTTACTTGAACACCTTGCCATGCTTCTGTTTTACAAATGCCACGACCCCCTGTAGGGCTTGTCAGACGTGAGCCATAGACGTGAAGAGTGCACTTCGAGGGGGACCTGTCGCTCTGGATGTTGTGCAATCTATGGTAACCCGACTTTGGCCTTCCAATCCAAGATCTCCTGCATCTCGGACTGGATATCTGGGTCGTTAGGACGAAGCTGATCAGCTTGATAGATAGCATCCTCAGCAAAATGGACATCATCTTCTGCCAGCCGATGTCCCTGAGCCCAACAGTAAAGGACTGTGGCCAGCTGATCGTCGCTCGCCTTCCAATCTGTTCCAAGAATCTTTCCGACCCGCAACGCATCACAACAGGCTGTGTAAATCTGCGTCATCCACGCCTTAAAGACACCTTCTGAGTCCTCGCTTAGAGATTCGTGTGCAACCTGAAGGTAGGTCTGAACCCGGCTGCTCTGTATCTGGAAGGCCAACCCGCTGATTTGGTCTGTGAATTTCTTTCCGGCGGTCTCTTTGAAATCTGGCCATGCCCTGCGGTTTCTTGCCGCGTAGAGAATGATGTTCGTAGAGTTCCAATACGCAAGTGCTGCGAGGGGATCGCTGTCAAGAGCAGCCTCGTCCCCAAGACCTTTCCAGGCGTGGAGCTTTTCGAGAAGTCTGTCAGGGGAGGGAAGGGCTGGTTCGCAATTCATCATTATGGTCACGTCCTCAGCCAACTGCCGATCAACGCTTCCTTTGATCTCGACATGATCAAAACCTTGAAGAGCGTGGCCATAGGGCTTCAGAAGACGTTCCTAGACAAACAAAGCATCAGCTCCTAGTTCTACCTGGGTTACACACAATTTATGTGGACCGAGACCTGCCAAATATTGAGAACGTTTCTTACCTGGTTCGTAGTATTGAGATACTCCGGGCTTAGAGTCGTTGCGAAGGGGTTGAAAATAGTGATCTTGTGCCTTGACTGGCCAGCAAAGCGGCGTGAATGGATATCCACAAGAGCCAATCCCACACAGAAGCGTGAGAGATCTGCATGCAGCAGGATAACATCCATTCGGGCCTGTGGAGAGGAGCTAGGGTCTTCGGGGAAGCTAATCGAGTGCTTCATGACCACCAGGTCCTTGAAAAGGGCGACAGTGTCATGACCTGTGGCGACTACAGGAACCTGGGAACGGACGAAAGCACCCGAAATGAGGGTGGGATTCTTTGCCGTCACCTTGAGATGGACAAATTGGCTTCCTTTGAGAAGGACCTGTTTCGCCTCATGATAGATGATCTTGTTGGCGCGGAGGATGTTGGGCTCTATCCTGCGGGCCATAGTCTCGAGTTGAATCTTTCGATCGGGAGTTTCTGCAAGACTGTGGTGGAATGGCCCTTGAACTGGCCAGTCGCAAAGGGTTGCGTGATATACTGCATCACGAACTTCCCTTGGGAGGTCCAGTAGTCGGAAAGGCTTGCTGCTAGACATTTCGATGAGATGATGATTTTGGAATTGTCAACCGGTGCTTGTGTTTGTTGATGACGAAAATTAGAAGCAGAGTCTGTGGCTCAACCTTTGGAGACGCTTAAGTATTGCGAAGTCTGAATACATTCACTTGGTGATAACATCACGAGAGGACATCCAATCGATATCTATAGCGGCAGTCCCACCACTTTGACCATCTGCGTTGTGGTCACCAGCCCTTTGCATTTCACCCAAGCCGTCACACCCTTAGGTTACCTGGGCATTTCACCTGACTTGACAGCTCCGTGGATGAGCATATCGCCCAGGCAGAAGCCCACAACCCATTATCCAGAAATAAGAGCACATTATTCCTCGTTAATATAAACCGACTAATCGTTTCAGCCCAAGTGAGGCCTGATGGGGTCCTGGAGATATAGTCCTGACCATGCCCTCTTCAACGGGTTGGTCCACTAAAACAATAGTCTGAAAGACTTTTTGGTACAGGGTAACAAGTTGGACATTATAGTAAAGACAAGTTCTCGGTATGGAGTCTACTTTATATTTGATTCCGGGCCTGGGTGGCACTATGGTCTGTGACAGTTGTGAAAAGAGTCACAAATGAGTCACCTGATCAAACCGAGCTGCGAGATCTGGAGCGACAAGAAGAGTAGACAAGGCCTGAATATGATATTGCTCACAATAAAGAGTTATTTGCTCAAGCACATGGTAATGACCTCACTGAGCAAACGCAACAACATCTCGCTATCTCTGTCGGTGGGAGTCTCAGTAGCAAATACTTCCAATAGAAACAAAGTGTACGCCTGCTATTGGGCTGCTTTTGGCTATGACACTTCAAAGTAAAGCAGTCATCAAAGGTGTCTGCTATATTTCTCAATATTCGTTGTTACCGGTACCCCAGCAAGCATTGCCGTCTCAAGCTTGAGGATGCAATGTCGATTACGCTTGTATCACATTGCCCTTGAAGGTAGATTCCATAGTAGATGCACAAACCACGGCACATTCACCGGATGATGATATGGAGATATCTCAAAAGTTCCATTACAGAGTGAAATGAGTGCGATCAAAAACTAGGCCCCGAGACTCTACACAAATTCTCTGCTTATCCATCACAGCAGAGGGGTTACTTGCATCATAGCAGAGAATATTTGAACCCAACGGGCCAACAATTCACAGGTAAGCAAAATCATGTGTACAGCATCAAAGACTGCGGAAATGCAGAACCTTGGAATACCCCCGTAGTGTGCTGGGTGAATCGATCGAGATGAGGTAGGCAGCAAGGATTCTGGGACATGGTGCATGGCCGATCAGCCGTTGTGCTTACCGAAAGCAGGCATAGCGCAGTCTGATGATGCAGAGCGCATGGTGCAGTATTGCGTAGGCTGACGCTGGCATGGCGGGCGCGGTAGGGCAGGCCCAGACCCCAATGGCCAAGGGTGGGTCGTCTTCCCCACTCACATCGGGCCCGAAGCCTTTGACGTCAGCCCTCGAGAGATCCTGTTTTCGTAGGGCCTGCTGAGGCTGGGGATAAATCCATAGCAGTGTCCTCGAGGAAAACCTGCCCCCTTGACCCGTTTCTTTGGTTTCTCCTTGCTATAGCTTTTTCAAACTTAGCAGACTGCAGCATTATCATCATCTGTAGAAATATCCAAGAATTGCAGCGATTAAATTGTAGGAACATCCTCGGGAGATCAAGAGTACCAACGACCCCCCTGCCTCTTGTCAACGTCTGAATCGTTATCACTTACACGACACGGTCTGGATATCCACGTTCCCGGATCCAGTAACCAGACCCATAACTACAAACTCCCACCTTTCGCAACCAGAACAAAAAAACAGCCAAAATGCCTCTAGGGGGTCTCGGTGGTCTCACCAAAACAGCCAATGTCGGCCAGCTCACAGGAGGTCTCACCGACGGCGGCGGCGTCGGGCAGCTGACGCAGGGCCTCACAGGCGGCGGCGGCCTCGGCGAGCTGACGGGCGGGCTCACGGGCGGCGGAGGAGAGCAGGGCCACGGCAAGGTGGGCGGGTTCCACGGCGAGGGGTCGGACGTGAAGCAGTACAGCGGGGCCAAGAAGCCCAAGGAGCGCAACACCATCGCCAAGCGCAACCTGGCCGACGCCATCGACTGCGAGACGCTGCTGTGGCGCGCCTACTGCGACGAGCCCGACTCGGTCCTCGAGTACATGGCAAAGGACTGCGTCGTCATCGACCCCGTCACCCTGGGCACGTCGCACCCCGTCACCTACGACGAGCTCGAGGAGAGGCTCCGCAAGGTCAAGCCCTGGTCTGCGTACCGCATCGACAAGGACACGCGGGTCGTCAGCCAGATCGGCCTGATGAGCATGTCGACCATGTGCAAGGTCACGCTGTACAGGATGGGCGACAAGAAAAAGGATAATGATCAGGTCGAGGCTGTCACTTCGGCTGTCTGGAGGCAGACTGCTGGCGCCGAGTGGGAATGCTGCAGCATGTTGGTTGGATATGCCGAGTAATTGGCTTTCAATGGGCGATGTTGGAGGTATTTTGGGCAGTTGCATGGGTTTGTGATTTTTCCAAGGGTAATTGGCGTTTCGCAGGTTGTTGGTGGATTCCTGTATGTGTACGATGTCCAGAAGTGTAGACCACGTATGATGATTTATGAGTTCTATGCGAACAAACCCAGTATAAGCGCCATGGCCTGTGATGACATACTTTGGACCTAAGCGTTGATGCTTACGGGCTGTCTACATTTTCTAGATTGGAATACTGAACCTGTCGAAATTGAACATCGAAGCATCATGTTTTGTCTAAGGAGATCAACATTAAGAGTCCGGCATCAACCGACACCTTGATTTCAAAGCCTCTTCAAGGAGCAAAAGCAGCTCAATGGCTCAATTTTGAAACCAATCCGGGAAACAAATTACTCGATCCAGAGCATCTCGCATCGGTCCTGGTTCCAGATCTCTCCATACATAGCCCCGTAAATAAAACATTCACCAACCAGTATCCAGTTTTCGCTAGAGGGACGCAAGACTATTGGCACGTTGCCTCCTTGGAGCAGGGCTAACCTATCGTTTGGCATCGTATCCGGAGGACACAAGCCAAAGAATTGCTTCTCTGTCCTCACAAAGCAACGGCCAAACATAGCTTCGTGATCCTTGTCGCGGAAGGACTCAAACCCATGTTTGGCGGAAATATCATCCCAAATCATTTGCCACCGAAATGACTCAATCGCTGCCCACAACCTCAGCCTTGCTCGCATGCTTGGCTTCTTAGCCCCTGGTGAGAAGAATCTGCTGAAACGTTTCATGATTTCTCCATGAAAGGCGTCGAAGCTTTTTGCGTCCTCGTCATCGTACCAATTTGAGTACCGCATCTCGGCTGTGGAAAACTTCTCTTTGAGAGGTTTGAGTGTGCAGCGAAAGGCACGAATGCGAACATTTGCTTCAGTGTCCGTGATGCCTGGCTCATGAATACCAGAAATGTTGACCCAGGAGAAGTAGCACCGTAAACCTTCCAACAACTGGCCTCGTCCGTTGTAGAGCGGATCTGGGGGCAGAACGTTACCAACTGCTTCTACTTTGTCAAATATATAACCATGTAAGCCAAGCATTCGGCCTCTAAATTGAGGTCGAGAGTGACAGCCTTGGGACGCTTGGAACGGGTATGTTGCGTCGGCCTCTGCCCGGGAAAAGTTGAACTTGGTGGATCTAGGCTCAGGATTCCATACCCAAGATGGGATACGCTCACGTGCTGTCCCAGTCTGACTGGTGCAGTAGCTCATTGATAGAAAATCCAGAGACGGGCTTCGCGATAACAGGAATTTGGTGGCATCGAGGCAGACTTCGTCAACAGCCTTGCTGTAATCAACGACTACAGACCCGCAACTAATGCAATTCTGGTGGAGCCCCAAGGCACTGTACAACTTGTCCCTCGGGTCTGAGGCTTTCGTATGGGAGAGCTTGGTTATGATTGTGTCCAGACAATATAGCTCTGGGTTGGTCCATAAGTCGAAAATGCAGGTGCTTTCTTCAATCAAGGCTGCTTGCTTAGGCGAAAATGCTGACCACCCAATTGCGTGGAGTCCGTCGTACAGTTCATGTCCAGTGATCTCATGCTTTCCGCACATGACCACGGCGTTTTCAGACAACACGACTTCTTGGACAACCCATGCTCGCTCGAAATAGGGTCGATCGAGAACCGAGCGAAGAAAAAGATGCGAGAGGATGTTTCGACAGAATGCCCAGATGAGCGTCAGATGTCTCGGATGTGTTTTGGTTACACCGGAATCTCCGCGAGTGTAGTCAGATTCGCTTTCTGGCTCGCCGCATAATTCAGGCGAGTTGGACGCTTCTGATGTCTGGCTTGACAATAACTTCAAGAACCTGAAAGCCCTGCCAGTCCAGCAGTCCGCATCACCAAGCCACACGAGGGTCTGCTTGCCGTTCCGGTATATTTCGCCCATAATTGCCACCTGGGCGCTTTTCTCATTATTGTCTGCCTGGTTGATACAGACCGCATCAGCCCAGAGTAATCTGACCTCCCTCTTAAGCCTCATCTGTCTGAGTGCTGATCGAAGGCTTTCGTTGATGTGGAGATATGCCCCATCAATGCGTATTCGGAATGTTTTCTGCTTCTTCTTATCCTCGAAAGTACATGCGCCCCAATATTTGCGGGTAAAGGCCTTCCAGCAATAGGAGATCGGTTCGTAGGTGCCTTCAGCTTCCTCGAGGTCGGTGACCTTCAGCCGACACTGGATGATCCCGCGACCTGGGAGCAGCTCGAGTAGTCGTATTTGCGTATCTGCAAAGCCCAGAGGCTGGTATTGGTAAGAGGAAGGCATTTTCTCGAGCTCGATGATACGCGGTCGTTGGGCGTCAGGTCTGGCGATCACTCCCGGGGGACTATTCTCATGACGCACAGGCTTTGATTCAATAGAGGCAGATACCTAAGCACAGTATTGACGTCTTTCCCATTTGCACGTCATGACGCCTTCTGGAATGGGTGAATCTGGATTGTTCTCAAGTGGAGATCCGAAGTCAACGAGAAATTGATCATTTAAGGGGGTCGTGGCAATGTAGGGTGGGGGCTCAACCACAGCCTTGTTTTGCAAAAGTTCGGTTCGCATAGTTATCTTGATACTAGCTCTGTGTAATCGACCTTTACCAGATTTAGTTCGATGATACCTTCTGCCACCTTCTGGCCCCCGTCCTGCACCACACCGAAGTACAGTCACGTGGTAGTCTGCAAGTATCCCAATATGAACCCAAGTATGGTATGTGAAGGTGATAATGCCGTGCTGCGACAATTCTGTTACAAGGCTTCACGCCCAAAGCCGTTGATTAAACGCTGAAGACCTCCAATTTCTAGTCCATAATGTCCCAGTAACTAACCTCGTGCTCGATATTCACGCTGAAACTCATCCGGTGCCCTAGTCATAGTCTGCCCAATTGATCGAGTCAAAGAGATCGCCTTCGCCAATCTGGTCCGACTCGTACCATTGCGGAAACTGGCTCGAACCCATGTCCACGTTGTTGCCCTGATCTTTGTCCACATTGTTGTTGCCCGAATCTATGTCCGCGTCGTTGTCGAGCCTGACACGTTTCCCAGGTGGCTCCTCGGGAGGTGACGGACTGTCGTTGCGAGGTCTGACACGCTTCACAGTCTTAAACCAATGCTTGAGCGGCTTTTGCTTGGGCAAATCCATGCTGGCATCGGGGGCCTCCGAGCCTCCAGGCTTTTCGAGATCACGGAGGTCGATCCTCTTGGGCTCGGGAAGGTCAAAGAGCCCGCTCCAGAAGAAAAAGTTGGACAGATCAGTATTGTAGCGAGACTTTTCGAACTTCTGGAACCCCATCTCAAGCCAGAACTTCTCTTGCCTAGCCTTGATACGCTGCACTTCAGGCCGGTGTCGTTTCATGGTCCCGTATTTCTCTTTGAATTGTGTGGGATCCCTGACTCTGAGGCGCTTGAACTGCACGCATCCGGGCTCGACAGCTGCCAGGAAGGGCCGACGTGCCTTCTGAGCGAGGAAGCGTGTCTGTTCGAGCGTCATCCTGACCATGGCCCTGTCGATGCCGCGACCGCGATAGCATTCCGCAACGTCGATGTCGGTGAAAAGAAGCACCCACTGGGCCTTCTGCAGCAAGGGCCGATGGTCCATGGTCCCCACCCTCGGCTTGCACAGGACTGGGTTAAAGTAGCCGCGGAGTTTTGGCAGGCCTTCGTTCTGTCGTGTCTCCTCGTCCAATTTTTTTCGCACAAGTATCCTGTCCCCGTATTCTTTCATCCCTTTCCACCGGCCGTTATATACCCACCGATTCTCGGACCAGAGCAAGAGCTGGGCGAGGTCGCCCATGGTGTTGCTCTGGTCCATCATTGCGCTGAAGAAGTGTTTTGTGGCGCTGGTGTATTCCTCCTCCTTGATCAGTTTGGCGTCGCAGAACCCCACGCGTCTCAAGTCCAAGAACATCCTGACCTCGATGTCGTGGAGCCACGGGCCGTCAGTCCTCCGGATGTGCTTTATTTCCAATCTAATCTCGCCGTTGGGCTGAGGTCGATCTTGGCCGCTTCCACTTCCCTTCGTCTCTGTTGCCATGGGAAGAATTGGGGAATTATGGCCTTCCTGGGATACCGATTATGCTGCTATGGATGCGGTTCCGGCTGAGCACCAGCAGTAGGATGTCGATTCCCGGGGTTCTTTTGGTCTAATGTGCTAGCCGTCATCTAATTATGAGCTTTGCAATGATGTCGACGGTCGAGTGGCATCAAACGGGAGATATGCTGGGCCGACAGTATGGAGAACAAGCGCCTGCCTGGGCGTACTCCCAATATTCACCGACGGCAGTTACGGAGTGCATGATATTGTCCAGTGCACTTGTCCAAAGATGCAGCCCAGTTTGGGAAGGCAGAAAGGAGCCCGAATTTGATTGCAACTGAAGTCCCTTCGTCCGCAAACACACTTGGCCCTGTGCAAGTCGCATTGATGTGCTATAAAAGGTCAGTGTCAATTCCACTGGTTTTTTGCCTAGCTCCTCAGGTTGAACTTTAGAAGACGCAGCAAATTCAAATCCCAGCCAGTCCCTCACATCGAGGAGCAACTGCAATCGCAATCGACTTTTGGTTTTCTACCTCAGAAGCAATGGCGGCATTCAGACGACGACACCGATTATCTCAAGGCGACAGCCATCGAATCCCAAAACCACTGTGCTCTCGGACTTCCTCTTGCTCTCGTTAGCGGTCGGAAGACAGGCTGTCGTCGCCGCTAGCGGTAGCCAACTCAATCCGTTGTAAATAGTGGCAGCCTCCGCCTCCAACGGCCGACGCCACCGAATCCGCTAGCTTTAAATCCTCGCTGGCGGTCCGATGCGCAACGGCTGGAACAACGGTGAGGAGGGTAGTCTGCATCTGCACTGTTCGCCCAGAAAAGTCCATGAAAAAGAGAGCACTGTTCGGGTTTCCGCGGGGCAGACATATGCAAAGCGACAGTCTTTCTCGTACTCGCGAAAATAATGGTAATGCACGTATTCGTACCTGGAAGAGAATTGTTCCCATTTTGGGGGAGCGGATCTAACAGAGCCATGCTTCCCGCCTGAACCTTGTGCTGAAGATGTCCACAGTTTTCATTCGCCAGCTCTACAGGACGACAGGGTTCCTCTGAATGCAGGGTGCCATTAACATGGAGCATGATACACGGGCCGTCAGATTGACACTGCCCGTGGGGAGCTTGTCCACTTTGGTTTGGGGAGTGGAGGAGGTGGCAACCAACAGCCGAAGGAGCAGGGCCGATGGTTTGCGTCAACCATGTGTCGCATATAACCCAGCTCGTCTGCCCTGACATTCTTTCCACCTCGGGACTGGCTGGCTTTCCCACGCCGACTACGTTGCTTTCGGACCACCACGTTCACTGCCAGCCATGGCGACTCAAACCGGCTTCGCCTCCGCCCTCTCATACCAGAACTGGCCGGCCAGCATCTACATCCTCCTGCTGTCCGTCCTTGCTGTCTTTATCAAGATACAATGGCAGCCATCCTTCCCCAAGACTGCTCCCAAGCAGGTCAAGGAGGGCTATCCCCTGCTCGGAGCCCTTCGACTCTTCACCAGCAGGGGCGACTTCTACAAGGACGCCCTCACCCGTTCCAACACGGGCAACTTCAGCTTCTATTTTGGCAAGCACCGACTCGTTGGAATGTCGGGAGTCGAAGGACGTAAGACTTTCTTCGACTCCAAGGACTTGAACATGTCGGAGGGGTAAGTAGAATGGCAGAGAGTGCTCCCGAGCAGGCCTGGTACTAACCGGGATTCAACCGGCCGGAACAGATACGCCGTGATGTTTACCGCCTCGCCTCAGGTCGGAAAGGAGAACGCCCCCGGGCAGGCCAGCCAATTCAGCCAGTGGTTCAGCAGGACAATCACCAAGCTGATGAAGAAGGAGAACTTTGTGCGCAACCTCAGGCTGCTCACCACCGACACGGCGACGGCCCTCGACGCCATGGTCAAGCGCAACGGGGGCCAGGCGACGGGCACCTTCGACCCGTTCGACGACCTCTACCACATCGTGTACCAGCTCACGATGCGCACCGTGGGCGCGACGGAGATCGCCGAGTCCCCGCAGCTGCTGGGCCGGACGCTGGGCCTTTTCGAGGAGGTCGAGCGCAACACGAGCACGGCGCGCATCATCTTCCCCTGGATGCCGACGCTCGGCTACGTCAGGCAGACGATCGCGGGCGGGAAGCTGTACGTCGTCTTTGACAAGATCGCCAAGGAGAGGAGGAGGACGGGCAAGACGCATGAGGACGCCTTCCAGTTCCTCATGGAAACGGGAGAGGATACTGTGCGCATTTTGACTGTAAGTTCTGACGTTGTCTCTGTCCCATGTCTGACACCCCTGGCTCAATCTGGGGTGAAGTGGCCCAGAGTCGCACTGCGTCGCGGCCCGGATCGCTTCCTCCATCAAGCTAGCCAGTCTCACGTCATACAAACCCGTGCATGCCACCCCAAGCCCGCCTTTTGTCCCCTTACCCACCCACACTTAATCCACGATAAGCTCACAACGCTCCCACCAGTTCGTCCTCGGCGCCCTCTTCGCCGGCCAGATCAACTCCGGGATCAACGCCGGCTGGCTCCTCTGCTACCTAGCCACCAACCCAGAGTGGTACGCCCGGATCCAGGCCGAGGTGGACGCCGCGCTGGCCAAGCACCGCACCTCGCCCAGCCAGACCCCGGCCGAGGTGCTCTCGACGCTCAGCCTCGACGACTGGGAGTCCGAGTTCCCCCTGATCGACCTGGCCCTGCGCGAGACCATCCGCTTCCAGCTCGTGGGCACGGCCTTCCGCAAGAACATCTCGGGCCGCGACGTCCCCATCGGCAGCTCGGGCGAGGTCGTCCCGCGCGACGGCTTCGCGCTGTACTGGATCGACGACGTCCACTTCAACAGCGAGGTGTACACGGACCCCGAGGAGTGGGACCCCGGCAGGTTCCTGCCCGACCGCGCCGAGGACAAGAGGGAGCCGTTTGGGTATGTCGGGTGGGGCGTGGGCAGGCACCCGTGCCTGGGCATGCGGTTCGCCAAGCTCGAGATGAGTATTATTGGGGCGCTGTTCGTGGCCATGTTTGACTTTGAGCTGTATGATGACAAGGGCACCAAGCTGCACCGGGCGCCGTTTACGAGCCGGAACCGGCACTCTGCTAAGAAGCCTGATGAGCAGATGAGGCTCAAGTATACGGTGCGGCAGCACTAATTTAACTTGTGAGCGGGAAAGTTGGATGATTTTGTGGTTTGATGTGGGCATCAAGATATGTGCTGTTCTCCATGAGCGATGATTTTATATATGTCTCTACGTATTAGCCATTGGATTTGACGCAGAGGAGCTTCGGTACTTCTAGCCTTGGTCTAGGCACGCCTCTTGGGCCGCCAAATGCATTTAGGGTATCTAGGTGATTCTATGTATCAGTGAAGACGAACAGATGCTATGTGTGGCTCCCCCTCAGGCCGCAGGGTAACGATCTAGACGCCACTGTTAAGCAAATGTCAAAGTCCCTCAACTCCCAATTGAACGCCGTGCAACTCCCCAAACCATGCCGATCTTGTGAGGGAAACTCCACGTAAACAAACACAACACCTCCCAATACAGATATTATAAAGTGCCAACGCCCCGACATTGATGGATGGCCCCAGGCCATGGCCATGTTCAGGTCACACAGCCTCCCAATCCATAGCATCAACCATAAACTCCCACTGCGCCTCCTCAGCAACACCACCACCACCATCAGGCAGCCCCGCCCCACCGGCCCCAGGAACAGCCGCCCCGCGCTCAGCCGCCAGCGCCCGCACGCCAGCCACATAACGTTCGGCGACGGCGTAGGCGCCCTCGAGGCCGGCGAAGATGGACTCGAGGATCCGCTCCAGATCATAGTCCTCGAGCGGGCGCGCCTTGTTCGCGGCAGAGGCGGCGGGGACGACCGAGTCGGGCTCGTCGGCGTTCTTCCACCTGTTGCGCAGCTCCTTCGCGCGTGCGAGGGCGTAGCGCGCGTCGCCGGCGCCGAGGACCGGGTGGAGGGGGTTGCGCGGGTCGTCTAGGGCGTCGAGGACGTTGGCGTGGAAGCGGTGGTCGCTCTGTTGCTGCTGCCCCGGGGCGCGGTCTCCGTTGGTGGTGGTGGTGGTGGTGGTGGTGCGGTCCGCAGACCTCGAGGTGGCCGCGAAGGCGCCGGTGATCCTGACGCCGAAGACGCCCATCAGGTGGACGAGGGCGCGCTCGAGGAGCATGTAGTACTCGAAGAAGTCCAGCTTGAACATGAGCTCGGCCTCGGCGCGGTCTTCTGGCGTGTTGAGGTCGCGGTCGGTGGCGGCGCGGTAGCCCTGGCCCAGGAAGGGCAGCTTCCAGCGCATGCGGCGGGCGATCTTCATGAACCTGCTCAGCTCGGACCAGGGTGTTGGGACTCGTGTCAGGGCGGAGGCGTCGGCTTCGTATGGGTTGCCGGTGTATGTGATGCTGCTGGTGGAGGGGTTTGTTGCTGCTGTGCTAGTCGGTGGGGTGGGTGGGGGAGGATGCGTGCTTATTGTTGATGTTATCGTTGTCGTACGTATCGCTGTCGAGGTTGAGGAAGTAGATGTGGAGGAGGCGGGGTGTCTAAATCTGTTGGACGTCCAGTAATAAGGTGGGCGACCGGTGTTGATGGGCGCCCATCTAGAGCTGGAGAGGCCCTTCTCGCCTGGGCCGACCATTGTTTTTGATGGATAACGAGCAGATGCAGTCGCGCAAAAATGATGTTATGAGACGCACAGCATTTCTTGGAAGGGGAGTGAAAAGGGCATGACAGGCGTAAACAGACGAGGGAAAAAGAAATGGACGAAGCGAGACTGTGGCTGGCGCCAATGGAAACGATGGACAATGTAGTTTTGTGTTTGAGAAGCATGACAATGCAATTGTTGGTTGGAAGGTGACGCGACGTCAATTCAGGGCCTAGCAATCTTGGACCCCTGTCCTTGCCCGCCCTGCCATGAGCTGCACCTGCCCCTCCAGCCAAGCCAGCCTTAACCCCACATGAACCACCTATCTGTTCGCCTGTCCACTACTGTAACTCCAACTTGTGTGGAACTAGAGAACTACAAGTACATCAACTTGACAGCTCTGCCGCAACTCGAATCTGAGAACAAAATGCTTTCAGAAATCCATCAGTCATTCCTTCTGAAAGGATTGTGACCTGGTCAAATGGATCCATGAATTATAAATCGAGTACGCATCATTCGTATGACACCTCAATGGCTATACCTAATTGGGAAACAACATGTACCACCAAGGGCGTCAACTTGGGCGCCAGTGACATCCAACCAACATCCCTCCATCGTCTTCACTGATATTAAATACACATTGCCCAGAAGTCACCCGCTCCATAACGGGTTAACTCATGCCAAGCAGTACTCTCCTCACTACCAAGAAACCCATCACAGGACACACCTTCTACAACCGAAAACAGAAGAACCAACATGCCTTCATCCATAGTCCCACCACCGCTCCAACCGGGCGCAACAATAGCATTCGTCTCGCCCTCAGCTCGTCTCAACAACATCATCCCAGCCGCCGTCTCAAGAGCCAAAGACCTCTTCACAGCACAAGGCTACCACGTCCGCGAGCTCTTCACCCCAGACACAGGCATCCAGTCCTCCATAACCAACCGCCTCTCAGAGCTGCGCACAGCCCTCACCGACCCCTCGATATCAGCAGTCGTCTGCACCATCGGCGGGCCCTCCTTCACAGAGCTCCTGCCCGCCCTCCTCGCCGACACGGAGCTCCACGCCGCCGTCCGCGCCAACCCAAAGGTCGTCGTGGGATACTCCGACATCACGGGCCTGCACTGGTTCCTGCACGCCACCACCGGCCTCCGCACCTTCTACGGACCCTGCCCGATCCCCGAGCTGGGCGAGCCCAGGGCCGAGGATGACGAGGCCCACGAGGCCTCCGCCCTTGCCTTTTGCGCCAGGCACCTCTTCCGCGCCATCACGGACCCTGCACCGATTGGTGACATCGCCCGCTCGCCCACCTACGCCCCCGACCCGGCCGTCATCTTCTCAGAGCCCGAGTCGACGGCGCGGCCACGGCTCGCCCCCACGGGAGCGTGGACGTGGCTCAGGCCGGGGAGGGCGGAGGGCCGGCTCTTCGGCGGCTGCTTGACGGTCATGGCGCGCCTGGGCGGCGTGCGCGGCGTGGTCCCCGACTGGCGCGGCAGGATCGTCTTCATCGAGACGGCCCTTGCCGATGGTGAGGCCGCCGGGGTTCCGCTGGGGAGGGTGAGGGCCGGCGTGGCTGACTTGATTGCCCAGGGCGTGTTTGAGGATGCGGCGGGCTTGGTGGTTGGGCGGCCTTTTGGGTATGACTCGCCCAAGGCTAAGGCGCAGTATGCGGGTGTTATTACCGAGCTGTTGTGTGAGGGGCGGCTGGCTGAGAAGAAGTTTCCTATTCTGTTCAATGTGGATATTGGGCATACGACGCCCATGGTTACGTTGCCGTTTGACGCACTGGCGGTGTTGGATTCTGAGAAGGATCAGTTCGCTATCCTAGACTCAGCCTTGAAAACTTAAGATTAGAAATAAAGTGATTTTCCAATTTTGAACTATCAAAATGAGTACTCCCATGCCACTTTTCATCACCGGCTGCCTCGGGCTTGATGGATCTCATAATGCTATCCTGGCCTCCTCTTGCCCCCTATCCGATCTATGCACGATGTAAGCAAGTCGGAATGTGTTCAGCATTTGGGGGCTATCTACGTCGCACGGATTCTTGCCGAGCTATTTTTTTTTAGAAAGGGGATATTTGCACAGGAAAAAACAGATAGCACACAGATTGCTACTAACTAATTAACTACGCTACCGCTATAGCTAATTAGATTACACTATTTAATAATACTAGATAACCCATACTAGTATAAATTATAGTAATTAATAATTATAGTACCTAATAGCCTTAATATACTAACTTAACTTAATAACCCTTTATTAATTATAACTTAAATTAATTAAATATTTAGTAGATTTATTAAAATACTAGTCTTAAAAGTAAAAGGTACTAAAAGTAGTATAATAAGTGGCTTTATCTTTAAGTGTAAAGCTAGTAGCTAAGAAGTAGTAAAAAGGAGGATAACGGATTATTAACTAGTTATTATAAGTAGATCTAAGGCCTAGTAACAGTAAGGGTAAGATTAAGGGTAAGATTAAGATCTTAGGGGCTTAAAATAAGGCTAAAAATATTATCTCTTTAGCTAATTAAGTATAAAGGGTATATAGTAATAGCTTTAATATATAGTAATAATAATATATAATAAGAATATATAGATATAATAGCTAGTATAGTAAAAGAAATAGTATACTATATAAATTTGGTTAGTATGCTTTTTTATTTATACCAGGGGTGATATGTATCTGTGTACTATCCGTTTTTTCCTGTGTGAATATCCCCTTTCTTTTTTTAACTTGATCCCGGTCGACTGATCCGTGCATATAGTCATGCGCCCCAACGCCGGTGGTACAATGTTCAACCGCTTGGAGTGATGTGAGAAGACAATACTGGTATCCAGTCATCCAGTCAGGCAGCCAACGGCCTGTACAGCCCCGATGCGTAAGAAATATATGCAGTCAGCAAATGTATAACAGGCATGAGATGGCTTCCAATGCGTGCGTCAATACAGTTGCACAGCACTTGAGCATGGTGAGGCCCACGACTACACGCACATCGAGTCCTATCCCCAGACACAGCCTGCAGCTGTCCGTTACGCAAATGCGCCACCATGCAGAAGCATGCACGTGCATGTACATATTGGCAATCCTGCGAGCCAATGCCAGGCGTCACTCTACGCCACAATATGCAGGTAGATTTTGGACACTCAGATTTTGGACAGCAAGGCTCTGACCAACCGGAATCCGCAGATGGCCTGTAACACGTATGGCGGTAACCCCAGAACCTTGGTATATGAAAGCCCCGAGCCTTGCGCTTTTGATCGACTGTTTGAAGCAAAGAATAGGAACCTCCATAATGCAGAGTCCTGCCTTGTTCCTTCTTATCACTTGACAAACTTCTCTCGACCCAACCTTATCCCACTATTGCGCAACGCTCCAGAAAGGAGACGCTCTGACCATCATGTCTGCACTCCAGCGACTCCATCCCCGCGAGGACCATCTTCTTTGGCGTCAGAATGAGTCCATAATACGTCAGCTCTACCAGGACGAGAAGAAGACGCTGAAGGAAGTGAAGGCGATAATGGAAAACGACAAAGGGTTTCCTGTGACGCCGTAAGTATTGCTTTACTATTGCCACCACTAAAGAAACTGTCCGTCTGTCATTGGCATTCTCGGGATCCAGGGCATCTGACACAGCCTGAGTACCCTGAAAATATTCTAATTCCACTGGCGCTTTAGGCTATCAGTATGGGAGATCAAATTGAGAGCACTCGGAATGCAAAAGAAGTTAAAGAAGAGGGATTGGTCGGTGGTCTATCAACATGTCCGCCCGCGTCTACAGCATGAGGGCGGGAAGACACTCCGCAAGCCAACTGCAATCCTGATCAACGGCACCAAGAAACCTTGGGATACCTGTTGGAAAGAATTCAGGAGGAACCAAGTCCTGAGCCAGGGACTACATCAAGGTTTGCGCAACAAGTGACCCCAGAGAAGTGTTTCATCGCAGGCTGATGTTAACTGCATAGGTCCACTTCGCCCACTTCCTCCTGGCGTCGTAATACGGACACCGTCCCCAGAGCTCCTCGAAAGTACTCTCCGAAGTCAACAACCTTCACACACCATGCTCCTGCAGCTTTTCCAAACTACCATCGTCAGTCTGCAGCCGCTATTTGCGGTAGATTCACAGTCGGAGACAAAATCGTTTGATGCGTTGAAGTACCCAGACACAGTGTACAGGCTGTGTGTCGAAGGCATCCCCTTCACCAAATTGCTGGAAAAGATATCAGGTATTTCATGATCCCAGCCCGAGATGATACCGCGAAATATGTTGACTAAACGGCAGATACTACACACGGAGAATTGTCATCTCTCGTCGTGGGAAGTCTGGGCGAGATCCAGGACGAGATCCATGTCGACCAAATCACTTCAGCTTTCGGCCCCTCGGACGACCGCGCTGCTGTCAGCAACGCCACCTCATGGAAGCGACAACTCACTGGCATGATTGCTCAGTCATCAACTCCAACTTGCCAAGAATTGAGCCTTGATTTCGACAGTCACCATCACTTATTCATAGTGATTTACCTGCTTTCAAATTCCCATATCACAATCGATCCACTTCATGAGGATGTGATCGATCTGGCAGATGTTGTGGGAATGATGTTCACCCTCGTGTCAAAGCGAGTTCTTTTGGCTCTATTTCAAAGTCGCTTGCCGAGCATCAAAGCCGCCTGGGAAAAGCTTCTTATCGGGGCTGGATACTGCAAGAACAAGGAAGCCTTCAGAGTATTGATCACTGCTGGTATCGAGAACGACTGGCTTGACGAAACTGCCAGGGGTCATCAACATCTGTACAATGCGGTACGAAGCAACTGTGCGGACCTCGTCGATACTCTGCTGGCGAGAGGTTGTCGTGCAGAGTCTTCATGTGCCTCCTCATATGGGGTGGAGGATGTGCAGACCACGTCAGCTATCTTAGAAGCGCTCAGCAACAACGACCTCGATTGTGCAAGGCTCTTGATCCAGAACTGCGATGTCAATCGCGAGTTTGAATTTGGATTTTGGGGAATCCCGACAACTAATTTTGCCATGTTCATCACAAATTTCGACAGCAACAAATTGTGCCATCAGTGTTGCCTCGACTACTTTCTGGAACAAGGTGCTGATGTCGACTTCAAATTGACTGTAAAAAGGTCCTATAGTAGTATTAGTACGAATCACTACTTCCGTCTATGGAACACACAACGCCTTATGGCAGGCTGGTCATTTTCGATACTCGATTACGTTTATTACTTCCATCGGCCGGTGTTTCCAAAGCTGGCTGCGTTCAGCAAGTCGTCATCACTTTTCAGTCGAGCGAAGGCTCTTTGGTTTTTAGAACAAGGGGTGCAGGTGCTGCGAGAGTACCTCCAGGAGGATCTTGTTTTCGCCAGACCCTGGGAAGAATTCATTGGAGGCTCAGGGAAAAGGCACGATGTTCCTGAAGAAAACAACGAATGCCTTGAGGCGTTGTTTGCTGAGCAGTTCCTTTTGGGCATGTACAGGCCCGACAGAAACATTTGCTACGAGACGGTGCAAGCCTTGTTACAAGTAGGGGTTGACCTCAAAACTTTATCAACGAGGGAAGGGCTTGCACCGGAAATGTTGTACGCCACGGCGTGCCTTGTAGTATCAGGAGAGGGGCCAGGTAAAGAGCAAGGATTGCATTTACTACAAATGCTTTTGGATCATGGTTTCCAGGTTCAAGCAGACACTTTGTCATATGCTCGTCAGGATATTACTTTCCATGTCATTCGCCCTGGGCAAGAAGATGCTTTGTCAATTGCTCTTGAAAATCGGGGCTTCCAAGTTCAAGCAGATGGTTTGTCGGCTGCTGTTGAGGCTCACAGAGTGGCAATCCTGGAATTGCTCACAGGGTATTGCACTGATCTCAAGAAATATGGCGCCGACACACTCTTTTCAGCGGTCTACCGCGGAGATCTTGAGGAGACAAAGTGGCTTCTGGATAGAGGCGTGGACCGAGGTCCCGTTTTGACTTTGGATAATCACTCGACTACTGGCTTTCTGGGAGAACCCATCTTTACTTTTGCAGCTTTACACTCAAGCCTTGCGATGATGAAGTACTTATTACAGCGAGGGTCGAGTCCCAGGATTTTCAAGCACGAAGAAAGTCCTTTCGAAATCCTGGTGAAATTCTTGATGTTCGTGTCAACCGATGAGGATCTACTTGTCAAGGTCCAATACATCATTGAAGAAGAACACATCACGATTACCGATCCGTCATGTCCATCGGCATTACTTCTGGAGCTTTGCCTCCTTCGTCCATTAAGACCTGAAGAACACAGGAGTCCATTCGAATATCTTTTGAGCAAAGGAGCGAAGTTAAGGCCAGGCTCTCCACTCGCGGAGTGGATTGCCAATGGTGGTGGACACCGGCTTGCTCGCGAGATGCTGGATGCGGGTGCCGATCCGGATGCTTTCTCTTTTGAGACTCCTCCTGGGATGGATAGAGTCATGCATATACTAAATGTGGATCGTCGAACCCCACTTCAAGCTGCAGCTGGAATCGGCGACTACGCCCTGGTGTGTATGCTGTTGGAACGTGGCGCGGATGTAAACCGACCAGCACTTGGCGACCGCGGCTACACAGCTTTGCAGGGAATTTGCGCCTGGCATCCGGTGCGACCAGAGGAAAGGACACGAAAACACAAGATCATCGAGCTGCTTCTTGATAAAGGGGCAGATGTCAACGCTTCAAACCCCTCCGGGAGAACCGCGTTAATCCGTGCAGCCCAACTCGGCGATCTGTCGACAGCCTTCGTTCTCCTGAAGCACGGAGCTAAGCTTGATGTGAGAGCAAGGGAACCCTGGTGTGATAGCAAGAGTCGAAAAACAGCCTTAGATGTAGCCGCAGAGAGTGGTCGGCTGGACATGGTCGCACTCCTTCTCAACGCAAACGGGCTAAGTGAGAGCGCGTACACTGATGGCAAGGACTATGACGGAGCAATACAACTGGCTAGGGACCGGGGGCACTTTGTAATCGCTGAGCTGATCCGCGAGCATTCGAATGATGGCAAGACATGGGATGTGTCACATGGACAAGTGGTTGAGACAAGAGTACCTCCAGCGCAACCACATTCGCTGGCACTTCGAACGCATTGTGGCCAATTCTCTTCGTCTCAGATTGAGGCACGCCTTTCGCCTGGCGAAACAATGCAAGGCATCCCAGTCCTCGACAAAGCCAATGGTCTATGCTCTGCGCTGGATGAATTCATGGCTGGGGGTAGTACATTAGCTTCCAAAGCTAAGGGCAAAGAGGCGACAGACTTGAGTGCGACTCGTGTGATTGAGGAGATAGAGGAGGAATCGCCACAAGCCGATACTGAATGCGAGGAACCTCGTGGAGAGAGGAAAAGCGAGACTGCAAACCTGGCCCTTGACACCGGGAGAGCCTCACCAGAGCCCGGAGAATGGTTGCATCAACGGAGAGAGCAGAACTGGATTGAGGACGAGCAGCAGAATGTCGACCCGGTCGTTTCAAGAAGCTTGGTTACGGATGTCTTCATGGGGTTCTCAGAAGTTTCAAGTCCATAGTTTCATCCTCATTCATGCGTAGTATGCATATTGTCAGTGAAGTTTAGCCCGGCTTCTATTGAGCTCATGTAATGTTGGTGTTTTGAATGTGGTGGTGATCCAAGAGAAAACTTTCTTCAATCATCCACATACTACTTCCAATTTGTGCTTTTAATGAAATTGATTTTAGGATCTATGAAAGGTCTTGCCTAGCGCCCTGATTTGTTCTGATTTGAAAGCAACATTGAAGTTAGCGTAAAGTTTTCAGTAGTACTTGAGGAATTCGAGAAAACGGGGGTAGAAGGTCTAGCAAGTGAGCATAGATGAGTGGATCATATTTGACATCCAAAGAAGGGCGGGATGGAAATAGTATAGGATCAATTTAAAACTGGCCGAAGTTAAAACATGCGGCAATGTGTACCCTCAAGCAGAACTACACTTCATAACTTTGCTGAAGTATGAAAGATAGGTACTCATTTGTAGGTCCTTCACAGATTTGCGCCACTAGAGAGATAAAAGAACAGCACCTTGCAAGTGGAGAGAGACGAGATTTTCCCGACTACCTTGGTACTTTTCTGATTGGTTGTTGAAATGGTTTATACTGTACGCCAACGATTCCTTCAAAGTGGACCCAACCTCCACTTCTCATCCTACCTAGGTATGGAATGGCGGTGCTGGAGCTGATAACCAGGTATGTGATCCTTTGTGAAAGACGCTGAAGACGTATGACTACATGTATAGATTGGAATCCTGTACTGTATCCTCACCAGACTGTTTGATTAGAATGTTTTAGGTCAACTGAACCAAAGCAGCGTAAGGAGCCTGTGTCTTTCTTTAAAGTCAGCGACAACCTGGCCTTACCCACTGATGTTGACCGCAGGTATCCTTGAACATGTCTCTCCTGCAGTATTCCGAATTTAATTATGACCCTTTACCAACACCAACGTCAATCCGCCTCCTGCGTCTTCACAACACTCGCAGTGGTGTTCTCCCATCCCTATGTGGCTACCCTATACTCCACTGTTCCCTTCACGTCGTAGACCTGTCCAGTGACTCAGCACCCCCCTACGAGGCCCTGTCGTACACCTGGGACAGCCCTGAGACCGAGTATCAAAAACGGAAGACCGACAATTGGAAAGACCCTTACGGACCCCTGTGTAAATGGCCCGTTGCAGTCCGGAACGGCAACAGCGGGGAGCATGCTGTCTTGCATGTGCGCAAGAACTTGTTTGATGCGCTGCTTCACTTGCAGAGCATGAACAATGTTGACCAGCGGCTTGATGAATACGATAAGACGCGGCTGCATTGTGCTGCTCAGGACGGCCAGACGGACATCGTGAGGTCTTTGCTTGAGGATGGCGCGAGTTGTGGTTCGAGGGACTGCTGGGGCGAGACACCACTACATTGTCCGTGATCTTTCCATTTTTGTCCGCTGATTTGCTTATTATTGAGATAAGATCTGCGCACCACTGACCAAAATGAGAAAATAGACGCTGCTGAGAACGGCCACTTCGAGGTCGTCAAGATCCTAGTAGCATCAGGAGCAGATATGAACGTCTACGACAACCACGGCCGACTACCGGTTCAGTGTTGCATCCAGCGGAAGCGTGGGGACTGGGAGCAGGTCACGCGGTTTCTGCGCGACGTGAACTACCGGACTCAGGAGCTTCGCGACTTCAACAGTGGCGATCTCGAGGTCGAGAGGAGGCACGAACCTTACAACAAGACGGCACTGATCGAGGCTTCCGAGGAGGGGAAGCTCGCGCGCGTGAGGAGGCTCGTTCTCCGCGGTGCTAATCTCTCGGCCACAGACGACTTTGGCGAGACGGGGCTGCACTATGCGGCTGAGAATGGGCACTATGATGTGGTCAAGGAGCTTGTACGGGCCGGTGCTGGCATGGATATCGTGGATGGGTCTGAAAGAACGCCGATAGATTGTTGTACGCAGCAGAAGAGGGGCCAGTGGGAGGGGGTTGCCAAATTCCTGCGAGACCGGTCATTCCGACAACAGGAGTTGAGTCTATCGGTTGCTGCGACTGAGGAGGAAGTTGACCAAGACTCGGATTCGGATTCGGACTCGGATGATGAAATGAACGAAGGTAAGGGTACGGCCAGTCGGTTCTTCTGGGTCGATGCCATATGTATCAACCAGAATGACCTGGAAGAACGTAGCGCACAGGTGCAGATCATGCCCCAGATCTACAGCAAGGCAAGTTGCGTTATTGTGTGGCTTGGAGATGATAGCCAGATGATCTTTCGGTTGATGAGAAATGTGTATGCGGCACCGGATCTGAAGGAGATTATCCGGCGGGTGAATAAGAAAGCCAAGAAGCTTAAGGAACTCAAGGATCAGTGTGAGTTATGACTATGTGACAAGAGTCTTCGACGATCTTGGCTATCCTTTCAAATGGCTTCTACTGACTATACGAGCGAAGGGTCGGTCTCACTCCTAGCATTCCTGGAAGACACAAATCTGGACTGGTTCCTGCCAGATGATGCGATATTCACCATCAACGACATCCGTCTCATCCTTAGCACATTCCTGCGATCATGGTTTACGAGAGTCTGGTGCATTCAGGAACTCAGTCTGGCCAGCAAGATCAGGATGTTCATGGGCAAGACGGAGCTTGAATGGCACGAGGTGCTGAAGTTTCTGTGCCTCCTCGCCCATCTGGGCTTCTTCCGTCCATCAAGCGTGTGGAAGATGGATAAAGGTTGGACGATGCAGGACGGAAAAGGAGGTGACGGCAGCGAAGCATGGAGGCTTGCTGAGATACGATTACGGACGGCGAGGAACCAGGATGAGTGGAATATCGTGGATCCTATTCTCCACCGCAAGGGCTGTGAGGCACCCTGTGTTCGAAAGGCAGATCGCTGTAAGTTTTTGCAAACCTTTGGCGCACATTATTTGACTCTTAAGAGATCTAAGAAACTGACAACAAAGAGAACAAAGTGAGCCTCCCTCTGCTAATAGCAGCTACATGGTCCTTTGAGAGCAAAGACCCACGCGACAAAATCTACGCCATCATGAGTCTCGCTGCACCTTTGGCCCCGGAGGACAAAATTACGATTGACTACACCTCCCCAGTGGAAGACCTCTACACCCACGTCGCTCACATTTTCATGCGCGGTTCAGGGCTGGATTCCATGTACAACCGCGGCGATGGGCTCGCCGGGATTCTCGAGCCCCTGGAAGGCCTTTCATACGTTCAAGATCCGTACTACAGCGGCCAACAGGCAAAGATGCCAGAATTACCCTCTTGGGTTCCGGATTTTAGCATTGCGCTCACGACGACTCGTATCTGGAGGAGATCCTTCAGAGCCGCAAAGGCGCTTGAGCCCATCCACGGACGTGGGGAGGCGAAGAGCAACCTGCACGTCCTCGGGGCCGAGATCGACATTGTTGAAGCAGTGGAACCCGGATGGGCTGACATCGATCCAGACGACATGCCAGCAGATTTGGTTGTTGATGTGGAGTCATGGTTCAAGCTTTTGGAAAATCTGAAACCAAGAAAGGGAGAGAGCCCTGTGCAGATGCTTTTCAGGACGCACACGGTGGATAGTCTGTGGGACGGTCGTGACGAAGAAGCCAGGCAGCAAAGCGCTGATTCGTTTCGTGAATTTATCGCGTGGGAGTTAGCCTGCAACATCAGAAAAACGCGAGAGGAGGAAGAGGAAGCCGCTCGCAAGTCAAAAGAAGAATCTGATCCTCCCGTTGAGACCAAAGACGGCTCAGTCTCTGGAGAAGGAGAGTCAGATACGACTTCAGAGAGTGGCTCGAGCAGCTCTGGAGAAGAGTCCGCGGTGGACGATCGGGTCTGCGATGGCTGTGATTGTCAAATCAAGGCCGGGGACTGGCATTGTGAGAGTTGTGCATACTTCGACCTGTGCTGGAAGTGTTTCCGCGATGGCAAGGTCGAGCACGACCCCGAGCATGATTTTGCTCTCTACCGAGTCGCACCAGAAGACAATGCCGGGGCAGAGGCTCGGGGGCAGGTTGAAGTCCCAAGCCGCCTGGCCAAGGCGTTGCGACTCCAGAGTGCATCTGAGTCGAGTGCCTTGGAATCGAGTGCTTTTGAGTCGACAGAGTCACTGTCTCTGAAGAGAGAGGCTGTTATGAAGCGCATCAGCCAACTTCGAATAGGAAGGTGGTTCGGAGACCGTGGGGAGGCATTGGACGGCGACTCCAAGTACACTGAATCCAGCCAGGAGGACAACGACGGGGCAAGTACTAGGACGTCGGGAAGCAACGGAGAAAAGCGAGACCCCTCGGACGCCACCGCCGAAGTGGGCCTTAAGCAGTCTGTGTTAGATATGCTTGACCACCAGAGATCCCTCGAAAGCACCGCGGAGAACCAGGGAGACCGGGGATACCTGCCCACAGTCGACGAGATTCCTGCACAAGACAAATTGACAGGGGCTTTATGGGAGTGGTGCAAATACCACGGCGACCCATCAGCTTGCAAGACGCTCGACGACGAATCCAGTGTTCGCCTTCATATAAGCAGGATGTATCGAAAGCGGTGCCTGTTCCGGACCACAGTCGGGCGACTGGGCCTTGGGCCCCAGTCTGTTAAGCCCGGAGATGGAGTGTGGTTGGTGGCTGGAAGTAGAACACCGTATCTGCTACGGAAGAAAGGACAGGATGAGGAGGGAAGAGAGAGGCTCGGGTTCTTGGGAGAGGCTTATGTGCACGGTGTCATGTACGGGGAGGCGGCGGCGGCGATGAGGAAGGAGGACATGGAGAGTATATGTCTAGAGTGAAGCAGCAGGCACTATCTGTGAAGACACCACCATTTCAAGGAAGTGGTTACTTTAAAACAATAGTATACGGCGGAAATGAACTGCACTCAGAACAGAGACCTCTCAAACAACGTCCTCGACCGAATTGTTGCTTCACGATTCGCGCATGAAAACCCGTGGGAGCGGCGCTCACTAATGGGAACTTTTGTCTTCTATGACAGCGCCCAGACATTCTACGGTAATAGCAGCCACTTCCGGGTCACCTCACAGTTACTTAAGCACAGAGACTGTTACTGCACACACCGCAATTGATAATGACGCATTGGAAGAGGTCTGGGTGGGATTACATGTAGAATAGAGGAAATCACAAGATAAAATGTAAGCCAGATCTCCAGATACAGCCCTCCGTCCGCGCCAAGGTCTTCCCTCCGTCCCGCGCCTCCTGACAATTCACCATTGGCTAGCGTCTTCGCCCCAAGTCTTGACCATTTAGCCTAAACAGAATTCAGCGCTAAAATTCTGGGGATCCGACCCCTTTCCATCCAAAGCAGCCGAGGCCGACTACAGAAAGGGAATCTAACGGAGGAAGAGCTCTCAGGGGTGGGACTACTGGGCACTATAGCTGCTACACGCCTCCAGGGTTGCATTCAGAGCAATCTCGGTTGAGCCTAATTACCAACATCTTGGTTCTTAAGGCTGATGTCGTAGCGCAGGGGAAGGGGACGCGTGTGGCGATGACACGGTCAACTGGTGGTACGGAAGTTGATCGTGGTATAGGTCGAATATAAATAACAACCACTCTTCTCGCAGCATTTTGATTGCTATACACACACATTGTGAGAATCACTTGTGCCTCAAAAGTGCGATCTGTAGTCAAGATGCATTCCAAGATCCTCCTCTCGGCGCTGGCTCTCGGGGCCTCCACATCTGCCGGCACGGTCCCGTAAGTCCACAATCTCACAGCCAATCCAGTGCCACGATACTCACGCCACTCAAAAGTACAAGAAAGTACACTCGCCAGGCCCCAATAACTCTTGATGCTGCTTTCAAGGCCGTAGGCAAGGAGTATGTCGGAACAGCCCTCACGATCCGGGACGACCCTCAGGAGGAGGAGATCATCAAGACCGAGTTCGGCTCCATCACCCCCGAGAATGCCATGAAGTGGGAGTCGACAGAGCCCAGTCAGGGCAACTTCACTTTCGAGGACGCCGACGCCGTAGTGGCATTTGCCGAGGAGAACGGCCAGAAGATCCGCTGCCACACGCTGGTCTGGTACAGCCAGCTGCCGGCGTGGGTATCCGGAGGCGGGTTCGACAACGCCACGCTGCTTGAGGTGGTGAAGAACCACATCGATACGGTCGTGGGGAGGTATAAGGGTGTTTGTGACCAGTGGGATGTCGTCAATGAGGGTGAGCTTCTCCGAACACGTTCCAATTACAAGTGACTTAAGACTAATCCACACTCGCAGCTCTCAACGAAGACGGCACATACCGTGACAACGTCTTCCTCCAGACCATCGGCGAGGCCTACATCCCCATCGCCTTCCAGTACGCCCAGGCCGCCGACCCGGACGCCCGCCTCTTCTACAACGACTACAACCTCGAGTACGGCTCCGCCAAGGCACAGGGCGCCGCCCGCATCGTCCAGCTTGTCCAATCCTATGGTGCGCGCATCGACGGCGTCGGTCTGCAGGGCCATCTCACCTCGGAGCCGACGAGCTCTTCCGGGGGAGGCGTGGCCCCCGGGCTGAGCACGCTCGAGAGCACGCTGGCGCTGTACACGGACCTCGGCGTGGATGTTGCTTACACCGAGCTTGACGTGCGGTTCAACACCTCGTCTGGTGACCTGACTACGAAGTTGGAGGCCCAGGCCGATGTGTACGTCAATGTTTTCCAGTCGTGCCTCAACAATGACCGTTGCATTGGTATAACTATCTGGGGCGCCTCGGACAAATACTCTTGGATTCCGGGAGTCTTTGAGGGCGAGGGCGAGGCGCTGCTGTGGGATGACAACTACCAGAAGAAGCCGGCTTACCAGGCTGTTTTTGATGCGATCAACGCGGCCGGTAACGCGACGACCTCATGTGCTGGAGCAGCCAAGTATAAGTTCAGGAAAATGTCCTAGGCGTCACAGTAGCTGGCAGGCTTCGGTGTACATTAAATAGAACTACGGTCCATCTAATATGGCCATTTGCGTTACTACCCATAAATTGTAAATATCATTGCTATCTCGGATGCGTCATGACATGAAAGAGTATGAGATGTGGGGTGTCTTGGTAGTCCGTAAAGGCAAAATCTCATGGAGCACAATACTCTCCGAAATGACCTCTCAGGAATGGCTCATAGGAATTCTCACAGACTATCTAAATCTCGATTTAAAACACAGACTGGTGCACGCACACATGTCTAGACAGTGCTTCCTGTCCGTCTCTCTTTGCTACCCCGCGAGCTCCTGTGTTTGATTGCCTCTCTCTCACGTACAAAAAACCCTCCGATGGGCATATCCTCAAGCTCTGAGCATAGACACCTTCTCAGAGCCCCTGGGCTTCCCAATAAACACCAGGTAATCACCCGCATTCAATCCTTTCTCGACCTCCCTATCTTTCACTTGATTGCTTTCTTCCAGAACCATTTTTGTTTCCTCTGACATGATCTGCGAAACAGTATGCCACAGACTCCCATGGCGAGAGTATCTCGTGTGAACGACATACAGCACAGTAATGGCCCAGACGCAGACCAGATTCAGCACGACCAGAATCAGAGCCGCAATTAGTCCACCCCAATGCCTGGGAATTCGGACCTCGGTGGAAAACGTGACGTCGATGTCGGCAGCGACGTCGAACTGGGGCAAGATCTGTGCATACCAGCTTTCCGTGTAGACAGTAAGGAAGCTTTGGATAGCCCAGGACGCTCGGCTAGTGGTGTGTACAGTCCTGGCGAACAATGCCGCGATATCTGGCGGGATCGCCCATCCCTCCAGGGTACACAGACTGCACATTATCCAGCTGCCACCACCGGACCCCGCAAACATGCCAGTGAAACCAGAGGGCCCTTTCCAGAGGGCCTGTGAGCTACCGTTAATGTCTTTAGGCTTCAGGCCATCTGGGCTCTTCAACTCTGAAATGGATAGGACTCCTCTTTCAGCAGCACTCAAATTGGCGCTGGTCGTACCCATGAAGATTTGCCCCGGCTCCGCCCCATCGTCACGACGGATGGGGTCCCATCGAACCTCGGGCTCTCTCGGGTTGACAGTGGTAGACATTGACAGATTAAACATGTCTGTGTGCACTCCGGCGAAGCATAAGGTGATATTCAGAGCCTCTGTGGGAAGAACTTGGTATGTTTTCCATTCGCCCATACTTGCTGGATTGTTTAGCGAGGCTGTCGAATTGTCTTCGCCCCCGAGTTCTTCTTCCACGGCGGTCACAGACAGGTTGGTCGAGAATGTCAGGAAAATCCAAGAATTTGCACTTGCTGACCAAAGTGAACTTGAACGATTCCACTTTTGAATGTTTTCCACCGGGCTAATCTCGGTGTTGTTCCCAACGATATCTGCTGGCAGATGGCAAAGCGCGATAGCTGAATCAGGGTCCTCGGTCAACATATCCTTCAATGGGAGGCTGCAAGAGAAGTTCTGCGGTAGACACGTAGTCTGGCTGGTGCCGTCGAATCGCTGGAAATCTGAACAGATTGTCCAGTCACTCAACCCAGCTTCGTCGAATGTCTCCTCGTATGAGATGGTACCAGAGATAGAGGTCGAGGGCATGGTTCCTAGTTCTGTAGTGATTTTGTTCCACGTAATCTCAGCGTCCATGTTGGGCCTCATACACATAACCTGTGTTGACTCGGAGAAGGCGGGTCCGGTATAGGCGCGAAGCTTAGTACGCTCTTCCTTTTCGAACGGCACAAAAGAGCGGAGCTTCTCTCCTGTGTCCGAAACACCCATTGAATTAGGATCAGGTGTGTCTGATGTTTCCAACTCACCAAACAAGGCGTAGGAAGGTGGGAATTGGGAAAAAGAATTGATTCTGTGGGCCTTTGTCGCCGCTTCCGCGGACAGCAGGACGTTGTGATGTAGCTGCTGGGGAAACTGCACAAGTGTCGTTGTGCCGAAGCCAGACAGGAGTATGGTGGAGGTAAATTGGGTGCCGAATGTGACCATAGTGACAACAAGAAGTAGGATCATCTCCACACAGAAAAATGGCTGTAGATATTTCCATGTGAAGAGTTCGTAGACAAAATTGAACGGGCCATCGTTGACGCCTCTCTTGATCGAGACCGGAATTGCTTTAGACAGCGGCAGTCGGCGTCGTTCGAGCAAGAGAGCAGCGACCAGAGACGTGCACACAGCAGCCTGTGCAGCCGCGACAGTGCGCACCACGAGGGAACATATTGTGATAGTCTGTGCAGACCACGACTCGCTGAGCATGATCTTCCTCCAGACATACGTGGCTCTCTCCCCGCCTGCAGGGCCCTCTCCATCCCATAGGAAGATCAAGAAGCCCAGAACGGCGAGGGTGAGAGCAGTCCCGCCCGCAATAGTAACGCAGGCCCAAAGACCAAGTGACTTCAAAATGGGTGGTCGCTGTGTAGTTCTTTCTTCGTCGGAATCAGAGACAAAGCCTTCGGAGACAGTGATGGCCGATTTGGCTGTTGGTGAAAGGGGCGAGAATGGTGGTTGGGTAGATGAGACTCCACCCTTAAGTGTCGCAGAGCTTGAGTTGACCGATGCCTTGGTTTCTTCTGGAACCAGATCCAATTTGTCCAGAGGCTCCTGGTCCTGGCTGGCTTCAGAGATGGCGTCTCGGATCGGCTCGAAGTGGTCACGTACCTGAGTTGCATCAATCGGAGACACTGCCTGGGTGGTAGGACTCAGCGAACTAACATAACCGCTTGAGTCCGACCAACTCCGAGTACTGGCTGTTTGAGGGAATTCATGAATATCATGGTGAGTGGTCATGATAGGTCTTGAACCTGGCTGCGTGGGGCCGTGGGTTGGTATAGGCTGGCAGCTTGAGTCTTCTCGCGGACGGGTCATGGTAGCATTGGCTCTATAGTGAGGACCTCTGGCTCAGAAAATGATGCAGAGCAAGACTAATTCAACTAGAGAAGGGTTTGCAGTTCTCGGGAAGAGAGTGGGGGAAAGCCTCCTGATATATTCGTGCTACACAAGGCTTTGATACCTTGCGAAAATCTTGCACCATAATATTACGACCCGGGAGCGTCTCTTTCGAGCCACCAACGCGAAGTTAATTCAGCTTAGCCTTATCGCAGGAATCCTGCGTTCAGTTTTGGACCCCAAACCATCATGTTGGACTTTAAACTATCAATTGCCGCGACGCAGTCAGCCTCTAGCAGGGGGAAAAGATGGGTAGCAGTTGTTCTTTTGATTGGAGAAGCTGGTATTATAGCCAGCTAGGAACCCACTTGGGTAGTATTGCGTCTAGCTGAATAACGGGCGTTCTACGGGGTTTTGTCAAATGTAACCACGGTGTAACGTCAGCCAATAACACTGCGCAGAGACGGTTGCAGTACCTAGGTACGGTCATGGGATTCAGCCAAAGGGTTTGGCCTGAATCAGAGAATAAGGAGGGCCTCTAAAAATAAAGCGCACAGACCTTTTCAACATCAATTGGTTCACCTTCGCCAAACTGGGTGTCAGGGGAGAATAAGTGGAAAAAAATGGAAGGGAGAAGGAAGACGGCAGACACCTGAGTTGAAAGTTCTGGTCTGTGAGAATGCAGCACTCAGAGCTGGCAGCACAAGACGCTACGGAGCAGCACGATCGTTGGTCATCTGAGATTGGGCACGGTGCATGACTGTCACTCGGGAGTGTCATGCTGAAGAATAAAAACCAGGAGTGACATAGTAGAACTCGACACGGTTGAGACATACACAATTGTGATTGGCTATTGTTACAACTTAACTGTAACACAAGAAGCCTAAGCCGTGTTACCATCATTGTCCCACAGCTTGACAGGTAGTACAAGCGCCCGGAATAACAGAGACTATGGGCGAAATTCATCACAGCTAGTCAGAGAGTGGCAAAAAGCTTTCCAGGGCAGCGATGCGAAAACAGCTTCCATTGCAGTATTCAAAACAGCCCTGTGATCCGTCGCTCCCCGGTCCCAGTCATCTCAACTCGCCCTCCCACTCTTAGACATGCTCCTCCCTGTGGGCCTGGTCTTGAACGAATAGACATCTATCAACGACTCCAAGTTCCACGCTTTCATCTGACCACATGCCCAAACTGCAATGCTCAGGAGCCAGAGTCCACGACAACCACTGCCCTCAAGAAGGCCCCACAGACTGCTATCCCCTACTCTCAAGTGCTAATCTCCCACCCATCTTGAACCCCTTCTCAAAGTCACCGAACGAACCAAGGCAAGCAACCAAGCAATGAAGCAGACCTTCAATTTGAAATGTATGTACGTATCCATAACATTGAAATCCTATCCTGAACTCCAATAGTCTTAAAAACAAAACCACACACAATCGTAAATCCACCACTTAACTATAAAGCGGCTGGTTGGTCATCAGGGGGGCAAAAGGGAGTCATCGCAGGCGGTTGGAAAATGAAACCCTCCCAAACCGAGACCAGGCAAATAGAACAAAACGGGGGATATTGACGGCAACTCCTTTGGGGATATCATCAGTCGACGCCTCTACACCTCGGTTTTTACAAAACATCCACCGCAACCGTCCTTCCTATCTTTCTTTACCCCTCGGCCGTTCTCGGAGGGAGCCCCCATGTACAACGAGGTAAAGTTCGAATTCAACCTCTTTCGACATAGTTTCATCATCATTATTGTCATCATGAGTCGCCAATGCGATCCTTGGTCTTCTTGGTGGCCTTGGCCGTGCCGATATGGGTGTTGTGCACCTGGCTGGAGTTAGCATTGCTGATGCCCCCCCCCAAAAAAAGAACAGGATCGAATTACCTTGGTAGCAAACCTCAGGCTGGTCAGCGTCTCCTTGAGGTGCGCCTCGAGCGGTGACACCATCACAAACATGAGAGTCTTGGAGTTGCCGCCCAGCGAGTTCTTGAGCAAGTACGTCAGCTGCGAGTTGCGGTAGGGGATGTGGCCGTTGCCCTTGCCCAGGGCCTCAATCACGTCGCCCAGGCAGGTTAGACTCTTGTTGATGTTTTGCGTCTCCTTCATACGGTCGCCCTCGGCGCCTGAGTGCTTGAGCCGCTCAGACCCGGCCAGGTCCACGAGGTTGAGCGTGCCCTCGCAACGCTCGTGTGTTGCTGAGTTCTCACCGGTCAGCTTGAGGATGAAGACCGAGTGCGACCGGGACGACCGCTCGTTGGCCTTGGTGGCCGCCACCGAGCGGTTGTTCTGTGCGTGCTTGAGCATCTGCTCCACAGTGTCCTCCGAGTCGAGCGTCACGCTCTTACAATTGAGAACAGTCGTTGTCTTGCGGGCCTCGTCATGTCGAATCTCAGGCTTCTTCCTGCCCTCAGCTTCCTTAGCCGGGGTCAGCAGATCGTGCAGCTCCTCATTGTATACCTCGACGAAGTTGCCCTCCATGGTGTACGTCCAAGACTTCTCTTTGAGCTTGTTTACCGTTTCGTAAATCATCTTTGTAGCACGCGGGATCATGCCGTCTGCCGAGGACATTGTGTACGTTTTGCCAGACCCTGTTTGGCCATAACAAAATATGCACACGTTGTAGCCGTCCAGGGCACTCTGTACCAACTGCGAGATCTCGCCGAAGACCTCCTCGTTGTGTATTTGAGGAGTAAAGACGCGATCGAACTCGAATGGGTAAGTCTTGTTGCTGGTCTTGCCCATTGCACTCTTCTCCTCTGGTCCTTTGACGTAGATTTGCGCCGATGTCTTATCGTCGGGGAAGTCCAGTTCGGCGACGGTGCCTTCCGAGACCTCAAGAACCGGCCTGACCCTGCACATAACTCGGATGTTGCCCTTCAATTCTTGGTACTTGTTGAACAAGGCTCGTCGTTCCGTCTCCTCCTTGATGAGCTTTTGCCGTGCCTCGTCCGCAGCGACCAGAGCCTCTTGCATCCTTGCCTCCATCTCAGCAAAGGAGTCAGATTGCTGCTTGCTGTCAGATTCCAAGAAATGTACTTGCGCCTGCAGCGACCGGACGGTGCCCTCCAGGGTCGTGTTGGCGCTGATCAAGTCATCCATCTGCTTCTTCAGGTGGTCCCTCTGGACTTTTTCTCGCTCGAGGTCACCTTTCAAAATGTCCATCTCTGCTCGAGTGTTTTGGATCTCACGATCTTTGTTGTGGAGGGCCAGATTGAGATCATCCTGCTCAGAGCCAAGTTTTGATCTCAATTCGTCAACCTCGCGGGCAGCCTGTAATTTCTCGTCCTCCAGCTCGACCCGGTAGTGCCTCTTCAATGCGTCCAGCTCTTCCTGGTGTTGCCTGCCGAGGCGGCCGATCTGGTCCTCCAGGGTTCTTTGAAGCTGGTCTAGATCATTGCGATGATCCCGAGCCTTAATCTCAAGCTCGTACTTATACGACCTCCGTTCTTGTTCAAGGTCTAGTGTTAGTGATTGGAGCTGCTGTCTCATGCCATCAAGCTCGCTCTGCAGGCCCACGTTCTTCTCGTCTAATCGATTTCGTTCGCGCTCAAGGTCGCTCGCTGGAAGACGTCAGCCTGTAAGCCCGATACACTTCTGTGGTTGCGTCTGGCACCTACCTCTCGTTTTGGCCATTTCGATGACCTCTTCCATAGCCTTCTTGTCGGTCAGAGAGACGTTCATAACATCTTTCATGGCTTTGAATTGGGCCTCCATTTCCACGAGACGGTCGTCCATGTCCCAAGCTGTGAATGCAGTCAGGTTAGAATCCTTAGTTAGAAATGAGACCACTTTTGAAGGAGATTTAGAAGGCGACTCTGGGCATTTCCTAGTAGAAGCGAGCAGAGTTTCCTCGAACTTGTCCAGCAAATCCAGAGCGTGTTGCGCAGAATCAGGAGGAGTCTTGGGCGGCGCAATTATGCTAGCCCTGGAATCCTCCGGGCGGATGACTGGCGTTGCTATGCTGTCTTCTCTGCGCGACTGAGCCGGCCTGAGGGTGACGTTTTCCAGTAGAAATTCTGATTGACGCAAGGGACTCGGACTGGGGGGACAGTTCTCTTTGGTCGAAATCGCTTGATCCCGGGTGAGAAGAATACCGTTTGGACGCTCGTCGTTGAGACTCAATTTGTCCATCATGGTGGTGATGGAGAAATCTCTTCCTGGCGCTGAGGCTCGAGGCCCCATGTATTGAACTGAGGCAGCCTTTCTGAGTCTTCTTTCTGGCAAAGCATTGGGAGGAGCGGACTGGGTAGAGGATCGAAAAGAAAGGGGCAGCATCGTACAACTCTGCTTTCTGTTTGGCGACCCATTCTCCTCCACTGGGTGTGTGGTCATAGCTGTCTTGGGCCGCATGCGGCTCGCGTTGGAGGGCTGTTTCGCATCTGTCGAGCGATGAAAGGACATGGAAGTCTGAGAGCGTCCGATCATGGAATTAGAACGGCCGACGTTCGGGCCGACACTCTGAGCGAAACTGCTGGCAGGGAGTCGGGAAGACATGGATTTGGACGATTGGTGGCGTGAGAGAGGCATCGCGGTCGAGGGTTGCTTAAGCTATCGAGAGGAAGAGTTAGCCGCAGTGTCAAAACGAAGTTCGATGCCCAGATAGGCCTTTGCGAGCGTCGACGACAGACTTCAGCCTCATAACGCAAATCTATGGTCCCACGGAACCCGACCAGGTCGTATTTTTCGACCATGCAGAACAATCCATCATCAAGCTCCGTGGATCCATTCTCGATTTGATCCGTCTCTTCCAGCCGTACATGGCGCCACGAATACGTTACGGCACGAAGCAGCTGCTTGGGCAACGGAAGGATCCTCATCTCGACGAGAAGTACTGATAATTTGCGGGGACGAAATTGAAAACAACGAGGAGCTGTCGTTGCGCGCCAAGAGGCATAGGAACAGGCGCATGGCGGTCTTCAGGTATATGCAATTGGAATTTGGGCTGATGCGAGTGCTCAAAGAAACCCGCCGTTAGACATCGAGACAAACTTACCCCGGATTGCGAGGCGAGCGAGACACCTTTGTTGGCGGTTCTTGGAGCAGGCGTAGTTGCAACAGCCGTCTTCCCAGGAAACTCAGCGGCTCTCTCCATAAGAGTCTTCCGTTGTTTCGGGTCAGGCAGTGCTTGCGAGACTGTTGTCTGGTCAGTAATGCGCAGCAATGTCTTTGCTCGCTCGATGGCGTACCACTGTTGGACTGAGGCCTCTTAATGCCAGACTGCGGAAGCATCGAGGGCTGAGCTCTGACGTTATTCTGCGATTCGGACATCTCGTTGAGGGTCGGAGGTCGGAGGTTTGGCGCGGGCAGTCTGCTCCCAGGAGGGCGCAGCTGGGAGGCGCGCATCTGCTAGAGGGGCGAAGGTGTGAGGTTAGCCAGACGCGACGAGGCATGTGATCGCAATGGGAATTGGGTTTGGGTGCCTGCATACCGCGCTTTCTGTTCTCTCTTCCATGGTGAAGTGGGTAATGATGCGCTGGCGGGGAAGGACGAGATGGAACAGGAAGATGGAAGCGAGGAGCGAAGCCCAGTTCAGCGGAGAGGTTGAGGCAGGCAGGATGAGCAACTTGTATCCGTCTGCGGATGCGGAGGTCGGTGTGCAGGGTCTGGATAGGGGCCCCTCGAGGGCATGGAGCATGTAACAGGTGCGAGTTTACTACGGAGAGCAAGTTGAGCCGGATCGAGGTGGAGTTGTTGGTTGGCTGACGGAATCGCGGGTAACTGGGCTTGAAATCCTGACGTGCACTTTGCAATTATTTACGCGGGATTTGACGGTTGCGCAGAGCAACGACGGTGAGCAGGGATGAGGATTGGGGGCGATTGGCCGCAGGAGACCCGCCCCTGCACATGGTGGAAGGTGGGGGAGCTTGGCCTGCTTGCCATGCGCCTACCTACTGTATCAAGCCCATTGTGCACGTTTGGTGCTTCTGCAGAGTGAGTGCACTTTGAAATCGTTTCGATCAATGATGTCGTCCGTCTTGATCCAACTATTTCATGACCTCAAAATTTGGTGTGGTATACACAGTAGGGCTATCATTGCTTAGTCTGCGCAGGAGCAGTGATGCTCACCGTAAGAATGAGAACAAAAGCTCAGATGGTCGAGTCCTGTCTCGTTACAGTTACACAGCGTCGGCTGAGAGACCGAACTATCGCATCTGTGAACTTCACATGCATATGTATGTACGCCCCGCCAATGAGCTATCTGAACACCAGGACTCAGCAGTCAACATGCAGGCTATCAGTGGTACCGACTGAGTGTCACGGCAACAAATTGACTTCGGCCTTGCTCCTTGCAGCCCGAACCCGAACCCTGACCGTGTTGCCGCCTGTCTCTCCCGAGCCTCCTTGCCCAGTCCCCTTGCTGCCCCTCCCCTTCCAGCACGTGGCCACTTTCTTTTCACATGCCAGCACTTCAAGTCTCACTCAGCAGCTCCCTAGGTACCTACCTGCCTCGCCCTCTCCCGCCAGTCAGCACAGCTCCCAGCTCTGCTCTGCTCGGCAAGGGCTCGACCTGCTCACAATAAAATGGTCTGATAGTCAGCCATGACGATCCCTTCCTTACTGTTGACCCGACTAAGCTTTTGATACTTCATCGCATCCATCCTTGGGTCGTGTTTGTGTGCTCTTTGCGCTTCCATGCGCTCCTTGTCTGACATGAAGTGAGCTGCATCATCACTTTATTTGCTTGGAACCGAAGTCTACACACAGACAGCTTTTCGGTCCCTCCCTTCTTGGACATATCACCAGCACAGCGCCGACCTTACAGTCCCAAGGACTTCAACCCATCGCCTGCCATGGAGAAGTTCTCCCAGTTCAGAGACAGAGGTACGTCCTGTTACCTTTGCCTTCAACTACTACAATTTCAACCAAAAACGGGTAGCTGACTGCTCTCAAACCCCCAGGCTCCGGCATCTCGCCCTTCATCCCGCACAGCTCGCCCTCCAGCACCCCGGCCAAGCTGCTGCACCTCACACTCTTCGTCTTCCGCCTGCCCTTCCTCATCTCCTACGTGGCCTTCTACTTCCTGCTGGCCCAGCACATCCCCCTGCTGCCCCAGGCCCTCAACAAGCTGCTGGTCTGGGGGCTCCTGGCCATCCCCCAGATCTGGTGGGGCGACCTCCAGCTCGACGGCGTCAAGCGCGGCTCCCTCTCGCAGCAGCCCCCCGGCCGCATGCCCTCCGCCCCTCCCGCCTCCCTCATCGCCGCGAGCTTCACCAGCCCCGTCGACGCAGTCTACCTCGCCGCCGTCTTCGACCCCATCTTCACCATCAGCTACCCGCGCAGCCGCAAGGTCTCCAAGGTCGGCCTGTGGGGCGCCATCTGGCACGCCCTGAGCCCCGCGCAGCTGCGCCCCGGGCCCCCCGCCGACACCTCCGGCCTGACCACGATCGAGGCCCTGCTCGCCGAGAACCCGGGCCGCGTCGTCGTCGTCTTCCCCGAGTGCGCCACCACCAACGGCCAGGGCATCCTGCCCTTCAGCCCGAGCCTGCTCACCGCCCCCGCCGGCGCAAAGATCTTCCCCGTCAGCATCCGCTACGCCTCGCCCGCCATTACCACGCCCGTCCCCGGCGCCTGGGCCAGCTTCCTGTGGCGCCTGCTCAGCCGCCCCACCCACGTCATGCGCATCCGCATCGCCGAGGCCGTCTACAATACCTCCCGTGCCGTCAATGGTGTCGGCGAGGCGTCGGGTGCGGACCTGCCGGCCCGTCTGGAGGGGGGCAGGGCCGCCGCTGGAGGTGCTGGCGGCGACACCACCAAGATCACGGCCGAGGAGCGGCGCGTGCTGGACCGGGTCGCGGAGAACCTCGCGAGGCTGGGGCGGAACAAGAGGGTTGGCCTCACGATCGAGGACAAGGCCAAGTTTGTCGAGGCCTGGAATAGGAAGTAAGCGGGATATCAAAAGCTGGAATTAGCTCATCATCTTCACGGTCTAATGTGGATGTGGGGCTTGGATGTGAATTCGATTGAGGAGTGCGACGGAGGCAGTTTTTTCGAAACCAAAATATGCATGGCTGAGGTGTTTTTGGGTTTATACGACGGTTTTGTTTCTTAGATATATCCCCGCGGGCCGAGTATGCTTCGTTGACTATTTGGCTTTATGACTCTCTACGGAGATCCAAAATGTCATTATTTGTTCGTCGCAGTTGAGCAGAATCAATCACGATCAAGTGAGCCAGTAACATGTCCACGCCGTAATAGAGGTGCAGGGAAAAGAGCGCTTTTGCATTGCGCCCCAATTTTGAACGCCAGGAATTATCATGGTATCTACAATACACGCCTACATCACCCTCACTCAACCGGACCCCCTGTCCCACCGACACATCACGTGCCTTCCTTATGACAGCTTCAGCAGCTTGTCGTCCGTGACACAGCCCTGGCTGGCATCGCTGACGAGCGTGGCATACTTGGCCAGGGTACCGCGGAGCACACGATTCTGCGGCCTGACCCACGCCTTCCGGCGGGCCTGGAGCTCGGCCTCGGGGACCTCGAGGTCGATGACGCGCTTGTCGGCATCAATAACGATGCGGTCGCCGTCCTTGGCGAGCGCGATGGGCCCGCCCTCCATGGCCTCGGGGACGACGTGGCCGATGATGAAGCCGTGGCTGCCGCCCGAGAAGCGGCCGTCCGTCAGCAGCGCGACGTCCTTGCCGAGCCCGGCGCCCATGATGGCCGAGCTGGGCTTGAGCATCTCGGGCATGCCGGGCCCGCCCTTGGGGCCCTCGTACCGGATGACCACGACCGTCTTCTCGCCCTTCTTGATCTCGCCGCGCTCCAGGGACTGGATGAAGTCGTCCTCCTTGTCGTACACGCGCGCCGTGCCCTCGAACCGCAGGCCCTCCTTGCCCGTGATCTTGGCCACCGAGCCGCCCGGCGCCAGCGACCCGCGCAGGATCTGGATGTGCCCGTTGGGCTTGATCGGGTTGCTCAGGGGGCGGATGATGGGCTGGTCCGAGGGGAAGTCCTTGAACGACTCGAGGTTCTGCTTCATTGTCTTGCCGGTCACGGTGACGCCCGATCCGTCGATGACTCCCTCCTTGATGAGGAACTTGAGGAGTGCTGGGATACCGCCGGCGTTGTACAGATCCTCGAAGACGTACTTGCCCGAGGGCTTCAGGTCAGCCAGGAGAGGCGTGCGGTCGGAAACAGTCTGGAAGTCGTCAATCGTCAACTTGACGCCGACGGCATCGGCGATAGGAATAAGGTGGAGCACGGCGTTGGTGCTGCCACCGAGGATGCTGATCAGGACCATGGCGTTCTCAAATGCCTGTCGCGTCAGAATGTCACTGGGCCGGATGTCCTCCTTGAGCAGGTTCCTGATAGCCGGGCCAACAGCCTCGCACTCGGCCTTCTTGGCATCACTGACGGCAGGGAAACTGCTGCTTCCTGGCAGGGTCATGCCCATGGTCTCGATGGCACTGGCCATGGTGTTGGCTGTGTACATGCCACCGCAAGCACCAGCGCCGGGGCAAGCGTTCCGGATGATGTCGAAACGCTCCGCCTCGTCGATCTCGCCGGTGATGTACTGGCCGTAGGCCTGGAAGGCCGAGACGATGTCGAGGTCCTTGCCCTTGGAGCAGCCGGGCTTGATGGAGCCTCCGTAGACCATGATGCTGGGCCGGTTGACACGGCCCATGGCCATCAGCACACCGGGCATGTTCTTGTCGCAACCGGGCAGGGAGACGTTGGCATCGTACCACTGCCCGTTCATGACCGTCTCGATACTGTCAGCGATGATCTCCCGACTTTGCAGGGAGTAACGCATGCCAGTAGTGCCCATGCTGATGCCGTCCGAGACACCAATGGTGTTGAAGCGGTAGGGCACGAGGCCGGCCTTTGCCACGGACTCCCTGACGAGGTTCGACAGGTCCATCAGGTGCATGTTGCACGGGTTGCCCTCGTACCACACGGACGAGATGCCGACCTGGGCCTTGTTCATGTCCTCCTCATTGAGCCCGGTGGCGTAGAGCATAGCCTGGGAGGCGCCCTGCGACTTGGGCTGTGTGATGTTGGCCGAGACCTTGTTGAGCTTCTCGTCGGCATAGCGGGCGGGGGTCGAGGAGAGGAGGCGGCTGCAACGAGGACAATTGTCAGCAGAGGTTCAATGTTCACATCATGATTCGATTGGGATTGAGCAATTTAGCACATACGCTTGGCCATTGGAGGCCAGATATCGGCCTGCTGCCAGGGCGCGCGGGGCCCTGGCCCTGAGGAGTGAGGGCAGCGACATGGCGTTGACTCAGGCACCGGGTGAGATGGTCGCTCGAAGTGACAAGGAGAAAACCGGACAAATGTAGACTGGAAGCCGGGGCAGAAGAAGAAAAATGGTATTTCTATCTGCACTTTGCCATGCGGAATGGCGGAGGGGGCGGGTTGGTCGGGGATGACTCGAAGGCCACAGCTGTGACACAATTGAGCATCGAAATCCAATTTCTTGCCCTCACCTCGAGATCACAGGGACAATCACAGGGACACACCTGCAAAGGACCGCCGTAATAATTTCTGGGGAGCTCAGCGACATCGGCCCCGGATTTCCACCTGGGCACCCCTGCAGCCCCACACCAGCTGTAATCAGCGCCTCTGTCATTGGCCACTGGCCTCTCGTTGCATCAAGCGGCTCTGAAAGTAGCTAGTGGACGACACACTTGGCTTTGCAACGACAACAACAAACGTGGAAAAGCTTCAACTGAAAGGAAGAGTTCATGTATCAATCACATACATTCTTACAGTAACAGTGCCCTATCTCAAACCATGCCACCAACTCATAACCGAGCCCCCGGTGGCTTTACTACCTTCTACCCGGTTGTCCTAGTTGAAGCTATTCCACAGGTGGTTAATCCCGTAGGAGGTGGCTCTACGGTCAGTAGTTCTGTACGGGGACATTACATAGGAAATTGATCCCACAGGAGCTTGTTCTATAGGACATCGTTCCATAGTTTCTTATTCCATAAGAGGTTGAGTCATGAATTGTTCTATAGATTGTTCTTTAGGCTGTTCTAAGTGCTTTCCTCAGGAGGCTGCTCTGTACTAGAATATCACATACGAGGAGGTTGGGCACTGAGCACGCCGCATTTAACGCCGCCTCTCCGCAAAAGCTCGTAGCGTCGAAACGACCTCGTCCTCTTTCATGTTGCTGACAAGCTCTTCGTCAGTCTTAGCCCAGGCAGTCAGATCCGCCAGGCAAGCCACAAGGTCACCTGCATGCTCAGGAGCAGTCATCTCCAGAAACTCCTTCAGATTGACAACCTCGATCTCGCAGGGTTTCTCGAAAAAGTACGTGATAGGGAAAGGCCGGTCCTTGGATCGCACTAATGCCACTCGGAATCGAGCCTCGGCCGGAACTTGCTCCCCCGTCCCCTGGATCCTGGTCGCAGTATGAACCACGACCGCAGTCCAGCCCACGGGGTGAATGCGCCGCATCGGGATCCCTTCGGCAAATCTGTATCGCATTCCGCGGGCGAACGCCTCTGCTGGTATCGTGCCCACTTCAGTGGCCGCCGTGAAGGTCTTGAAGGAGGAAGAAGCGAGGGCAAAGTTGAGAGGCACGTCGCGGTATCCGATGCAGAGTCCCGATTTGTCGGGATATTGAAAACTGTACTTGATGACATTGAGCAGGCCGGTCACAAAACGGACCGGGGTGAGGAAGGCGTCGCCCAGGAAGAAGTGGGTCAGCCAGGGCTGACCAAGGTACCGAGGGTGTGAGACGAACGCATCCGGACCCTTGTAAAGCAGCTGGATCACGGGAAACGTCTTCCAGTGACTGGGATCAACTGAAGCAGTTGTCACAGGATCCGAAAACCTTTGTCGAATGCTGTGGGAGAAGGCAGAGCCCAGCACAAGCCTCTCCCGTACCAGTGGCTGATTTTGGCATTTTGCAAGGGCGTTCAGCATCTCAGACGGGTTGTCAGTCGAACGATTCGGTCGAGCAAGCAGGTACAAGCTGTCAAGCTTGAGGTGTTCCATAATAGCAGCCACGGTCTCCATATCGGTGGGGGAGTCAAAGCCAGAGAGGTTGGCCACCTTGACATTTCTCAAAGCCTCGCTCCTGGCGAGGGCGACAAGATCATCGGCGGATAGCTTGCCTTGGAAGGGCATGAAATCGAAAACCTTCTCTCCCCAAAACGCCTTCTTCAGTATTTCGACTGCGACAGGGGACCTGGAGAGCGCATCAGCGTTCTCAGTCAGATAACGCTGCAGGTCGCGGGGAAAGTCTTTAAAGTGCATGGGTTGATCCAGTAGTGTTAGATCCGGGGGTTCTTCGCTCGACACTAAGTACTGGAATAATTCGTTCTGTGACAGGGTCCGAAGTGGCGGCACTGAGACTTTGTTTGGTCCTGTCCGAGGCCCACCTATGGAGTCGCCTCCGCCTCCGGTCGTCTGCCAGTTCTCGTCCGGCCAACAGTCTGCAAGGGTGGCCGAGTCGACAAGAGCGTAGTTCTCAAGCCTGTCAGCCACAGCCTTATTTCTGAGAAACATGTCCTCGCTGTCGTCATAGTGCGCCCTCAGGTAGGTCAACCCATTCAAAGGCGTATGCAACGGCACTTTCCTCGCCGACTCCATGCCGCAAACATCCACGAAGCAGTAGCGTAAGTTACTCAGTTCGGTTATTTCAAGGACTATGATGACGCCGTCCAAGTGTCTGTGTCGTTGATCGTGTAATATCATACCAAAAAGGTCCTCATCCGCTGACCAGTAATTCCCAAGATCTGGGTTGCAGGAAGCTCCCACAACCGAGCAAGTTGTGATGAATGGGAACGGGCAAGGCATTCGTACATAACTTGCGTCCCACCGCCGTGTGAAATCTTTCCGGAAAGGCAGAGCTTTGATTTCAGCCTCAGTCGCATTTTCAAAGAAGTCGGCGGCGAATGCAAGCTCTTGCTGGATAGGAATTCGATTTGCATCATCAGAAAAGATCTGCAAGAGACGGTAGCAGGTTGTCAGGACCGAGCCGGCATGAGGCCCTTTCAATCAAGTCAGTTTTGGCGTACTAGGAGGTTGATGACTCGTAGCAACTTGAGGCGGACCTTACCTCTATGGCGAACCCCGGCTAGGGATCGGTACTGCTGGCCTTTGGGCTTTGTAATGATGAAGATTCGGTAATCGTGTGTACTCATTTTGGGTATGTTATGGGCGAGGTGGACAGCCAGGCAGCTTTGCAAATGCAGAAGACAGTTAGAGACCTGCAGAGAACAAATTAGGAAGGAATGGAGGTAGTTAAAGAGGGAAAGAGGTAGGTAGAGAGTTGGGCGGGTAGTTGCCCTTTAGATAGAGGGGCATGGCTTGTTGGAGTGTGGTTGGTTTGTGGGTACAGCAGAGGCTGCAAGCCAAACTTAGAAGGGAAAGAACCCGGGATACCACAGAAGAGAACAGTGAAAATATCAGTGAATGTAACCGGCCCCAGAGATGTGCATTAGGGACAGATTATGCACTTGAGGCTTTCGCCACTAACTACAGTTGATACAGTAGGGGCTGTTCAGATCTGACTCAGGAAAACCCGGGTGACCATACCTAGACTCAAATCGATGGTAAAAGAACTACATTAGCTCCTTAAGCGTTGACCTCCCACATACATCAGGTATTTGTTGATTGAGTCTCTGTCTTGCTTACTTGTTGGTGTGGTCAGGTCGGATGTCTGGCTCGTAGGTCTGGGTATTCAACCGCATTCCTCAGTCTTTCGACCCATAGTAGTAAAGTCTATTGAGGTGACAGGTTGTAGATTCACATGATTACTTGTGTGACTGAGCAAACATTACAAGGTCATATTGCAACCTCAACCATTTCATCCTTCTCGACCAGGAAGGAGTTTCATCTAGCAGTGGCAAAAATGTCGCAAGGCGAAAAATGAGGAGACTCTAGGAATTAGAGAAGTCAGTGAAGACACCCGAAAGTCTTCACATAGTTTACAGCAGCGTATTATTCACGCTCTCATGCTGCCCGTTCCTGATCCATGAAGCACATGCAGAGGAGCCTCGTTCAACCAGTGCTGAGCATGTCCATCCACCTTATTACGACAGCATGCGCTCCCCGCGGATCAAGAGGCTCCAGATCTGCTTTTTTGTCCCTGGTTGCAGGCGTCGCTTAGATTCCCCCAAATCATACGTTTTTCAAGATTACACAAATCTACTCCTATGCAGCTAAATATACTACATTTGAAAAAGCAATCTTGAATGGACATGTCCAATCCATGTGCCTAGAAACATGCTGCAGCTGCCCGGAGAATGGATATTTTTATATCGCTGGAAGTCGTGACAGCGATGCTTCGTAGCTCGCTTGATCATTCGAGAAGCACTTGTGCTTTGGGAGCGGGTCCCCCCTTTCTTCGGCCCTATGAGCCCAATCCAGCCCGGATCGCACAGCATACAGCGTGGGCGATGCGTTTCGGCCCCCAGAGCATAAAAATTGCCTCAATCCCTATTTTGCTTAAAAATAAAGAGCATGGGGGATAGGAAGAACTTATCCTGAGACCCTAGGCTGCAATGCTACCTTCTTAATCCAGTCATTCTAAATACAGCTAATCTCGAGGTTGCCTCGAGCATCCCGGGCCCAGCGATGTTCGTGCAACCAGTCAATTTGAAAGTATTTTGCGACCTGGCTTCCGTTGCCTTAAAGTAACCGTTTCCATACGGCCTCCGTCCGTTACCCCTCATTTTGTCCATCCTTCCCTTGTGCCAGCAACATAGCATCGAGACGATATATCCATTTCATGAGTTCTCCGAACACCGCCATCAACTTATAGACGATGAGACCTCCGGATCTCTCGTCTGTCCCGCAGAATAGGACTCCGCCAGAGCTTGCTCGCTTTTGCGTCGTGACAGCTCCCTTTGTCTGAAGTGAAAAAATTCTTGGCAAATACTCAATCGCTCATTTCGAGCCTTCTTATTCAATAGAGGAGTTACCTTATGAAGAAAAGTCTATGTTGCACAACAAACTTGAAAAGCGGAAAGTTATGTTTTTTTGGGTACACTGGCGTCAACAGCTACACTTCACATTGAATATTTGGTTGAATAAAGTACCTAGTTTGTGACCATCCTCGCGAAGACAATTGGTTGGGCTCGTGTCCATGATCAATGCTGTGACGGAGCAACTCATATCTCGATGCTCACGTGCACCATTGGCCTCCATACTCTTAAGACACTTTTTTCCTCCCATCTACGGTCCGTTGACCTAGTGCAAGCGCACCCAGAGTCAACAAGGCACCGGAACCTTCCCAGACAGAAGGGACTTTCCACCCCTGATTCCAGAAGACGGCGGTAGTCAACAGGCGCATGGGCACCGTCAGGATGAAGAATGTCACATTTTCCTGATAGGCCGCAAGCGTGTAGTAAATACCCATACCGATGGCGGCGAGCGAGTTGCCCCGGGCCACGGGGATGCACGTGGGTGAGAACCCCAGCCCCGCAGCGGCAGATGTTGGGTCCAGCAGCGTGTATATGCCAGAGGCGAGGCACGTCAGCCCAAAGGCGAAGATCGTAGCAGCAGCTGGGGACGGCATTGAGGTTGGTCCGGTCAGAGTCGTTGCGGCTTTGGTTTAAATGTTGTGTTGGGGACGCGATGTGTGGTGTGGAGGAAGAGAAAGGCGCGAGCGGCTGCCGCGTGCGATTCGGGTGCCTTGATTTACCCGAACCCGCTGAAGTATCGAGGCGGCACGGTCTTCTTGTTACCAACTCTAATCTCTTCCGGTAGGCCTTGGCAATAGTGTTGAAGCAGTCCCTGCGAAAGAAACCCAACACTTGTCCCATCATGATTGATTCAAGTTGCTGCCAAGGTAGAACAGCACTCGCTGAATCGTCCCTGTTCAAAGACAATTCTTGCATCAGACGTGTCTGCTGGACGATGGGGTCAGTCGGGTGATCGAATAGTTACTTACATACTCAGACTACTGGACATGTCGGTGTGTCTTGCGCCTCTGCACACAACTCGGCTTCAGCCTTGCCTAGGTAAGCGCCTGCAGGTTCCATTGGCGATGCGGTTACACGACTCTGCCAAGGGGGAGGGTGCACACTACCAACCGGTGTGGTACAATCCACAATCTTTCCCTTCTCGCAACGATATATGTAAGCTGCGTCAATAGGATCCCTACACGATATGATACCTTCAGTTTTTGACAGGCTACCCCGAGACCCGAGGATGGACGCGGAGATGACTAACAGGCTGCTTGCCTGGGTGGCCTTCGCCAGGCGGCCTCTTAGCTTTGGTGAACTGGATGTTATACTTCGACTCGGCTCCGCACAGACAAATTGGTTCCTATGGAACCATGTACGGGGGAAATTTGCCTCCATGTTTCGCCTCCGGTGCCCGAGGAACTGGAATGCCGAAGAGGTTGATGGTGATGACGACAATCGGAGCGCTTCCTCGGGTGAGGACCACGAGCACGAGCTGTTGAGTGAAGACGACAACTTTAGACTCGGCGACTCTAGTGGAGAGTAAAGTGATGATGAGACAGATATGACTGAGGAGCTAGATTCTGAAGATGGTAAGGAGGGGGGAGCCAGGCTCCATGCTGAAGAGCCCATGGTCTCCGACGCCGACCAACTTTACACCTGGGCCCAAAAGCACACCGTGGTAGACTTCAGCCACCAGCACTTCCGAGACTTCCTGGTGCTAGAAGGAGACCCAGAGAAGCGCCTCAAACCAGTTACGGATCGTCATCGATGTCCAAAGGGTTAATTTGCAGTTGGTGATGGAGAGCTTCAAGGTTCTCCGTGTTGCACTGGATCATATTATGTTGTTGTGTATTCCCGGCTAACACTGGAAACGGTGAAGATGTTTGTGCCGCTTAACAAGGTTCCCCAGGACGATTAACAATCACTCCTGCTAACAGTCTTCGCTCAGGGCATGGGGAAAGCACCGATCTAGCTTGCCTGCCGTGAACTCGTACGTGCAATGATTAGTTCGGAAAGGTGTCGTTTCCTTGCTCGAGTATTGTAGAGATTCGGATAATGGGTACGGTGTCACGCATCTTGCTAAGTACTTTAGCGACTTCAACATCCCATGTTGGTGGCAAATTGGACGTGCTTGCCGAGCCCAGGGGCAGCCCGGATTCATCCTCGATACTGTGAACCAGGCTTTGGAGCTTGTCGGGCAGTCTGGCAACGAATCTTCGCTGGTGGAGACTCGGAGATTGCTGGACTTTGGAAAGTTCCGGTACCGACTTTACGACCAAGACTATGAGCCTGTCCGCTTGTGGGAAGAGGCGCTGTCCCGCTTGAGCACCGCCAGCAAAGCCCTTCGACCCGAGTGGGCAGACGAGGAGACTACTTGTGTTTGCAGAACAGCACAACTGTACTTGGATATTGCGGTCCAAAATCACAAGGGTAAGTGTACGTCCATCCCTTTGTGTGGGACACATTTCGCTAAAGCCGAGGGCAGCCAATGCGGATGCGAATGAGGCGGTTGTGAAATTGAAACAACTCGCGTCGACGACGTTCGTGAACCATGAAGAAAACGGGGACGGATTTGCGCTCTACACAAATGGATACCCTTCGCTGCTTGACGGCCGCTGGCTCCGTGACTACGAAAATGCCCCGCTAGCCGTTTGGCGCAAATGTTTCCGAGCCAGGATCCTAGAGCAGATGAACGGCCTCTCTGACGATGATCCCACGAATGACACAGCCGCATGCAGTGAGCTCGCCGTCAGTTGATTTCAAGCTGGTGACGGCAAAAACGCCGGACTCATACTCGCCGGCCTTTTTGGGGACCTTGAAGAAGTACATGGCTGAAAAAGCAAAACAGGAGAACGCGGAATTCCAGGTTGAAGAGAGAGAGGACGGCACTCGTGCTGTCAAGGAACTCGACGCTGTCCCGTCTCAGATAAAGACTCCATGTGGCAATGAGTCACCAACGAACGTTAATGAGAAGCGCCTTGTTGGTCCGTTTGACTGCATAGAGAAGAGCCGCGATACATTTGAAAGAAAAGGGCAGACTTCCAGGCTAGCGCTTCAGCTTGAATCAGATGCGTGGACCTACGGCTGTGAAATCTGCGGACTTGATGCCGAGGATGCGGGAACTATGTGAGTGAAGACGATAGCATCCAAAAAAGTTTCATAGGTTTCTTGGGGTAATACTGACAAAGAATCTACTTAGGGTTTTCTGCGAAGTGTGTCACGATTGCAACTTCTGCGCCACATGCCTGGACAAGGTTAAGCTGTCCAGTCTTGAAGAACGCCACTGTAACCCTGATCACTCCTGGTTCCAGGCATGGCCAATTCGAGTGGATGTTGACGACATAACTTCTGACTCTCCGGATGGGCACCCGGGGCTGACGAGCGAGTGGCTAGATGCCTTGCGCAAGCAATGGCTAGATGATTAGACAGCTATGAGACTTGATCATGCGGACAATGCCTGCTTATCGGGGACCGCTTTTGTTGGATGAGAAAGTATGAATCAGTTTATATCAAACTTCCCGCTGCTCTCAGAGTTCTTTTTTGAATTAATTGAAGCCCACATCGTCAAATCGAAACTGCGAGGCGGAACCACGCTTTTAAGTGACTACAGTGCAATGCAGGAAGACTGGTACCACTTGGTCAGTACGACATTTCGATCATGTGTTTGTGTATCTTGGAGAAAGAATGGACCGATCTGACACATGGAATGTGTATTATCCTTTTTGGTTCACGAAACGCCCGAAAAGGGGCCAAGTGCTCACAGGTTGTTGCCAGCTGTCAGACTGGCGAAGGCACACGGGACAATCATCCGACCGAAACTGGATCCTCCTTCGGCGTTAACGAAAGCGTGACTTGGACTAGGCTCCAATGGCTACTCTTACCACACACTTTGCCGGAGACATTCAGACTGTCACACAGGCGAATGAGCCATCTTGTTAGGAAACACAGCAATCCTGGATTTGTCAGAAAACCATAGACCCTCGGCCTTGCAAGTCACGAGCGCCCGACGCACAGCCCCAGGTCAACAGTCCGTCCGCATGGAAAAAATCCGATTATCTATCTTTTCGATACTCGGGTCAATATTGACACCTCCTGATTTGATGATGCCACTGCTAGATCCTGATGCTGTGATGGTATAAGAGGGGCACATGCTCTTCAAGCAAAATAGGAGTGATCAGAATGTGCATACATCAATTGATTCAATACCCCTCAGAGCTTAACGAACATAATCAATTCACGGACACGAAATGTCGACAACTCGGTACGAGTACGGTGGCGAGAGTGATCTATCGCGGCTCGCTCAGTCTTTGACTTTTGAGAGAGCTCTCAAGACTGCTCCAAATCGCCTTTTGAAGAGCGCCATGGCTGAGGGCTTGTCGACCTGGGACGCTACCGACTTGGAATCTCGCGGCATTCCCACAGAAGAGTTCGTCGAGCTTTACCGGCGGTAAGAATTTCCAACTCTTCCAGCTCCTGCACACCGAGGATAAGCCTGACCCACTTGAAGATGGGGTGAAGGAGGATGGGGAATAATCCAGACTGGGAATATCATGATTGACTGCAAGCACATGAGTGCAGCTGGCGATTCTGCTATCCCACCTGAAGCTCCAACAGACGGAGAACGCTTCGAGAAGTTTCGGGCCGTGGCTGCGGCGGCCAAAACTCACGGCGCCTTGGTGATAGGGCAAGTGAATCACCCAGGACGGCAAATCCCATCCAAAATGATACAGGGATCTATCTCTGCTTCGACAGTTCAGCTCGGTGAGTCCACGCCCAACAGAGCAAGTCTGATAGCGCAGCAACTCATCATCTGCATTCTCTTCCCAGCGCCACACGCCGGCATGACCTTCCCGCCCACTCGAGCAGCCACCACAGGCGAGATCGCCCACATCATCAACGCCTTCGCCCACGCAGCCGAGTTCCTCGAGGCAGCCGGCTTCGACGGCATCCAGCTGCACGCCGCGCACGGCTATCTGCTCGCACAGTTTCTCAGCCCGACGACGAATAAGCGCACCGACGCGTACGGCGGGGCCAGCATAGCGAACCGCGTGCGCATCGTCACCGAAATATGCGCAGCCGTGCGCGCCCGCACACGGCCCGGGTTCATCCTCGCCGTGAAGCTGAACTCGGTCGAGTTCCAGGCCGAGGGGCTGACGACGGGCGACGCGGCCGAGCTGGCGGCCGCCCTGCAGGGTGCCGGCGTCGACTACCTGGAGCTGAGCGGCGGCACGGTCGAGGACTTTGGGTTCGAGCACAAGAAGGACAGTACACAGGCGCGCGAGGCGTTTTTTCTCGAGTTTGCCGAGCTTGTCGTGCCTGCCCTGGGTCCGGCTGACGGGCGCAGGACAAAGGTCTTTATCACCGGCGGGCTGAGGTCCGCGGGCGCCATGGCTGCGGCTCTGGATGTTGTCGACGGTGTTGGAATTGCGAGGCCTGCCGCGCAGGAGCCGGCGCTTGCGCGGGAACTGCTTTCTGGGCGTGCCAAAGGTGCGATCAAGCTGCTGCCTCCATTTGAGGAGGACTTCCCGATGTCTGGCCTTGGCGTATGGTCACAGATGCGGGCGATTGGCAAAGGGTTTGACCCATTCAACCTTGGTGATGCTGGAGTAGTAGAACAGTTTGCGAAGGATGCTGGGGATTGGTTCGCTAAGGTTGCCCAGGCTGGGGGCAAGCTGGTCGTTGGGTATCCCGATTACTCTGGGGAGTTAAGACCACATTTAGCGAACTGACGGGCCACGGCGTGGCCGTAGCTGGCTATAATGTTTTCCTTTATATATATATATACATACACATATATCAGTCATCCGGTATTCTTCTTGATGTGTTTGGAACCAGTCAAGGGCAGAGCATCAGAAAGGATTTATTCTCCGATCAGGGCAAAATCTGGCGACAGCTTAGAATACGGAAGCAATGGAATTTACTTCCGATCTTGATTTGCAGGCAGCCTTCAGCTTGCAAGCTTCTGTACCAGTTCCTGCCCTACTCTCACATGCAATCAATCGTTCCAATTTCGCAGCTGTGATACACACACGTAAAAATAAGAAGAAAGTTAGTGCCATATTTTACTCCAGCATACTTTCACCTACTATGTACTGAATATAAATTCAATCAATCTCTAACTTATATTGAAAGAAAGTTATTATTTTTAAATTCTTTTAGTATTATTTTTAGTAAAAAAAGGGTAAATTAAATATATAGGCTAAGTTAATATTAGATTTAATTAAATCTTAAGAAAAAGAGTAATTTTTAAAAGATTTAGATAAAAGTGTAAACCTTTTCTAATATTTTTCTATTAATATTTAAAGTTTATATCCCCTGAAATTAATTTAATCTATAATGATTTTATTGTAGATTTAAAATTAAATCATTCTTTTTCTAGAAGCTTAATCCTATAATAGAAGGAAAATTTAAGATAAGAGAAGAAGTAGCTTTCTTGTAATATAAGTCTAAGATTAATGAAAGCTATGTTTATATATCTCAAATTTTATACAAAGTTTTGCTGTATGTGTGTTTCTAGCGTGTTTTTAGAAGGATTGATTGTAAATATATGAGAGCATTTCAAACTTTCTAGTCGGTGATGATCTCGATGTTGTGGATAACTACGCGGCGGCATCGAGTCATCTCCAACCCTTGAATACCTTGGCCATCTGTCTTTCATTGCGATCGTCACGACTATTTATATTAACAGCAGCACAGCTGGCTTTGTGGGCAGAATGATTCAAGCGAGCTGAATCCTCAATCCTTCTAGACTGGATCCAAGCCTTGAACATTCACTAAAATTCCGGGTCCGTCTGACGATCCAGCGTCCTCATGTCCGCGTCCGTCTGCCTTAACTTTGGACCGATTTGTGAAACCTTCGCAACTTGGGTATCCCTTCTTCCTTCACTTAGAGCTGCATAAAGTGGCATTTCGCTCGCCTCCTGGCTGTCAGCATTTTCAGGCCTATAGCTTGTTGTTTCGCGCAAGGTGCGTCCACAATTGCTGATCCACATCTGCAAAGAAAAGGCAGCGCTGCAGTTCGGGTGTGCGAGGCAGGGCCTAAGTGCGGATAAATTACGTGCTTCCCCCAATATCATACAGACGCGAAGACTCGGCCGGCGAGCTTCCAAGGCGAAAGAAACTCTGCGTGTCGTGAATGATAACTACTTAGCCGTCCGTATGACCGCGCGTGAAGCAGCCAATGGTGAGCCTGTCGGTGCAGTCGCGTGTGAAACAGAAATTTTCTGCTCCTGCGGCTGCTCTCGTCCCTCGGATGTATTGGACGAAGTCTTCGGGAAGGAATGGTCCTCTTTGTCCTCTTTCAAGGCGCTGATCGTTGTATGACGGGGAGTGTTGTAATTGAAGAGGAAGCCAATGCCGGAAAATGCCAAGTTGTCTGGGGGTTCCATAATAATCCAGCGAAATGGTAGAGGTCAATATCTCTATTGAATGTTTTTTTTTTCCAAGTAGAAACGCGCACAGCAAGTCGGGTGGCCATCATTCTCGTCGAGTTCTCCGGTGCTAATGCCGCGACTACCACCTCACTGTTTGTGGGGAGGTTGAATAGAGAACACATGTGACTGGAAACTTCATATTGCCCAGGACGTTTCCCTTCTCATTGGAATAAGCTTGAGCACGAGAAGCCCAAATTTCCAACACTTGGCTTAGTAGAGCACATTAAACGCGATACAGTTTTGAAGGAAATGTACATTGCCAGTGGTCTTCTGCTAGAAGGTTTTCCTATCCAATGAGAACCACTGGCACAGGGTAAAGGAATACGTGATGGCTCTCTATTTGAACGGAGTAACGTATTGTATGGTCTGCACATCTTTATCTATCTTCAAATATGCCCCCACTGCCTTTCTAGCTCTAGATTAATATAGTGCTCAAGATCTAAATCTAGCGCACATGTCTGAACATTTGGTTGCCTATTGCACAGCTTTGACCTGAGCGCAAACAGAGAACAATGCCTGTCAAAGATCTTGACCCCGTCTCTTAGCGATCACATCCGGTTCATCATCGTCTTATCTTCAGAATGACAGTTGCAGCTTCGAGAGGTTTTGCTTGAGCCATCTTGCTCGCCATGTTCCGGATATGATATCCCGGAGTCGCATCAGGATGGGCGGGGATCTGCACCATCGCCGGGAGTGAGTCGTCCCTGACCCTATCCAGCCACGGCGCGTTGTATTTCGCCATTTCTTAGCAAAGATTACGTTACAGTGTGGCTTCCCCCCAGCCAGTCTGTCGTGTCGAGGACAGCGTTCTGATTTCTTGTGCAAATGGTTGGGGGGGGGGAATACATTTGCTATCTACCTGTCCCTTCAGCTTATGCTACCTACTGGCCGTCTGGCAGACCCACCATCTTCAATGAATCTCTCCAGAGACGAGCCTCTCCTTCAGGATTGTAAGCATACGCTGCATACCCTTTCTCAGTGACGCTGTCAACCTTGCCGCTCGCAGGGCTCGTCCTCCCACAATCAGCAAGAAATTCCCCTCCTTTGCTTTCCCACTCCTGCCCGATAGCGGCCCACACCGTCGTCGCCGCACCCTGCTCCGGGGACTTGAATGACTTCATCAACGCCTCATTGTCCTTCATCCCTTCAGTCATGGCAGGATCCATATGTTGCATCAGCCCTGTCAGAATCACGCCAGGGTGGACGCTCGTGGCGTGTAGTCCCTGTGACCCGTAACGCCGCTCAATCTCGTTGGCCATGTAGATGTTGGCCGTCTTGGATTGTCCGTACGAGACGAATCCGTCGTATCCGCCCTTCTCGAAATTGTAGTTGTCTGATTCATTGATTGGAGCAATGTTGTGGGCAGAGGAGGAGAGATTGACGACTCGAGATGAGAATTCCGGGCTGGCGCTGGCGAGGAGGGCTGGCTTCAACAGTTGGAAAAGCAGGAAGTGGGAGAGGTGGTTAGTACCAAATTGCATCTCAAAGCCGTCCTTAGTGTATTCCAACTTGGGGATAGCCATGACGCCGGCGTTGTTTATAAGGATGTTGACCTGGCCGTTTGACTTCTGTAAGATAGTCTCGGCGGCGCCACGCACACTGCTCAGTGAAGTGTTGTCCATCTCGACCAGTTCGGCACGGCCCGATTCGAGTATTGAGCCCAGAGCAGCCTTGGCCTTTTCCAGGTTTCGGGCCGTCAGGAACAGCTTTGCTCCAGTCAGTATTAGAGCGCGAGCTGTCTCCACTCCTATCCCAGAGGAGGTGCCGGTGATGACGATAACCTTCCCCACCAGCTTTTTCTCTACCCCTTCGTCTTTGATGATCTGAAGGGCTGTTGGACGAGCGTCGCCCGGGCCAGAAACGTTTGCATGGGCTTCTACGTAGCGGGACATTGTGACTGCGTGAACAAAATTGAAAGTCTACAATCAGGTAATGATGGAATGCAAGTGGCTGCAATGCAATTTTTCTGAACATGGATCTGAGAGACTCGTTGAACTATTTATCTTTATAACAGCTGAGCCCAACTCAGCATTGATGCACGTGTTTCATCACCCCTCGATTACAAAAGCTAGGAAAGTTTCCTAGACCCCTGCTAGTGAAGCTCAGACGGCGGGGCACCGGAAGTCAATTTGCATTAAGGTTTTTCTTACAAAGCAGCTGACTCAAGAAATGCTCTCTAAAACGAACCAAACAGCCTTCACCGTTGCACGATTTGCACCTCTACCGGGGTGATAAACGTTAAATTCCCAAGTCAACACCTACCAGGCCCAAATCTACTAACACAGGTACCTTTCTAGCAATTTCTATAGCAGAGTTACCTTACCACATCGGTTAATATTTGAGGGGAAAAACCGCTCAGCTTGACTCCAGCATAATTTCCTAAGAAAATCCTATGCCTCAAGTTCTGTGGAGCTAACATATCGGTACCAGGGAATTTAACGTTTATTACCCCCTGAGCTGGTAGAGGTGTAGAGCTGCGGCTTATTGTGAAGTTGACTTTTTTGCCATTTCCAGCCTAGCGTCGGATTTGAATCCTTGTGCTCAGCCTCGCGGGGTTTCGTTCAACTTGTAACCCGATTCCTGGCCAAGATGATATCTTTCCCTCCTTGCACTTAAAACTGATACTGTAGCTCGCATTGTGACTTGTGGACTTCTCATGTCACTCAGCGATCCTGAAGCCGCTGCCAGGGATATGTCCACTCCGGAACTGGGAGAAACACCAGTTATCTGCTGTCTCCAGTCAAAGACCCAACGACGTGCGGAGACCGGGAAAATGATAGGGCCGGGCTTGATCCAGCTGCCTCGGCTCCTGAGCGGGACAGCGGAACTGATCGGCGATCGTTCCGAGGGTGCCGAGGCCAAGGTCGACAAGCAGCGAAGGAGGTTCCAGAACCGGAAGGACAATTGAGCCCACCGTTGGCCCTTACATCGCTGCCATAGACCAGCTTTGCACTCACGGTGCTCACGAAGCCTCTACAGGACTGCAGCTGAAGATAAAAGACGCTGGAGCCGGTCAGAGGATCCGTCCATTCGAGATCGGACGTTCATAAGCACAATGTCGACATCCCCGGAGAGACCTTGCCAGCATCAGGTGGGCTCATCAACCACGTATATATCCCCTCTGTCATCAGCCAGCATCCGCTCACCCGGCTTTACATATCCGCTCACCCAGCTCTAAACATAGGCCCACCTAGTAACTAAATTTTAAAACAGGCTCTTCTAATTTAAAGATACCTACTAGATTAAAAAAAAACCTATCTTATATTATCTTTTAGCTTTTAGTTAAATTTTAAACCTTTCTTTTAAAAAAGGAAATTATTTTTAATATTGATTTTAAATTTTTTTTAAAAACCTAAGAGATTGAAAAAGAAAAAAATATAAGAGAAATGGTTAAGAGATTAGGAAAAAAAAAGGGAAAAAAAGAATAAAGAATATAAAAGAAAAGGCTAGAAAGGAAAAGCTAAAAAGAGAGGGGGAATTAGAGCTTAGAAAATAGATTAAAGGGTAAGGTCTTTTAGAATACTAGGGGGCCTTCTCTAAGATTTAGGTACTGGGTAGGCCTACATTTGAGCCGGGTGAGCGGATAAGTAAAGCTGGGTGAGCGGACGTTGGTTGCTCTGTCATTAGAGAACTACGAGCCAGACAGTAAATTGCTCAAAACAGCCTTTTGCTCAGTTCGCACCCCATAAACCTTACATCCAAGCCCAATCATCATGACATTAAGTCACCCTGACATCCATTTTCTGTCATTGGGTATCTTTTGGTCCTCATAGCCTGCAGTGGTGTCTCCTCTGAAGCGACACCACCGGCTGCCGTGCTGTCCAACATCCATTCCAGCAAAAGTCGGATTCGACTGAGCACGTCGAGAGACCCAGATCTTGATTGGCATGGCGGGTTCTTTGATGTCACTACAGAATGGCACAGAGATTTAATTATCAACAAATTTTGCCATGATTACCTAGCTACAGGCCGTTGTGCTAGAGACATACTTCGGTTTCGCATATTGATACTTGACTCCAGATAGTGGGTTCAATACTGAACGTGACCTGGAGGAAACAAATCATCGAAGACCTTATCGAGCGGACTTCATTTGAGTTGTCCATATAATCAGTCCCCTAATCTACCGACCGTTAGCCAACTTGCAAGGTCTGCGCAAACCCGTAGAGCATCGGCCGGAGCGGCGACAAATGTCAGGGTTGCTGCTGATGAACATTGCTTCCCATTCTGTCATACTCTGTATAAACAGATGAGTATAATCAGTGTGCGGCATCTTCGTTGGATCAAAAGATGGGTCCATGGCCACCATGAGGCGGATCCAGTCATCCGAGACTGTGAACGTCAAGCCGCGAGAGCAATGCTTGCCGCTGCAAAACGTGTTTGCTGTGGCCATAAGCCCAACTAGGGCTGTCCCGGGCATGGTTCCCGGGTATAACTCGTTTCCCTCCGGATCAACCGGTCCCTGAACAATGGCCTTAAAAAGGTCCACCGCATCTTCTGAGACTACAGTAGAACGCCCATCGCATTCGAAGGGATTGCCAACCAAGGTTATGGGATCGAAAGTGCAAAGGTCTGGTCTAGCGATCATGCCGTCCATCTCCCCATCGAGGCCGTCACAGAATTGTAATACGCCGGTCCTAATCACCTCAAACTCGCAAGCTCGTGGATATATCTCCTTTTTGATTCATGACAAATTGTGGCCAATACATAGTCATCATGAGAGCTGGGAAGTTAATAGTAGGGCAGCTTGTCAAGATGCCATCGTAGTTATTTAGATACTAGCGGGTAAGACGTTACTTAGGCTTCAAGGCACGTTGGCTCCAAATTTACACCAAATTATATATATTTTAAGAGTAAACTAGCCTAAGAAAGAAAGAAAAAAAATAAGGTACCCTCCTAGGCTTCTAGGGCTAAGATATAAGGATAATAGGTCTTATCGATAAGGGGCCCTATAGGGACCCCCCTATAAGGGCTAATCCTACTAGCCTTACTACTTACCCTTTACTACCTTCCCCTTTAAAAAAGTATAAAACCCTAGGCCTAGCTATAAGTTAAACCTGTAACCTTTATACTTTTTATTAAAAAATACTTATCTAGCTAGTAGGGGAAATAACCTAGAAAAATATACTATTATACTAAGCTTTTTTAAACTTAAGTAGTATTATATTTTTATATTTACTTATTTAATATTTAATCTTACCCCTTATAAGTATTATATTATATATTTTACCCCCCTATCTTATAGTTATACTAATTACTTATAGGTTTATTATTATAACTAGCTATTTTAAAAAAATTATTATATATATAATTAATTATATTAAAGTTATTTAAATTACTAGTATTACTTATAATATCTTT